>JAOUZG010001254.1:655574-701982 GCA_026289955.1 Argiope argentata | reverse complement strand
AATCCCATCGTTGTGTGGGTACGTGAAGTCCATGAATGGCTGCAAGTGATCTGACAGCAGCTGAACATAACCATTTCCAGTCAATGATCGGTTCAGTTGCACCAGAGGACCGAGTCCATGCCATGTAAAAACAGCCCACACCATTATGCAGCCACCACCAGCTTGAACAGTGCCTTGCTGACAGTTTGGGTCCATGGCTTCGTGGGGTCTGCACCACACCCGAACTCTGCCATCAGCTCGTAACAACTGAAATCGTGACTCATCTGACAACGCCACGGTTTACCACTGGTCTAGGGACCAATCGGTATGCTCACGAGCCCAGGAGAGTCGCTGCAGGCGATGTCGTGCTGTCAGTAAAGGCCTCCAAGCTCTTGGGCGTACTGTGTTGTTTAATGTCAGTAAAGGCACTCGAGTTGGTCTTCTGCTGTCATAGCCCAAGGAAGACAAATTTCGTCGCACAGTCCTATCGGACACGTCCCTCGTACGTCCCACATTGATTCCTGCAGTTATTTGACGAAGTGTTGCGTTTCTATTAACATTGACCATTCTACACAGACGTCGGCGGTCTCGGTAGTTAAGTGCAGGTGGTCGTCCACTGCGCTTTCCATGATGGGATGGGATGCCGGAAATTTCATACTCTCGGCACACTCTTGATACTGTGGATCTCGGAATGTTGAATTCACTAACGATATCCGTAATGGAATGACCCATGCGTCTCGCTCCAACTAACATTCCACGTTCAAAGTCTGTTAATTCTCGTCGTGCTGCCATAAATCACGAAAAACCTGTTCACATGAATAACTTGAACACAAATGAAAGCTCTGGAAAACGAACTGCGCATTTATACTTTTTCGCTGCGATACTACTGCCATCTGTATATTTGCATATTGCTATCCCATGACTTTTGTCACTTCAGTGTGTGTATATATATAAGAATTCCCAACTTAAAACAAGTCGCCTCGAAAGAAGGAAGGGAGAAAGCATTTTTTTTTAATGGCACGTGTCTCTGAAATCAAGGTAAATTAAGCGTGCCGTCACGCCCAGGCCAATTAAAGGATTTTGCACGTGAAATCCGCAGTCTACTTTCCGTCATCATCGTGGATAATTGCATTTTAAAATGAGCTCCTGTAATTAGCTAACAAATCTCTGCATTGAATTTCACATCACACTGATGACATAAATCA
The DNA here is from genome assembly GCA_026289955.1 of Argiope argentata. Classification (NCBI taxonomy): domain Eukaryota; kingdom Metazoa; phylum Arthropoda; class Arachnida; order Araneae; family Araneidae; genus Argiope; species Argiope argentata. The sequence goes on along the minus strand of JAOUZG010001254.1, from coordinate 700,798 downwards.
ATGGCAGAAGATAAATTTTCGATTTCTTTGCACGGAGGCAAGCGAAACGTGTCGAGATCTTCCCACTTTAATGAGAGACTTCAAGGTTTTCCCTCGTCGGAGTAGAGCTCGTCAACTTCTATTGTCTTTGGCCTTGACATTGTTTTCCAAAGCGAAACGAACAAACACGTCGGGTTCCTTTCTTCCTGTTTCAAATTAATCGTCGAACTCGAGGGACATTAAAAATACCACGCAAAGATCCATGTTTTATTAACGTTGTGCTCAAATGTTAGTAAATACTTTCGCGAAACATATCGGTGTTGAAATTGTCACCTGAACGAGTGTTCCAAAGTTTCAAACCTTTATTTGCAAGTATGACGAGATAGATTTTGAAACGTAAAAGCTCTCACCCGCATCTTTAACTCTTTGCGCTTGGATAGCGACACTCAACCACCTTTCAAAACAGTGCATCATTTCGATGTTTCATTTGTTTATTTTCAAGCTTCAATTGTCAACAATGCTGACAGAAGGGCAAGACTTGGAAAATAATTCAAGAAATTATAAACTAAACTCACTACACTGTCAGTGCTTCGAGGCAGTGAGCAAATGGCCTTGTCTTAAGTGAGTAAGTTACTCGTCGAATTACTTTTCAGAGTGCAAAGGGTTAATTGGTCTAGTCAGATACTGGAACATGTAGTGATTATTTATAAGCAGAATCATTTTTGAGCTTTCAAAATATTTAGAAATTTCACTTGGCGCGAGTAAGAAGATTTTTGGGAATTAAAAGAAAAATAAAATAGTCAGTTTTCTAATGAGTTTAATCTTTTTTTTTGTCTGTTTAATCGTTGCATTTATGCTAATAGTTAAAAGGGCACTTGAAATTTTTAATGATTCCTCTTAATTCTGAAAATGAACAGTTTCATTTTCGTATTTAAGTTGTAAAATACAATAAATTTAAACTTAGAAAATTAAACTAAGTTACACGTTTCAACTATTTTGATAAATCAAAGATTTTCGGAATGATAATTTGATTAATATTTGCATGAGAATGTTTTAAAAATGCTTTTATACTTTCAACATTGATTTCAGATCATTTGGTTCTTTAATAAATTCTTTCTCTCCCTTAATAAATCAATGATTTCTTTTGGAAAAAGCCTTTTTTTTCTTTCGCCGAAAACGATAGATTTTTCGTGTGTTTAGTATCAATTATAAGATGAAAAAGAAATTTTGGGTTTGATTGCTACAAAAGTTTGATAAAAAAAATTCTACATATTTCTAATTTGTAATCGATTGTATTTCTCGAAAAGCATGTTTAACTCGACACGAATTCACGAGTTAAAATAGATTCAAAAACATTCTTCTATCAAGATTGCCGATATTGACTCCGATGGAGAAAAGTATGAAGTCATTTCTGGGATGAGGTTCTTAATTCTGAAATGCAGTACACCCCAGAATATCCGACCTAATGTGGCCCGGATTAAAACGGATAGGCCGTAGTTCTGTGAATTCATTTTTTCCCTCACCAATTCCAGAAGTACTTAAGAAGTACTCACTCTTATAACACGAACTCTTCTTACTACTTATAAAGTACTAAGCTGCCCATTGTTCACAATGGGAGCGCAGTCGCGGTCCGGTGAATCTTAAAAGCAGCTGCCCGTAACGTCTCGAGTTGAAATAGAAGGCTCTGTACCGGTCGTCGATACATGCTTATGCACTGAACAGTACGTTTCAAGAATTGGTTGGAGAAGGAGTAAGCTAGGGGATATAAACTGTTCACGTTTGCGGGAAACTCTATCGTAAATCGTAAGCCTGATTCTAAAGAAACTATTTTAATTTCCGCTGACAAATGACTGCACGGATATGAAAGAGTAGAGCCACGACAAGAGTCGAAACTTGCGGCATTTAGGTTTTGAGGAAGCATTTAATGGAGGAACAGCACAGAATCCGCCCTCCTCATTTAGTTGCCACAAAAGAAAACTGGGTATTTTTGGTAACCGATATTTTTCATAAATATAAAATTTCAGTACATAAACTATCACATGGGGTGACACTAGAATAAGCGGCAAGATACTAGTGTAAGTTGCACTATAAAAAACATAATTCTTAATAAGTTGAATGAAAATATCCGAAAACAAACAGCTAACAAATCCTATTCCTAACGTAAACTTACTTTATATTTATCCTATTTATTAAGATTGTTTAAAGATAAATTGGATCATAAACAATCCAGGCACACGGGCGGCGTGCCTTTCCCGTGATCTGGGCGACCCGGGTTCGAATCCCGATTCGGATGTGGTTGCTCTTCATCTGTTCTGTGAGATGTGTGAATGTGCCCCCCCCTGTAAAAAGGGGCTGTGCAAACGAGTGTGATGCGTGGGTAGCTAAGGCGTGCTCTTGGTCCTAGTTGGCGCCACTCAAGACAAGAGACGCACCCTCGGCTTAAAAGCACTGATTGCGTCAGCGAGCCTGTCCGTGGCAAGTGCCAACAGAAACAACAAGAATCAAGCCAAGCAATGATAGAGAAATTTCAGATAGTTCTAAAAGTTTTTTTGTTTGATTTAACTCAATTGGATGGCACGAAACGCAGTTTGGATAGTGTCATCGAGCATCGAGTTTTCCAGTCCTTTGCCCATAGAATAATAATGATAGAAATGTGGCAATTTAATTGTACAGGATATCGGCACTTACTTTCTTTGAATCATAAAGAATAAAAGAACGATTATCGTTATTTAAATTAGCAATTAAAATTACTTTCGTTGACGTGGATATTTTTTTAAGGTGAGAGGCTAATTTAATAGAAACAGATGGAATCTAAGCAGCTTACTTTTTCCCATTTTCAGTTCAGCAGACCATAAGATTTTAAGTGCGCAGGATCGCCGGCCATTTAGAGCGCCGTTTGCTGAGCTCAAGATTCAAACTGCTGCGACGGTGATTCGATAAATGCGTCGTTTAAACAGTGATGGTTCTCTTTCGGATGTGGAGGTGCATCGCTAACAGCCTAATGCCAAATCAAACTCAACCTGGGTCCATTTCTTCAGTTCATCTCAGAATCTTGAAAAGGTAAAAATTTCTCTCTCTAGAAGCCTTCAGCTGCATGTTTCGGGTTTGTAAGGATGAGATTTGGTAATTCGAACTACCTCTCATGATTTCGCGCACAAGAGTTCTGAAATTCTGGGCGATTTTTGATTCCCGACACTGATCGAGTCACTTGATTTCAGAACTTCTAATCATCAGTTAATTTCACAGGGCAGCACTGCTTAAAATTCAGTTTGCAAAATATTTCATTTTTGGTTCCAAAATATTTATAATCATGTACAATAAAAGATATGAAAAACTAAACACTTAAAAAAATTAATATGCTTTTTTAAATAGAAAATTAAAAGAAATGTATCTAGAATTGAAAGTATGACAAAGAAACTAAGGCAAAGAAAACAAACACCAGGAAAAATTTCGGACATTGTTTAAAAATTAGTTTCTCACTATAAATGCTCCAGTTTATTTATATTATTTCTATTAGAATATTATAGTCTTGGAAATTCATATTTTTGATGACAAATACTTGAAGTAAAAAAATAAGAATATTATAAATGAAAAAAAAAAATGTTATTCGAATTTGAAAATTGCTAATGTGAATATTGACTTTTCTAGTATAATATCAAATATTTAGATGATGTAAAAACTATACTATTTTTTAGTAGAAGATATTCTTCATGAATGAAATTTGGTACGACTCTTTAGAATTGTGGATGAAAACTGAAACAGGGCCGCTCGATTTGTTGCAGTGGTTTGTTAATGACACTAATTATCTTAAATAAGGCTCAGGTGTTTCCCATTTTTTTACACCTTCATATAACCCTGAGAAAATATGACCATAAACTGTAAAAAGTATGTAAAAAGTTTTTTTAAAGCTTTTATTTGTGCATCACAAAAAATGCACGCGCTATCTTCCCCCTCTTTTCTATCGAACACCTGGAGTCGAATGAGAGTCCGCCGAAGCGCGAGGCGCAGGAAACCGCCGGAGTGGAATTAAATGTGGCGGAAAATCTCAAACACTTACGAGATGAAAAGCAAAACTATGATTTAAGATTTCAAGCTTCTCCATCCCTCACCTCACGCGATTTCAGCTTCGATTTGTTTGTTGACCAGATGGCTGATTGATTATTTTTCCTTTTTAGCCTTATGGTTAAAAGAATTTTTCAAAAAAAATTTTTATTCTTGTTATTTTTAAAGAAAAACCTTTGAAGCTCTTCGTTATTTCACGGTTGCTTCCTTTTTTTTTTTTGAACATTTAATTTCTTTTCAAAATATTTTTTCTACATAAAAATTGACCCCATATATTTTGTGCCTGTTGATTCCAAGTCCATAAAATGGGATTAGATGGGGTTTTTTTGAAATAATCAGTGACACTTAATAAATACCCAGTCACTCCTCTCGATGGAACAATTAAAATGAATTTTGGAAGAAATCAAAATTTTAATCAGCCGCATCTGTTCTCTCAAATCAAAATTTTTAAAAATAAGCATCTTGACAATCTCAAGTTTACTGTAAAATTTTCCTCTTTTAGGGACTGATAGTATTTTCATAAAATAATGTCAAAAGTCTTCGAAATTATCATTTTAATTCAATTTTTTTCTTTAAATTTTTGGAAAATACTTAAATAGTTTTTGACAGCCTTCGTACTTTTCTTGATCATCAAAACTTTAATCAACAAAACATCTTATACATTTTACTTCAAAAATTAGCATCAAAATCTTTCTGGAAGCGTAAAACAAAATTGAAAATTGTAAGGGATCGATATTAAGCGTATGAGTGAACTCCGAGATATATCAATAAAATGCCCTACTATTCATCCGATTTGAAAATTAGTAATTCATATTTACCCCCTTTTTTTTGTTAAATTGTTAGTTATTAGTTTGTTAATTTATTTTCAGATAAATATTTTCTTCAGTTATGAAAGGGATAACGCTATTTAAAAACTATTCTGCAGTGTAAGAAAATCTCAAATTCCAAATAATACATGGACAGAACCATCACTTGAAACAACTTTTTTTAAAAATTAATTTATATTTACACTCAAAAGTGATTTTCCCACATTATTGTTCAATTTCAAAGAAAACTCATGGATATAAATCCTTGAAAGTCTGCAGGTTAAATGTTCTTTTTGACATACATTAAAAATTGGACTAAAGTGGTTTTTAAAAACATTTTTTATTAATTTATTAAAATTTTTAGAAAATATTTTCTACTTCGGAAAATTTTATTTATGATTTATCTTAATAAATATAATGGAATCTTGAAATAATTTTTTTTTCATTTTTAAAATTTACTACCAAGTAGCATACGTTGTAATTTAACAAATCTATTAAATTATAATAAATACTAAAATACTATATTGTTGAAATATTAAATTCTTGTTGAGAACTCACAAATATACAGAATTTCATTACTCTTAACATATAAAAAAATGAGAGAAAAATCCATCATAAAATTTTACGAAATGGAAAAAAAAAGTATGACATTCGTCTAAAAACATACGGTGGGAAAGGGGGAATAGAATATTATTATACTGCAGAATCACTTTCAACTAGATGACGGATTGCATTTTGAAAATGCGGTTGTAACAAATTACATAATATAAGGCATCAGATGGAGCTGAATTAGGGTATATTTCATAGTCAATCAAGCGATAAGGGGACAACGAAACTCGTTTTATGTATGTTTCTCTTTATTTATTGGGCATTTTAATATACAAATCACTTAGGCGAAGGAGTTATGGTAACAAAAACAGATTTAAAAGAAAGCAGCCGATTAGATAGGATTTCGATATCCATTAACAACCTTTTCGCTTCTATGGGATAACAGCCTTTGTTGCCATATCCCTCACTGTTTATATTCAAGTTCAAAAAAAAAAAAAAGACTTACTTTTGGAAGTTTTTTTCAAACCATCGATTCAATTTTATTTGAGAATTTTATCAATTTACATTGATATAAAATATAAAGTATAAAAAAGGGATCATTTTTGTATGTGCGAAAAAATAATCCAATTGAAATTCGACGGGCAATACTCGGATGAAGAAAATTTATGGCGTGTTTAAAATTACTGGTTGAAAATGCATAACCTATTCATCATCTACTAACATTTCGGTTGGTGCATAACTTTAAAACAATTCTTATTTATTATTTCCGCCAATTCCAACTTATTCGTTATTTTCATTTGAAAGCAATTTGTCGAAATTACTAATTCACTGTCGACAACAAATAGATTTTTATTCATCGGGCACTCACACATCCACTATTAAAAGAAACCCATGCAAGAGAAATGCCGAAACACGTAATTTGGCACCGTGAGAAATAAGGCAGTTTTTTTTCTTTTCTTTTCAAAATAAATCTATGTCAAAGTTGAATAACCAACTCGTTATTGTTGCGCATCTACACGCGGCTTGGCACTAATGCAGCAGTTCGAAAACAATGAATTCTGAAATAAAGCGTTTGTGGACGAGACAACCACATGCGTATTAGCCTCAGAAAATGACAACAGTCCCGAAAGGATTTTTCTGAACAATCTTAAGACAATCAGTGGATGTGTGAGTGCGCGATGACCCTGCGGTGCTTTAAAGCGAGACTCTGGTGCTGCAGCATTTCGTGGCAGGTGCGATGAGTTACTTGAAGCGAAATGACTTCGGAATGTCCTGAGAACGAGAGACAAGAGAAGCATTTCGATGGGCGAAAGGACTCCCAAACGATATTTTAGAAATAGGGCTGTCTTGCGAGGGCGAGGAAAAAATTTCAGGACCGAGCTTTTTCGAAATTTATTCTTGCATTCTATGTAATCAGATGTGTAACGATCGCAATTCGATTGGCAATCAAATTTTTTAAAAGTAATCCTTAATTTGCCGTATATATTAAATTTTCAAACAAATATTCAAAATAGAACATAACATGAAAGTATAGCAAGTCTAGATCAAGAAGGTAAAGCTTTGGAACTGTCGCATTTTTCATTACATTTACAGCTGAATGTCTACAAAGCACACACACACACACACACACACCGAGTTTGTCCGTTAACATAAATAAATCTTCAGGTAACACGGAACATTGTAATTTTACATAAGGATTAATAATAGCAACTGATTTACTCACAGCATATGAAGAAAACAAAAAACTGAAATTAGAAAATTCATTTAACATTAAGATTTCTAAAGATTTACTTAAAAGAACATAAGCTGAAACAGGAACTGAAACGTTTCCGTCGATTCGAATAGAAATTTTTCTTCAGATTATCAACAAGAAAAATGTACAAGCGCTACAGTAGTAAAATAATAAATGATCGTTTTTTTTTGAAGGAGGAAGGGGTCCAACAAAAAACTCAATTTAAGTAGATTAACTAGCTGTTTGCAGTAAGAATTAAATTAATCTGTTCATTTCAACTTTCACCTACGTCATGACAACACGGTGAAGTTTTTTTTAATGCATTCCTAACTTGTTCATGCGAGTTAAACTTTAATTGAGAGAAATAAATTTTTGATAAATGTATTGCCAAAGATTATTTTAATTGATGAAAAATGAATTTCAGTTCATGTATTAAAAAATTCTTATCATTAAAAACATACTTTTTTTGAAATTCAAAATAGTGTCACCATCCATTTTATGCTCTAATATCGCAGAATAACGTCGAAATTTCGCTTCATTTTTTAAATAGAATTCAAAAATTGCCCCTCGAGGAAAATACTCCCCCGCGTTCGGTCCCCTTCGTCTTCTCCGCCGAGCGGCCGCACGCGCGCCGCCGTTCGGATTCGAAGAGAGCCGAGATGGAATGAGGGCGATCGATCATTGAGAATTTTTCACGTCAGTCGAATGGGGGGGGGGGGGGGGGTAGCGAATTCCAAAAACATGTATCGAGGCTCGGGAACAAGGAAGGCAGAACTCTGAATGCCGAAACTATTGATTTGGATGTAGACTATTTTATTAGTTTATTAGCGAAATTAAATAGTTTTTAATTTAGAGTGGTATTCCAAATGAATCGGTTCGTTGATCTGAGTGTTGATCTTCCCTCAGAACAGAAGGAGGCGGGACTGGCCACTGAATGCCGAATTAGTGCGACGTAAAATAAGTAAAAGCGATCATGTTTCTAAAATATATTAATATTTCTACATTTTTTCTGCACCTTTTATAGTTTTTTTCAGAATTTAATTTATTGTTTTAACATTTAATTTATATTTCATCTATTAAAATAAGATCTTGGGCTATCTTATTTTGAGCCCAAATTATTTTTTCCTGTTTTGGTATTTGGAACCATCTCGAACCCTTTGCGCTCTCTGAACGAGATCGGCTTCATTTTTTATCAGAAGAATAGACTCTTTTCTTCGCTGCCAGCGGACTCAATGTCAGCTCCCAAACATCTATTCCCGAGTCAGTGGAATGCTTCAAGAGTCGCAGGATGCTTTTTATTGAGGTCGGATGGAGAAGGCTCAAAAGAATGCCCATAAGATCTTCATAACTTTAAAAGTTTGATTTTCTTTCCTCATATAATGCTTAACTTATGCTTTGACATTTTTAAAATTCTCATTATTCTGTTATAACTTTTTATTTAATTCACAAGCTTTGTAAAGAAAAATTGTTTTTATTTTTTTACATCTGTTTTAAACAAACCAAATGTAGTGGTTAAAAATTATTAACTCAAAGCAAAATATGATTTTTTTTAAAGTTCGTCACTAAACAGGAAATATATAGCGTGGCCCAAAAATAAATTTCTGGTTTTGGTGGCTTCTACAGCTAAAACAAATGAATAAAATTAAACCACATTTCTTATACATTCTGCGAAAGGCATGGGAAGCGGAATTCCGCAGAAAATAAATTACCACTAAAAGTTGAAGATAGGAGAAACATTGGAGCTGCTGTAACACGCATTTAGAAAAAGACGCGTAAAATTTCCAGTGTGCATGTGACAGCAGTGCCGTGCATTCCTTGTGAAATGAGAAGAACAAACAACTTGTTAGCAGTTCGTTCGGGATTGACAATTGATGTGTGCTTAGCATGGGGCCTATTTTTTATTAGCCTGCTTTACTGGGAAAACTGTTCTGAACTGGAGATGGTGTAACGCCGTGGCTCCTCTTAAACTGACCTGCAAGTCTTGAAACAAAACATAAGGCGGGCCATTATGAACATTGAAACCGACAGTTTACGCGCAACAGTGAAGAAAGTCGTGCGCGGTATGCAGTATGTTGTACGCATGGAAGGGTCAGAATATTGAAAATGTTGCATGGCGTCCCGGGTATCTTAATATTGATGAATAATAGATTATTTTCTCTAAGTTGGATGAATTCATTCATAACTGTGCTCCAACAGATGATTTTCCATGCATTTCCCTTCGTTTTAGCTACTGAGGCCACCAAACAGGAAAAGTTATTTTATGCCCACCTTGTATTTACAAATAGATTGTGATCCCAAGGGGAAACATGGACGAGCGTACCCAGGGTAAATTTGGTCGGTACACTCAAGGGCATTAACTTTTACAGGTGCTTTTTGAAAAAAGAAGCTTTTTTTCTTCCAACACTTGGGCGCATGCGATATTGTGTCATTAAAAACAATTGTTGGGCGTTTTTCATGCTCCCCCTTACGCTTGGTCGGTGAACCATCCCCTCGCCTTTATGCGCAGCCACGATACTTCCCCAGTCCTTTCAAAGTATTTAAAAATTGAAGTTCAGAGTGGTGTATTTCAAATGGTTCAGAGTTAGTAGGATTATTGAGGATGAATCAAATATTTACCACAGAAATACTCAAATATATTTTCTTATTTTGAATAAAGCTAAAAAATTCACAATTATGAAGAGTGCAAAAAAAAAAAAAAAACTTCTTTAGCAAGTAAGCTGTGTCGTTAATTTGAATTAAAATTCTATTGTTACCGGCTGTCGGAATTCAATAAAAAATATCTGTGTAAATAAGGAACAAGCAAATATTTTAAATACCGCAAAAGCACGTTAGTTCTTACAACCATAAAATGAAGCGTTGAAGGCGACGATCAAAAGCTTTCTTACAATTTCTTTATTAGAAAATAAAATCTATTTTCTCCAATACAGTTCACAAAAAAAGTTATTTGGTTAGTAATTCAGTTGAATGCTAATATGAATGCGAGCAGCAAGGATAAAAAGTAAAAAAAAATAATAATAAATCATATAGTATGATTTAAATTTTTGCATTTTTATTCCTAGTGTAGCACAAACATGAAAAAACAATCAATGTGGCAGCTATGAAATAAAAATGATGAAAGTTAAAAAAATATTGTTAAATAAATAATTTTTGAAAAGGGATGCAATTTCTTTTCAGAGAAAAACGGTTTCAATGGATACGAAAAATTTTCAGAGGAAACGAAATAAAACAAAAAGGAATCATGAAAGAACTAATAACCAGCAAATTAAGGCGACATGTGGAGAAAACGGGCTTTTCGCAGATCTTTTACTCAAACGATGAAGCATGGAAGAGGTCTCCGATTGCTTCTGCAAGAAAGAGAACGCAGAACAATCTCATCTATCAGTTGAAACATCTTCCCTTTCAAAAGAATCGATGACGCGGAGATGAAGACGGAATTACGATTAAAATAGGTGCCGATATTTGCACAGAAACGTACACATCCTATTCGATTCAATGATTAGCAAAGTCGCATTTTAACCCATTTTAAAGAATTTAATCTAGGCATGCTGGGAATTTTATTCGTGAAACCATGCAGCTGTGCTTCATCTCAATATAAAATGGTGACAAGTCGTGCTTATTTAGAGCGCAACACTCTCTACAATGTTAAAAACAAAATCTTGACACCGATTCCCAAACACAAAAAGGGAAAATGTAATCTATTTGTCTTATGCTTTGGCAATAAGCGACGAGTCAAGCGGAAAATTTTATTATCTTCAGGAAAATTATTCAGTCTACTCATGCCAAATCCCATTACAAATTAAAAGTGTCTGCAACCAGTCACAAATAGAGCACAACCAGAGGCGAAAACCCTTACGGACAGTTTGAACAAGCATTCTTCAGCAGCATTTCAAGATGAAATTTATACAGGGAAGGAAAGAGTGCAGGAGCAGAGAATGAGAAGAGGAAACCGTAAATCAGGAAGCGGCGAGAAAAATCTCCAGACTTAAGGAGGCGGTCTGTTCCTTTGAAAGTAAAATGTGACCTGCTGCTAGAAGTTTAAACTAGCAAAATTGCATCAAAAGGCTATTTTTTTCCCCTCTAAAAACGTGCTCAAGGTGCATGAGGAAGCACTTCGAAAAGAACTTTTCTACCTGATCTTGAAAACGAATTTTTAAAACAAGTAAACACATGCAACATCTGTACAAATGCAATGTAGAATATAAAATTTCTTTTCTTTTCTTTTCTTTTTCTTTAAAGGCTAAAGGCTTAGAGGAATTCATCGAAGAAAAAAATATGCACTGAGAAGCAATCAAAATCTAAAAATCCATGAGATGGTTTTCCAACGGATTCTAAAAGCTTCGGCTCTTTTACGCATGCGTTCAGGTGGGTTTAATTCATCAAAATGTGGGTGAAAAGAAAGACGAAAGATGTCTACATTTAACAATAAAGTGATTATTCGCGGACTTACGGCGTGCAAACATTGCAGATAATTCGCAATACTGTTGGAAAAAAATGCTAATTCACAATAAGATATTTTAGAACATTTTTTATTTACTCTAAAGGGCATAAACGTTAAATGATAGTGAATAAATGGAAAATTTCATCATAAGATTAAGTTAAAATTTGATAGCTTTCTCTTTCAGAAAATGATTTTTTGTTGAAATGCTTCCTTTTTTACGTGTCAATGAACTTTTTTACCACCTTGTAAAAGGATCGAAAGCTTGCTAAATTCAAAACTTTTTTAAAGAAATTTCTGTAAATATGGAAAGTCTTATTATAAATATTATTTTAAAGTACTTTTTAAAAGTATTATTAATGATAATTTTCTTCCTTAACATATATTAAATGAAATAATTAACAGATTTGAACCACCATTTGAATTAGCCATATAAACAATCAATACACAATTTCGAATTTTTTAAAAAAGAATGCTGTCAGAAAAGACACAGATGTGAACAAAAAAATTGAACTAAAAAGTGTGCAATGGGGGGGGGGGGAATCAAGGTCAAAGAAGATGAAGAAATACGGAAATGTGCTCATCCATCCGCACCTCTCCTCTCAATGATATAGAATCGTCGATAAAATGGACATCTCAGAATACTGAAACGAACAGTATGTTATAAAAAAAACTAAAAGAAACTAAGACAAATTTTTAGAAACTTGTCTTAGTTTCTTTTCAAACGATGTAGTAAAGAAATATAATGAAATGATATTTAAAGGAAAATTAAACAGCTACAACTATTTATTACTATAATACAATATTTGGAAATGTGGAAACTATCTCTCAAAACTAGCATATTTTAGAAGATCTATCATCTTATTTTTTTTATTAAACATTACGATTAAAAGTTAATCCGATTATTAAGAGTTAAAACACTTTTTTCTGTTTGCATTGAAATACAAGCAGAAAAGTTTCCTCAACGGCATACCATTCTTAAGTATGTAAATTGCATATCTCATAAAATGTGAAATTGAAAGTTTATAAAGTCATTCATTGTCAGACGTTATTTGGGGAAAAAATATGGGACTCCAGAATTCGCATTTTTTTTTTCAATTCCTATTATTAGTAAGTATTACTCCCTAAATATATAGTTACAATTTTCAATCGTTAATAAAATATTTTTAATTCATCCAATAAGGCTCAAGTACATTTTTTAAAACTTGTAGTAGATGACACGTGATGTTAATACAGTTTTTTCAAATATTAATTCATTAATTTATTAATTTTTTATTTATTATTTAAAAACTAACTTTATCGCCAAAAAATCTTTATTTGCCCGCCATCAAATAAGTAACGAATTCAGTTTGTTTTTTCTGCCCACTAATGAGGTTAGGCTTAACATGTTTTCAGCCGATTATTTTGAATGATTCTAATTATTTCCATAATGTTTGATGCATTTAAAATTGAACATTGTTAATGAATCAATTTTTCCGATTTATTTTGAAGTATTCTCGAATTAAAATAATACAGAATAAAAAAATTAGAAATTTCTAATTCGGTATTGCGTTCCCCAACTGGTATAGAAAAATCACGCATTTTGCGTTGTCACAAATGACTTTGAATCCTCAATTGACGTTGAAAATTCTACGCTGGTATAATTTTTTGATCAATTATTTATAGTAATTGTAATTATCAGGCCGGTACAGTCTGGTTGGTATGGCGTTGGATTCGCATCCTTTGAGCTGCTAGTTAGAACGTCATATACAGAAAGGAGAATGGAAATTGCAAGGAAATTTGCTTTCTATTTTTCTGCTTAATATTGTGATTCTGTCAGTTTATACACATATTTATATTAATGGTAATTATTTAATGCAAAGTAACTAAAACAACAACAACATTTTGTTGACCTAAATAATTGCAATTGATTAAAAAATTGTTATTTCTATTACTTGAAAGGATTAAAATTTATCAACAAATCCATCAAACAGTTGCTGAATGTGCAAAGCAGTGTATGTCATTCGGAGTTGCATGCCGTCAAATGAAGTTTAAAACATCAAAAATTTCGATTAGCCAATAAGAACACTCAAATTTTGAAAGTTCACACCTATTTTAATCTATTTTAGTCAAATTTTGCTTTCTTATAACAAAAAGGTCTCTCTGTCTGAATTCCCAGATCTCTGGACATAATGCAGTTTTGTTTTTGGCTTAGAGTTTCAATTAATTGATAGGAAACTAACAAAATATTAAAAATATGAATGATTTTTGATAATGCAAGAATTTATTAATGCTACAAACACTGCTCAATGGAAAGGTATTCATTTACAAATTGTAATTTGCGCACCAATATGTTCACTTTAATAAAGTACAAAGTAACCAAAAGAATTCTTTTGAACGCCATTAAAATTAATGACTCTAAAACAACTTAAAATCTACATATATATTAATATATTAAGAAACTTCACAATCCGTTCGTTATCTATAAAGAGCACTTTTGATATCCTTTAAATAAACCATCAAGGAGGAGTAAGATATTTTAAATGTTGCAAACAAGACCATTGTGTTGAATCATTTCAAAACAAGTTTCTAAAAAACTCGGAGGAGAAGCGGGGAAAAGATCTTGAATGTGAAAGCAATCCGCATCTGCTCGGTGCTCCCTCTGTTGCAATGAACCGTTAGCTCAACTGGAGCCCCCGTCGTTCCATACCATGAAAATGCACCTCAACTCTGAGAAGGACTGGAAGAGAAATTCTTGCTGTGAGTCGAGGGAACTTCTCCGCTCCCCCCCCCCCTTTTTTTTTCTAGCACGGACACAGAATTCTCTTTGAGAACTCGGCGGGAAGAATCCAGTTGTTTATAATGGAGAGAGTTTTGAAAGTTTGAATGGGTGCCATTTTCCCGCTATTACCATTCCAAGCGGATGGAGAGAGCCAATGAATCGGTTCCAGTTAATGATGATGATGATGAGAGAGAGACCTTCGCGAGAGTCGGCCGTCGCACTCGGGTTTTGCACCGGAAGGGGCGCGATCATCTCGCAAGATCCGACGGCGAAAAGGGAGCAGCCGTTGTCCGGACAGAATAGCGAGAAATGACACCACAGCGAGTCAATACAGGGGTGGGATTTCCCGGAGAGAGGGTATGCACAGACGTATCGCGTGTGGAGAAGCAATCAAGAAATCAAAATGAAACTCTGTTCCTGTTACGCGAGACCAGAGGTTACCAATAAAGAAAATACAAAAGCGTAGTCTATGAATAGCCATTGCTCTGGACAGAAATCCAAACAAACGCAAAAGTTGAAATCTGCTATTGCAAATTTCAAGTTATCATGCGAGAATCATAAATCATAACTAGTCACGACAGGTGCATCGATGAATTGGACCGTCCGAAATATTCTGGTAAAAGGTGGATTGAGCCTCGCACCATAACTTCTCTGTAGAAAGACAGAAGTTTTCGATGATTTGCTTAGAACTAGAAAGCGGAGACATTTTGCGTTGAACATTGACGATTGCGACTCAGAATCCGAATGGACTCTTTCTGCGCGTTGAAAGTGAATGCTGCGATTGAGAATCTGCAAAAAACTGAATACATTTACGCTTTTTTCGTCTCCACTGTAAAGCTATTTTATGTTCAAGTTTAATTCAATCAGTTTCTAATTTTAGATTTTCATAATTTGAAGGTTTAGTCGTTTCAAAACTCTGCATTTTTGTTGTTCTAATCGAGCTCTTTCTTCAGATTCCGGTCTCTGTTTGCTCTTTTGTTCTCTTTCTTTTTTCTTTGCAGAGCTTCATCGGGAGAAAGCATAGGGCGCACCATTTATGCTTTATTCTTTTTTTTAACGTGTACAGTCGAAAATGTCGTCACCTAAAACAAAATCACACACACAAAAACATCTCCTCGTACATTATTTTTTATTTCATTTCATGGAACATTACAGAAGAGCTGCCACTTTCGGTAAACTTAAAAATGTAACAATGTTCACAGTGACTTAAACTTTTGAATTAAAAATTAAATTTCTGTTTTTAAATGATTTTTTTGGTGATTTATCGCCAAATGTGACAACCTTCTGCATTATTTTCTATTAACTCTAAAAGAGAAAAATTAATACCTCTGAGGCAATTAGTCGCCAATTTTTTGCCCACGTATTTTGAGGCCCCCAAAACAAATCTAAACATTATGTACTCACACGATGAAAAAAAAAGAAGACAAAAATAGTTAGAATATTTATTTACAAAAGTATGCAAATATTAAGACCAAAGTAAGGGTAGAAAGATGCAATATCTTAAAAATATTTAATACATCCAAACAAAATGACGCAGGCTATTTTGATATTGATAAAATTTCAAAAAACTTTCACTGTAAATCTTTTTTATGTGTGTTACATTGTTTAAAATATTAATTTATGCGAGTATATGCGATCAATCAAATATATGCGAGTCCTTTCGGACTCGCATTTGCTCAAGATGATTCATGCAGATGAGCCGTGAAAGTTCATCCAGACTCTTCTTTTCGGTGCAGAAAACTGATTTTCTAGACCAGCCTTCACTTTAAACAGTTGCTAGCTATTTGAAGGCTGAAAGTGCTTCCTAATAATCCAATTTTCTCATTACCCCTGATTTAAAGAAATAAATTCGAAACAGTGGAAAAATAGGAAGGCGAGATTAAAATATTACACAATGAATCAATGCCGCTTGAATCGTACTCATGAAATGCCAGTTTTCAATTCTAACAGCTCACTTGCTTTTTATTTGCTCATACACATCCAATTGAGTTATTTTTTTTTTACCTCAGTGAAGATGAAGGGGTTATCGACTGGCCTACTTAAAGATTGCAAACAAGTTCCCATCAATGATCCAAAAGGAGGTATTAAAAATAATTCCTTCAATCATCCAGCATATGAAGCGTAAAAGGCAACCATTTACGAAAGTTCATTACATAAACAGATTATTTAAAATAAGAAATTACTTTAAATATAATTAACTATCTTAATTTAGAAATATAAAGCATAAATAAATAAATAAACGGCAAAATTGTGTCTTCTTATTTTTAAAAATTCACAATCTGGTGTCATTGTATTCATTACTATGACTTAATATTGTTACGATACAAACTGCCTTTTTAAAAATAATGACAGAATTGGTATGATTGTTATATGATATCTATTGATATGCGCTTCTTAAAATCTTTCTTGAAAAAAATGAACGAGATTGAGACTATTGTGCGAATAGATTATCTTCTCAAAGCACATAAGTAGGTGTCGAAATATGCTCGCTTATTTTGCCTAAAAATACAGCCGGAGAATCAACTGCTCGATTTTTTTTTTTTTCCTCCCTTCAGCAGCGTGTAGCAGAGCAAGTTTTCCGGCCAGTTCGGCGAGGCGCTCGCACGCATGATTGGCAGCGACACGGAAATCACCTCACCGTGGCTTGACGAAAAAGGAAACTCTCGAAGAAGTACCCTTTCCGTAAGAGGTGCATCAGCTACGTTTGTCATTCCAAGAGACTTTATTTTGAACGTTGCCAAATATGATTTCGCAGGATTCACTTGTTGTCACTGTAATGATTCAGAATGTCTCCATTTCTCATTGTCAGAATTTCGTTTCTACTTCCTTGCCAGACTTCATTTCCCCCACTACGAGGCCGACCTGTCGGAATAATCCGTATTTGGTTTGCTGATCTATCAGTAGCCTAATGAATGGTCTCTTCGATCGAGTGGCTCTGGTGAAGGGGAAGAATCGGATGTATGTGAGGAAAGGTTTACGAAGTTGAATGTCGAATTAACCCTTTGCACTCGAATGATGTCACTCACTCGTCATTCAAGACTGTGTATCCTTTTGATGCTTTATTTATTTCTCAATTTTGATTGTTAAAGATACCTACATAATGATAAAAAGACGTAGATTAAGTTTCCGATGAATTCCACTTTAAACATCATTATATATATGTATAGATATATTGGAGCAATAAACAAGTCCTTGTATAAAAAGAATAATTCTACACCGAATTACTTTTCCGAGTGTAAAAGTTCAACTTTTACAATTGAATACCACATTAAATTGAAAGATCGCTCTCATTGCATGGTTTTATTTGCAAATATTAAACCTGACATTGTCTCTCTTACCTACCAATCCGGATGTTTTCAGGCAGGTTGGAAGTAATTTTAATGAATTCACCGATAGAACCAAGCTGCATTTTAGAAAAGTTTATTTTCTTTTATGTTTAATCGAAAAATAATCTAACGATCAACTTTTCATTAAAATCACACAAATGTTTTCTTAGTAAATACAGAGGTAATACATCGCAGTTTTAATTTTGTTGCAATTCGATCACGTTTAAAGAGGTTGCGTGGATTAAACAAAATAAATCTTGCGTCCTCAGTTTAAAAAAAAAAAAATTGAAGAGCCTGCCTCGTCCTGAACTCGTTACTTTTTCAAAAGTTTCATTCCTGACTTTCTTAGTATGGAAATGGTGTCGTTTGTTGATCTCGAGAGATATTTAGGTTGAAAAGTTATACACAGCTATTGCATTCGAATGAGTCGTGGGCATTTCATTCTTTTTCCAGAAAGGACTAGATTTGAAGCGGTCCTGCAGAAAAAAAATTCTTTAAGCACGGCATGTTTATGCCTTTGGACCACGCACGCCTGTAGTTGTGCCGATCTAATAAATATTTCACATACAGTAGATATATATTTTAATTCTGAAGCAATTTTTCAACTAGGTTTCAACGTGACATATTTATGACGTTTCGCCGATATCTTTGTCAGCAGCTGCCGGAAAGTGTATTCTGAGGCATCTTGGAAAAGAAAAATCAAATTTCGGAACGAGTTGATTTTGGCAAAGAGGTGAGCATCCGATTCATGTCACTGTCATCAGTCTGCTTAGTCCTCCTCAATGAGTCTATGACACGAGTTGTGAAGGACGCTACCTCAGTCTGAAGCAGACTTCTAACTTCCTTTTCTGCTCTTGACTTTTGCTCTAAGATTGGCGTTATAAAATTTCTGTACAGCTTAAATGGTTTATTTATTACCATAATTTTAGAAACAAATTTTCTCATTAAACGTCTTCGTTCTCTCTCCCTCTCCCCCTCTCGAAAGTTACAAAAAGGATTTTAATTTTTAAATTTTAGTGGGAGAAAATGGAAAATTCTTCTCAATCTGTTACTTAAAAATTACTGCTGGTGAAGTTATATAGTGTTATATAGCAAAAATTTCGTAGCCGTGCAGTTTAAAAACATTTACTTTATTTTGTGATCGTAAAGAAGATTTTAAAAAGTAATAAACGCTGAGCAAAAGCACATACCATCATTTCTTTTTTTTCTCTGAGGAAATATTCATATAGATCTCATTTTCTTTCTCTCTATTTGTCTTTTTAAAACAGGTGCATGTAAGTAACTTACGTATCTTCTAAATATGCTAATCCCAATAAACGTTCGAAGTTTCAAATGCATTTTAAAATTTATAGCAAAGAAAATTTAGATTGTGGTATTGAATATTTACAGAGCTTGGTGCTATAATACTCACCTTCAGGATATTTTTTTTCAGAAACATAGAGTAATAAACTTAAGTTATTGTCTACAGAAGCAAAAAACTTTCATGCTTTTGCAAGTCTGCCGATTTGTCCAAAATAACAGTCGAATGAAAGACAGAGAAGAAACTCACTTTTTATTAGTCAATATAGGGCATTTAATTTTCATTTATTGATTTGACTTTGGAACTGCTAAAAAGTGTTTATTTTTCTTTGTATGTGAAAACAGATTTAAGAAGTACTGTTTATGATATCTTTCAGAGGAATACAGCCTAAATGGGTTTCAAGTGGCTCGTTTAGAAGCTACAAGAATTACAGTTATACTTTGAATAGATCTCGTCATTTTGAACCATGGTCAGATGACCAAGAGGGCAAACCACTCAAATTTTTCACATAACTCCAGAATGGATTTCGCATACTCAAGATCGCAAATACACCCCACAGGAACGCTCCCAGGTGCCCGGCTTCCTGCGGCGGAGAGTCTGGAGTCTTCCTAAACTAATGCTCACTCTCCTAATGCTCCTTTTCCCGCTTCTCACGGAGTCCCCATTGTTCTCGATGTGAAAGCCGTCGAAGCCTGGCGAATCTGCCGGCAACGTGCCGAGTTCAAATAGTAGGCTCTGGCACTCCAGTTGCTCATAGACTGCTCTGAACGTTTCGAGAATCTATGAGCGACAAAGTTCGTTAGATGATACAAACTGTTCCCATTTCAACACAAATATTGCAATTCCCCGACTTAAATGCAGGAAACATGATCAAACCATGAACGTGGCCCGGGTTCTTAAGAAAATAAGCACAGGATGATTTTATTTTAGACTCTGGTTAAAGTTCTGGCTTATCTTTTCATACCTGTGTAATCATGATTAGACAGGTGTGAAAAGATAAAAGTCAGAACTTACCATTTTTAGGTTTCAGGAAAACTTTCAATAGATTGATCGATGGTAGTTTGTCTTCCTCATTGAATTAGGACGAGAGAAAACTGGGCCCGATAGTAAGGATCCCCAGGAGTGTTCGGTGCATTTGGGCCCTAATCCACCGACACTGAAGTCGGGGCCAAAGCAAGAGGCTTCTGCATCGTGCGATTCAAAACTCACTGATTCAGTTCACTACTCGAAAACAGCATCGGATCGAAATTTAAATTTATAAACGAAACTTAAGGTGTGCACTAAAAAAATCAACATTTATTGGCTGCATTGTTTCATGAGTTTTAATATCCATCGATGCAGCCACGCAAGATAAGGTTAAGGAGAATCACTGAAGCTCATGCGGAGTGAAAAGAAATAAAAAAATTCAAGAGCCACTCATTTCGAAGAAATTCCCATCTTCGCCCTTCATCTCTTGGACCGATCATTCAGGCACATTGTATCTGCCATGGCGCTGTAAACATGAATGAGTGTATCCCTTGCACCCGTAGCAGAGCATATCAGACGGACGGCTCGCAAAAATCGGCCGCACGCGTCGCTTCCAACGGACCACCTTTCGATAAGAAGGAAACAACTGCAACTGTTCCGGCCCCGTCAGAGGAGTTGCTCTGCTCGAGGGGATGCCCTTTTTACGCAACTTGTTCTTCTCTCCGGCATTCGCTGACCCGTGAGGCCGAGTTGTGACCACTTCCCGTTAAAGATGTGGCGGACACCCGCAGCTCTCCGAACTTGGGACTTTCTGGCCTGCTGATGCCAATAAACTTAACCTAAATAATCGATTATTTCTAGGCAATGCAATGATGACAGGATCATCCGTGATTATTCGAGAATCAAAGAGTTTCAGTTGCAGATCTTGTCGGGTTTTGGAGGAGGTAGTGGAATACATCAATAATCGCAATTAAATCTTTTAACGTGCATTCAATAATTTCATTCTAAAGAGAATCATTTTTTGTGGAATTATTTGCTCTTGAATTACAACAGGATACAATTTTTCTCTTTCTGAAATTTGTCCAACCTCTTACGGCTTTAACTGTTTATAAGACAACTTATTAAAAATGGAGTTAATTTTCTTTATCTCCCTTTGTAACTCAAATCAAATAATTGGTATTTTGATAGCTTTCCACACATAGTGAGGCACAGATTTTTATCATTTTAGCCTTAACGGAGAAAGAAGTAATAAAAAAATAATTTAAAGTCAACAAGACACTTAAGTAAATAGGAAAATTTTTATTTGGGCTACTTTTTAATGAATAATTACAATTGTTGTCGCCCTCGTGTGCCGCTTTACAACGAAAGGGTGCAAGTAGCATCTGAGAACCCGAGGGCAGAAGTCTGACTTTCAGCTCACACACGTCACAAACCCCTTTTACGAAGCAAACTTAAGTCGTGAATTTCATTCATCCAAAGATCGTAATTTAGATCTGGAAGAGAACGATCACCTCTGACTCAGTCCTCCTAGTGGTATTACTCTCCACAAGGAGAACTTTGTGACCACGACAGATTTAGCACCCACCACACAGGGAGAATTTTCAGCTGGCAGGTTCGAACTCGTAGTCCAAGGAAAGCAAATCCAAACGCCCTACCAATCAGGCTGTATCAAGACCTAACATTTACAGTTACTATAAACAATTGATCAAAAAAATCAAACTAGCATCGAATTTTGAGAGCCAATTGAGGATTCAAAGTCAAATGTAGCAACGCAAAATGTGTGATTTTTCAACACCAATAGGGGAACGCACTACAGATTAGAAATTTCTAGTTTTTTTTATTCTGTATTATTTTTATTCGAGAATACTTCAAAAGGAACCGGAAAAATCGATTAATTAAAGTTCAATTTTAAATGTATCACACATTATGGAAATAAACAGAATCGTTTAAAATAATGGGCCGAAAAAATGTTAAGCCTAATCTCATTAGCGTGCAGAAAAACCAAACTGATTTCGTAATTTATTTGATGGCGGAGAAATGTTTTTTTGGCGAGAAAGTTAGTTTTTAATTAATAAAAAACTAATGGATTAATATTTGAAAAAACTTTATTAACATCAAATGTCATCCATTACAAGTTTTAAAAAAATTATTTGAACTTGACTGGATGAATACAAAGTATTTTATTAACTATTCAAAATTTGAACGAGATATATATAGGGAGAGTATGAGCTGAGAGTAGGAATTGAAAAAAGATGTTCTTTGCGCCACATAGAGTTATAATGCTTCTTCGTGTTTCGTAAGTATGAAGCATCTTGAAGCAATTATTTGGTTTGTATTAACATTACAAAATAAATACGTGATAGAAAGCACGTAGAAACATATTTTAGAATTTTGATGTTTCCGTAAAATTCTTTTCACGAGGAGTCTACTTAGAGCCCATTTATTATCTGCACACGCCGTCAGTTTTTGATGAAGAATACTGGGAGAGCGGCGCGCACTATTAATGTAATACAAACACTCATTTCGAATCTTGTAAAATGATTCTAAGATTACGTCGAATATCTCTTTTCAGGATTCCCATTTGTCCAATTGGATGGCATCGTTGCAGTCATTTTAAACTGCAACCCTAAATCTCACAAACGATGTTCTCGTGGGAGTTTTCACAAATGAAATGAACAGAAAATTAAATTCTGAACCATTCTTTTCACATCCATCATTGAATCACGGGTGGTTGATTTCCAATATTAAAAACACAAAAAATCGAACGAAACTCTCATGTCAATTATTTTTTCGACGAATAATTGCAAGAGGAGAACGTTAAAAGAATTAAAGGCAGAAAAAAATGCATAGGGATTCCTTTATTTTAAAGTTGTGCACCTTAGGATTTCGCCAAACATTTTCCTGTTTTTAGACGTGGCATCATACAAATAAATTATGTAAAAAATTCAATTATATCTTAAACAATTTTGTAAAGAATTATCCGTTAGAAATTCGATCCCAAAATCACAAATGGTGATATATCGGTTTAAATTTGTGTGTATTTATCAATGTCACATTTCTAAAGTAAGAAGCCGCTTAAATTGAGGCTGTTTTTTTCTCCTCTACTTTGAATTATTCCTTCATCTTTTATCTTTTAATATTAATAAAAATGGACCGCGAAATGCGTTACTAAGCGCAAAACTAGAGAACGGCTCGACCGATTCGGCTTATTTTTAAAAAAATATTTTCGTTAAGACACGAGGCTGGTTCTTACGGAGAGAAAAAATGTAAAAACTGCGAGGAAAATTATTAAAACAACACTTTTCTTACTTTCCCGCCAAAAATCTTCATTTCCTCCCCACACACCAAATGAGTAAGATAACAGGAAGTAATGATTTGTTGAGAGCAAAAAAATACGCGAAGTCAGTTGATTTTCATTTATACATAGCGGGAAGTTTAAAAAAGAAAGAAAATACTTGCTTTTATGCAGCTGATAATGCTGATTAAAAACATTCTTCTCAACGGACGCGAATATCATTTTGTTCTTTTTTCATTTTTTAATGTTGCTATTGATCGTGTTCTGATATAAAGTTGTTTTTTTACTGTTCTTAAAGATAAAAATTCTTTTTTATATGTAAATGCGGCATTAAGAGCTCTTAATGTGTTTATTTCATTCTTGAAAGGATTTATGTATTAATCGACTCTTTGGATTTATGTATTAATCGATCTATACCTGCTCAAAATAAAGTCTGGGCAGGGAAGAAAAAAAGAATAAAAGGAAAAAACTGTTTGTAGAAAGAAAAAAAAAAGGATAGAAAAAAAAAAGGGTTTCCAAGGAGAAAAAAAAGAAGTGTGTGTGTCTGTGTCATCATTATTTCCTCTGTGCGGGGAATTTTCCAAGCTATTATTCAACTTTCGCATCTCTTGAAAACCAAATTGTGTCTTTATTTGTTTAGTGTGTTTGCATTTATGAAAATTTGAATCTCTATTATTCTATAAAAACGTAGAATTTTAGACCTTTCTCTCCACCTCCATAATTTAAGTAAAATATCAATTCCGGGACAATCACTGCATGGATAGAAAGAGAAATATGAGTAGAACATATGAAGAAAATAATACTATAAATGAATTATAAGAACATCAAATTTGTATGGTTTAAAAATATTTTGGTGAAAAACCTGTTATGAGACACAACTACATAAAATATTATTTGAAAATTTTAGCGAGCATTAATACTGGCGAACCGACTGGTCGCCAAAGGCGGCTAGTATGTATTAAATATGAATTTTTTGCAACCCATTGTTTCCCCCCTTCAATTAGCTAAAGTATGAAGTAAAAAGATGAAATTGTTACTATAAATCTGCAATATTCCTGTGAGTTTTCAAATGAATATAATGATGTGAAATAATCACTAAATAAATTATACCTCAATTAAGCGAGGAAATTGCTTATTTTCAAAAAACACGGCATGACTAATTAGTTAATTATTTTTACTTGAAATTTTTGTTTAGTTTAGAAATAATTAATTTATTAATCCAATTAATATTTATCAATCTAACATTTTAAAATATCTAAAATCGAGTTTTAAAAATATTTATTGAGAATTCGTTTTGAAGATAAATAGTTTAAAAATTTGGAGAACTAAGAATTCTAGAAATTAATTTGCTAAATTTTCTTTCCAAAAATTAAAAAAAAAAAATTAGGATATAACAGATAACTTTTTTTGTGTGTGCAGTACAAATTAAAATTCTAAAAATATTTCGCTGTCTTTTTTTATTTTACTCTATCGGTTGCTTTGTTATTCATTTGTTGAAAACAATTTTTTTAATCGATTCTTTTTATTTTCAAAACCAAACAACTCTATTTGAACCATAAAAGAAATTTACGAGTGTGTTTGTCTAAAAACAAAATGAGATGTTAGCGGATTGAAAATTAGCTTTTTCATATCATTAGACATCGGTTTGAGCGATTGCCAACAAATGGCAACTTTCCTTTTGGAGTGCAAATGCGATAACAAGGCGCATTCTTCTTTTATCTCGTCTCTACACGTACTTCGGATACGAAAGCATCATTCCAGTTAAAAGGAAAGTGGACATCTCATTAATAGTTGAATTTTTAAAAATTGGGATTTCATTACTTGAGGTTATTTTATTTTTAGTTTTTAAAACACTTAAAACATATTAGAAGTTATATAAATATATAATTAAGATATTGAAAATACAGCATGATTTATAATTTGAAATCTCCCAAATAAGCAATCTAAAAAAAAAACCCTTTTTGAATTTATGCTTAAAATGATCATTTTTTTAAATAAATATATTTATTTTGTCTTTAAAATTTGTGTTTTCGAGAGATTAAAGAAATTTTCTCAATAATTTTTACTAAACCTTTCATAAATATAATAATGGAAAACCCAATGTCTGTAATACTGGCACTTTCCATGACATTTCTTATAACACTTTATTTAGATTATTACTTTTTAATTATTATCTGCGCATAAACGAATGCTTCCAGCACAAAATAAAGCTGGCGACTCAAGGGATGGAAGTCATCCAAACACTCTTCCTCGTGGCATGTCGATGTAGGCCAAGTTGCATCTTGCCAGATAGTCGCTCGAAATGAGTCAATCTTTTCCTTGACTCACTCACTACGACTTAAAAAATAATCGGAGTCTTGGCACGAGCTCTGAGGGAACGATGCGCAGTTTTTTTCCGAGCGTGTGCGCAGCCATCGAATGCAACCGTCCAATCGAATGAACCTAGTTCGGTCAGAACACTCGTAAAAACGAATTAAAAAAAATTGGAAGTGCTAATTCTTCCATTTCCTAGGTTCTGGCGAATTTGGCGTTTGAACTGTCTGCGAATGAGATCCGAAACGAAAGAGCATTTATTTTTCCGTCGCTAGACTCGATCCAGTACTCTCTCACAGAAATATCATCGCAATATTGTGTATTTGTTCTAAATATTTTGATTTTAAGTATTGCTTAAATATAAAATTCTACCAATGGCACTTTGAACACAAGAAGTTGTAAAGCGTCAAAACACTCGAAAATCTGGAGGCCAACTACAACGATTCCATTCCACGTGTTGTTGAAAATGACGTTCACTTGCATCAAATTAAATATTTTTTGTGAAAGAGTGTCTAAGAAATAAAGAGTCAAAACATGCCAATGCCTTACCAACATTTTCGCTTTTCTTAGTGACAATTTTTCAAGTTCTCCCCGTGTCGTACGATATGAGCACGCTACTTGAGTTCACGCCATCAGGATGAAGCTACTTGATTTTGTCGGCGCCACAAACTCAAGTAGCTTCATCCTTTAAGAGAGCAACTTCATGAACTTTTTTAAAGCTGAGTCGACTCGCATCTCTTTTGATGATTTGATCTAAAGTGTGAAGTGCGTCATGACTCAAAGTGTAGAGAGTGGTTATATTAACGTCCCTTTTCAAAACAACTCTAGGTATACTTTGGGGCGGACCTCGTCAACTTCAACCGAAGTCAGATGACGAGGACGGGCTCTGAGCTGGAATCCCCCATGCGAAACTCCTACACAAATCCAGCTGGAAGGCGTTTGGTCCTTGCAGATTTAACGTGCATCAGGCTGTCTTATACGATGGTTCTTCGGTGAAATCGGTTTCGAAGTCGAGATCCTCCACTTTTGACGTCAAAACCTTATCACCGAGCTGCTGGCCATTAAGGAAGCATGTAAATAGGCTAGCAAATTCGATCATTATGCTAAAATAAGGAGCAATGGCGAGTCCAGTTTAAAAGTTACCCGCTCATTTCCCACCACAAGCCCTAATTGTACAGGAAATTCAAACCATTCTGCTTCTCCGACCATCTATTGTTAGGTTGGGTTAAAGAACGTGTGGGTCACAACGGAAAAGAGGCCGCAGATTCCTTAGCCAAACAGGCTATTTCTATAGGTACGCCCGTTCAATATTCAGTTTCCAGAAGCCATCTTAAAAGTATTCTAAATAAATTGAAGCCAACAGCGATGGCAAGAAGAATGGTACAATGGTTCAACAGGCAGAAACATATTAAATTATCTCCAAAGTCTCCTTTAACCCATCACCTTGGAACAGGCTTGACATAATCTGTACAACTGGCCATAGCCCTTCGTATCTCAAGCGATTCAATATTAAAGGATCGGACCAATGGTCTGGTGAAGGCGATCTCCTTCTTTATGCCTATTAGCTGCCCTCCCACCACAAAAAAAAGCCCAACCACGACCTCGAAAGGAGCTGGTGGATCTACGTAATGGGAGAATTAATGTCCAAGGTCAAAATTAGACATCTTTTTCGATTCCTCGGAGACAAGGATGAATCGATCTCCCTCGGCCCAAGCCCTGAATAAAGTTTCGTCCCGCATCTCATCCAAGCTCTTCAAGTTATATTCACTTCAATAGAATTCATCTATTCATACTCCCCAGCGAGCATCCTCTTCATCTTTATAATACTGCATATAGTTTATTTTTCTGAGTATTGTATGTAAGCAAATTTTACTAACATATTTTCCACGCATATCCGTTCGACAGACAGGGAATTCTAGAGATTCCAAGTTCGGGATATTCGGTGACGAAAGAAAGGTTATCACTGCTAAAGCGTAGAGTGAAAATAGATGAAAACAATTTCGATAAAGAGCGAACAAAAAGAAACATTGTTAATATAATTCACTATGAAGATTTTATAAAAAATTCACAATTTTCAAAGAGGTTTTAAAGAAGATGATCGATTTTTCGCTCTAACGTTGAAGAATGTGACCTGCTGCATAAACTGTCGAAATTCATCAAGTTCTTGTGCCCACACGTCCAATCGACAAATTGGAAATTTTATTTTAATTATATTTTCTCATTTAATTTACTGCTCTGAAATAATATTACTTGCCCTTTTTTCTTCTAGAGAACTCTGTTTCTTAATGAAATATTTTCTGATATAAAAAGAAAAGCAATGCAGTTAGGTCAACATTTTTTATGTGTTCAATTTAGCCGATTGAATTTTAGGCTTCGTTGACCCCCCGCAGTATTATGATCACAGTTACAAACAAACCGTCCACTGGACAATTCACTTCAATCGAAAGGAGGTCATCCACAGCGGAGGAACGCAAAACACTTCGAAATGTCGTGGAGGAAGTGGGCCACTCGAGTCAATTTTAAACCGGTCTGAGAAGCTTAAATGTAAATTATTCCTTCCAAACTATCTTCCCACTAAAAAAATTATACAAAATAAAACGAATAATTGGTTCGAAAATTGAGTAGAAATTGTACTGTTGAAACATGACACGAAGTATAATTGTTTGACGTACTTACTTGAAACTGAGATTTTAATTCATCGGATCTTTTAATAAAAAATTATTTTTTAAAATTAAACTTTGGATAAAATATTTCGCGCCAGAATTTCAAAAAGTCAAACATTTTTCATCAGTTAAACATGACCATCGTTCTCAGTAAAAGTCAAAATATTGAAACCTGAACAATCTGTCTGCAAAACCCACACTCGGATAAGTTTTGAAAATTTTGATTAATTATTTTTTAGAAATATCATATCTGTAGGAAAAATGAACTGTATATTAAATATTACAAACTTGATACACCTGAAAATTAAGTGGTTAAGGCAGATTATCATTCCCAACTCTTCAAGTTAGTAACCGCTCTGATGTTGTTCATCTTTTTAAAAAATTTGAAATAGAAATGCTTTGAATTCTTTTTTTTTCTAATGAATTTCTTCATTAAAATATCCTTTATTAAAAAATAATTGGAATACTTTCAATAAATCTTATATTTAAAAATAAGAATACACTTTCCTTAAAAAAATAAGCAAAATTATACAAATTTCTAAAAGAATATTAATAAACAGTATCAATTTTATCCTTTTAAGTAGGTAATATTATGAAATCCTGATATCGAATAAAATCAATTTTTGTGAGTGCACGAATGTTGAAAAATTTAAAATACATTCTTCAAATAATTTTTCATCTAAAATGGTTTTAGTTGCTATAATCCGAATGATATTAAGTACGGTAATAAGCTAATTGCTTCGCTATAACAAGCGCAGTTGAAAAATAATGGGATGTGCACTCTAAAAGTTTGATGAAACTGCCTCCCATGCAATTCTTTTCATGCCATGAATGATTCCCCTTCACCGAGGGGATAAGCTAATTGCTTCGCTATAACAAGCGCAGTTGAAAAATAATGGGATGTGCACTCTAAAAGTTTGATGAAACTGCCTCCCATGCAATTCTTTTCATGCCATGAATGATTCCCCTTCACCGAGGGGAAGCAATCATGACTGTCCATTTCAGGCCCTCCACAGAAAATTTAAAAAAAAGTACGATCAAGAAAATAATTTTGGAAATCGTAGGAACAATCAAATTACTCCAGCACGTGAATATCCGATAGGGATTGTGTCACTTGCGCTCAGTCTCATTAACGCTAACTCATTAAAGGGTGTCATTTGCGCTCACATGGTAGGTTTACTGCAATTTAATCACCTTTGGCAGGAAAACTTGGCGTGCATCTAGAGGGGCTAAAGAGAATGCACGTTTCTCGCATTGATAAGATTAAGTGACATAATTAAGAGTCCTTATCTTCGAAATATTCGATTTTTTTTTTCTCACGGTAAAACTGTAAAATGTTCTTTAAGAACGCTATTTACATTTTTAATAGTTTATTTTAGATTAGGGGTTAGATTAAATTTAGATGAAAAAGGGAGAGCAAAAAAATATATAAATCTAGCTGAGGGATGCACAACCTTTTCAGGATGAGGGGCCAAAATATGAAAAGAGATCATGGCGAGGTCCAAAAAAGCACATGAATGCTAAAAAATATTAAAAACGCGAAAACACTGGAGTTTTTTTTAATGGCAATACGCATGAATTACAATTAATACTTTACTTATTTTATTCATGCACACATTATGCAATAAATAAATGAATAAAACACAAACATTATAGTTACGATTACCTAAACCTAAAAAAAAAAAGAGATTCCTGCTAAAAAGGTTGCAAACTTGAAATAGAATAACAGAGGAAAACTTTTTGGTAATTATACAGAGAACGCAATTTAAATTTTGAGAAAAAAATTAATAATCGAAATTAGTAAAAATAATGAATTTATTTAAAGTTATTGATTTTATGTTGGGCTTAACATTAGTTGTAGCAATGCGTAGAACAGCAGAAAGGTTCTCACCTCATTCTTAATTTTGATTTGTTTAAATTCATTAGTGAGAAAATTTGCTCACAAATGTAAGTGCTTTTAAGAAAGTTGCACATGCAGCTGCATTTTTCATTAAGCATAAAAATTCCTGTAGCAAATCTTTATAAAATTCTAATATCGGTTTACCTTTGAACTGATTTTTGAAAAAAAATCAGACTTCTGTAAATCAATTTAGGCTAACTGCATACTCTCATCCACTAGATTAACATCAACAGAAAATGGAGAAGAAAATTCATCAAATTTCGTTTGGCACTTTTCAAAATCTGAAAACCGATCATCAAATGCTTTATGAAAGATTTGAATTGGAACCTCATACTACATTTTCATGTGTGAAAAATTTTCACGTTCGCGAGCTTCTTCTATACGAAAATCGTACTCGCCGTTAGCCATGAAGGGAACAAACTGAAAAGCTTCGTTATAAAAAGTAAATAAACTTAATGAACAACTGTTAATTATTTATTCTGATGTAGAATCGTTTTCTTTTTAGATTTTTATCCTTTTTCATTTGAAAAAAGTCTCATTTCATTTTAAATTAGTCATATTTTATTAACAACATTCGCGGGCCAACTTCGAAGGCTATGAGGGCCAATTTTGGCCCACGGTGCATAGGTTGTGCATCCCTGATCTAAATGATAGAATAAACCGAACAGTAGAAAAATATTCTTTGGACAAGGACTTAAAGAGCTGCCTTGGAACTCTTGCTAATATAACAAAATTGTTATAAAATTATTTTAAAGCAATGATTAATAAAATTTTATTTGAATTTTTTTTAAATAATACTAATAATAATTGAAAAACAATTTTTAGTAATAAAATAGAATTGAAAAAACTAAGCAAGTGTAAACTTGAAGAAATAAAATGCTTTTAGTACTCTTTCTTACTTTTTTTGCATATATTAATCTTTCTACTTACCATCAATGGTTAAAATTGTATTTAAGTTGCAGTGTGAAAGAGAATATTTTGTATATTTTAAAAACTGTTGAATTGAAATAGTTTATTTGATTTGTGTTATATATTTGAATAATAGCATTTTCTTAATAAGCTATTTATATATACTTACAAGTTTTTTTTATTGATATATTGAATAACCACTTTACAATGTTGAAGTATTTCAAAGAAATTTTTAAAACGTACATGTTTACTGCTAAATAATTTTATCTAATTATCTTAAAGAAGATGATGAAATTAAAAGCAAACGCATTTCCTTAATACTTATTACTAACACTTATTTGCTATCACATTTGATAAGATATTATGCTTCAAAGATTCTAAATTATTAGGAATGAAATTATAATATTTATTTCCTTCTAAATTATAAATTTAAACAAGAGTTATGCTTTTAAAAAATCCTTCTTAAAATAGTCGAATACTTCAGTTGGGGAAAAGACTCCTTATATAGAGAACATCAAATAAATTGAATAATTATTTAACAATTTATGTAATTTGAATAAAATTGTCTTCAACGGAAAATGAAACAAAGTTTGTTTTCCCTCATATAAATGTAAGGCAAGCAAATGTCCAAATTACCATCAATATTTGAAATTTTAAAAAATAAAAATAAAATAATTATTACATTTTTAGCCTTTCCTTAGAACTACTTAATTTGTTTGAATATTATACTATGCCAAACTATAATTTATACTACATATGGAAAAATCTTAATATCCATCCTGATTGTGATATAGTCAAAAATAATTAAATAATCTTTTAAAAATTGTCACTAAAAACTATAATAGTAAATTTTAGAATAGCAAACCTATAAAATAATTGTTAATTTGTCAAATATTTGCAATATATCTGGAAGGAAATTGAAATAATGTTTGAAAACTGGTTGGTTATAACTATAGGTGTATAAAATTTTTATTATAATAATTGTAGATATAAAAATGTGAAATTTTTTAAATCTCCATAGCTTTCATGCCATTTTATGTTTTTAAACTCGCTAGTACTCAAGTTTTATGTCATTTTAGTAGAAATAAAATTACATTATTTATTTTAATCAGATTCATTAAATCAGTTCAATGGTACAAAATGGGTTTTGATTTTCTAGTTCCTATCAACATATAAAATCTAAACTCAAGTTTGATATTTTATGAATTGTAGCATTTCTTTTTTTATTCGTTTATTCCTCAAGATATAAAAGCACACATATTGTTTGGTGTCTTTTTATATTAATTATAATTTTTTTCTTTAGTTTTTTTCCAACTCCAATTAATGATAATGATTACAAATGCTTTCTGAGAGTATGGATAGACCTCTTGATATGAACATCAAATTCAGAAAATAATTTAAATTCTAATTTAAGCCCCTTTGGGGGAGCCTCCTTCAACCCCTCAAAAAAGAATAACCTAACATTATTAATTTCAAGCTGTTTAAATTCTATTTCTGCTTCGCTAAAACCTATAACATATTTATAACCTTTTCAATAAATTATTTTAAAAAATATCCTGGAATTGCATTAATTAAAGGGAATAAAAATTTGTTCCAAATTAACTCCTTCGACACCTATTCAGAATTACATTATAACACTTATTAATAACACTTGGGCATATGTGATAGGGTTCATGTGATATAAGGACTGACTTTTTGAATTAATCAGTAAAGATTTATCAAATATCCACTGATAAAGTTCATTCATTTCTTAGTTTAGATATGTCTTGGTATTTAAGACCAGGGATAATGATTTCCCGCCCTCTTTTGTACACTTAGTGAATTCGTGAATTCCGTTGTGTCGTTCTGTGTTGTGCACGTCGTCTTCGCTTGTAAATAATGCCTGCTTCCGTGATGGAATAAAAAGAACTAAAAATTCAACCGGTATTCTCCATGATTTCGGCCACGACTCTGCTATTTATTCTCAGCAAATCATTTAAATGCGTTTTTTCATTATATATATATATATATATATATATATATATATATAAATTTTTGCTCAATTGCCTACCTTTTTTAATGAAATTTTGTAATTGGAAGTATGTCTGGAAGCAGGATTTAAAAAAGAAAAACTCATTCCTAAGTGCAACGATGTAATGCTTTTTGAAAAAAAAGTGACTTCAGAAACCTTTCTGTCATAGCTGTGACATTAGTCTTATCTTACGCCTTAATATTCAAACATTTGCTATTGTAATTTCACTTTCGGTTACTATAAAGGTTAAATTTACATGAATCTATACTTTTGGCAAGAAATTCGGAGATGAAAAAAGAAGGATAAAAAAGGAAGGAA
This sequence comes from Argiope argentata, assembly GCA_026289955.1. Taxonomy (NCBI): domain Eukaryota; kingdom Metazoa; phylum Arthropoda; class Arachnida; order Araneae; family Araneidae; genus Argiope; species Argiope argentata. The sequence goes on along the minus strand of JAOUZG010001254.1, from coordinate 667,473 downwards.
TAAAATATAAAGTTACATATTTAATATCTAGCTTTCTTTCATGCTTAGATCTAGGATACCGCTTTTAAAAAAATTAGACAGAAATTTACTACTTTATTACCTGCGAATAGAACTTTAGCACATGATGCTGTATCTGAAAATCTAGCGCTTTAATGTAGTACGTGTAGATGCTGCATTTAGATATCGTTTGAGGTACATTAGATTATGTATAGTTAAATCTGACAGTAAATGAGCTAGGAAATGAAGTAATGTATTTCAGATTTGAAGGAATTTCTGTAATTATGAACACTTTCGATTTGAAAATATGCTTTTCTCCCCTTGAGAATTAACCAGCAGCTTTTTTTTAAATTTTAAATATGATTCTTATAATTTATTATAGCCGAAGCGCTTATTATTTTACAAAAAAAATATAACTTATTTGAACAACTTTAACGTAAAAAAGTACATTAGCTCATTTCAAGTATCCGTTTGTAGAATATATGTACATAAAAGCATACATACTTATTGAAAGAACTAAACATTATTGATATCCATTTAAATTTGAATAAAAAACACTTTTTATGTTTTTTTTTTCATTTTGTTAAATAAAATTAAACTTTAAGACATAAAAAGATAAAATCCTCCTAAAACTAAAAAATACAGTTCACTTTGATAGATAAAATTTGTATTACGTGCATCAAAATTATAATTTTTTTAAATATCTTCGGTGTAGGAAAATTATGAACATGTTCCTTCATAGTAAGTTTTTAAAGCAAATTTCGCTCATTCTACTTATTACTTTTATCAATCGTTTGAAACGCGGTAACGGTCATTAGCATTTTTCCCACGGTAGCCTTTTAACATTATCAGAGATATGGAGTGTCATTCTCACTGTGACGATGATTGATTACCATATGGCGCACATTGTAAAATCGCCAAATTTTACATACAAAGATTAAAGTTATAATGTGGTACCCTTTTTAAGGCTTGAGCGCAAATGACACCCTCTAATGAGTTAGCTCTAATGGGATTGAGCGCAAATGACACAGAACCATCCGATAAGTCCGGATCGTATGCCAGTTATTTGTATCAGCGGTTTTGTTTCGGTTTGGCGTAATTGGTTCCCTTTTTTTACTGTACAAGATTCTCCTTGGTGCAGGTTGTCTCAAAAAAGAAATTGATATGTCCCAGATAAGAAACGCGATGCATTGTGTCTGAAGAAAAGTAGTGATGATCGTGCGATTGGAATCGTAGAACATATGTATTAATCTAGCGAAAAGTAACTCAGTTTTGTGTCCATTACAAAGCGTTCTGTTTTTCACAGACCCTAATTATTCATTAAGGGAGAAACGAGGAACTAACTACGCACATTAACAGACTCATTGGTCTCTTAAACAAGCATTATCATTTTTCAATAAAGCTCTGCGACTGGAAAGAAAGTCATTTCCTTTCATCTCTTTCCCACAGAAGTAAACGTACTCAACCACTGCTCCCACTCAGGTGAATGATGTATTGAGCGATGACGAACAAGGTCATTCCATACAGAACGTTTCTCCGAAGCCCAGTCCTCCATTAGTTTTTGAAGCTTGTTGTGAAGACAATGATTATCTGGATATTTTAGAACAACCAAAATATTTTAAACCGTATGTCTGTCATCCTGTATGCCTCCGTTTCCTTACTTTTATGAAAACAATGCAGACACCCATTAGGAAGTGGAGGGATTTACTTTAAAAAATGGGCAACGACGCTCAAAAATCAATGTCTATGTCGTCAAAAATTATTCTACCCAAATGCTCATTACTCTGATTTCCTGAGGACGAAATTATTTTCACAACTAATCTTAGTGCACGAAATCAAAATTGTGTGTGCGTGTGAGAGAGAGGGAGAGAGACGGTAAGACGTACCCACTCAAGCTCTTCTATCTTTTCATGTGCTTTATGGAAGGTTGATAATGTGATGTCCTTCTAATCCATCCTAATAAATACATTTTAGCTGCTAGTTATCTTGCTGCTCAATGCTACTCGTTACTCCCCCCCCCATATTATATATATCTGCAAATTATTTTTATACAAACATTTTTTATGTAAAATATTATAGTAACAAAACTCTTTAATCGATTTCATTCTTATTTTTCATTAAAAGAAAATCAATTACAATAAAACGATTTTTAAAAAAATGCGTATCTTTAAGGAAGACTGTCGATTGTTACCAGCGAATTTTACAAACAAAAAAAATCATATTTTCTGAAACATGCGAATCATCTTCAAAGAATGATACAACATTTGATTAATCGTTTTAGTTGCAAATAGCATCGAAATAAACGAAATGAATTAAAATATTTCTAATATCTTTATAAATAAGAATAAAAGTACTAAAGCTAAGTAAATTTTTATAATTTTTCATAGTTTCTAATTAAAAGAATTAACTATTTGTTTAATAGTCGCAAACTTTTCATTTTAATTTATAATATTTGTGAGCAAAACTAAATAAATGTTTCGATTTCTATCGAGTACGAAATAATAATTTTACTTTTATTTATAACGTGCATACAATTATTAGAATTTGTCTGCTTAGCAGATAGAATGTTTTATTATCATGCGTGTTTTTAAGTTATGTAGGGGTTTTTTTTTAATTATTTTTTTACTTTCTTGTATACAAAGGGTAAGTACCTGCATTGCTAAGTACAAAACTTTCAGCTACTGGGGCTCTGAAAATAAAAGCCCGAGAACCCTCGCCACTCGCGGACTTTCCCGAGACTCCCAAGGATAACGGAGGTCATTATGAAGGAGCACGCCAGAGAGTTTTGGAGAGACTACTTTCTGTGGAGATGAACCACGATCAAAACATTCGAGATAGCATATGATATTAAAGAACGTCAATGTGTTATTTCAAAATATAAAATTTATTTAGACATCCGTCTTTCGATATCAGGCTGATCGCTTTCATTAAAATAACAGATTGAATGATGATAAATTCGTAATCATATCCTATTAATTTTTTTAATAAAGAAAATTTTAAAACCGGATAAAAGAGTATTATAAAAGGCACTGAAGTGCCATCAGAACCTCAGACGTTTAAAACGAAATAAAAATGCTATTTTAGAATTATAAGAAAATTAAATTTCTCCCTCTGCATTCCAAAAGCAATCTTATATTTCAATTCCAAATTTTATCTAACCTCCGTGATCTCAACCTCCGTATCATTGTATAACGTGCCTTTAAATGTTGCCATGCGCGTTTCATCCTGTAAACAGCAAACTTTATCTTCAATTTTCCAAGAGTAATGTGGGCTTGTTCAAAATCCACACGCTCTTAGAAATCCGATTTATAAAGGGTGAGTAACAATTTTTTTAAAAAAATCCTAAGCATAAAAATTGTGAAGAAATAAGTTTTGTTTTAAGAAACAATAAATGGAAAGTTTTATGCCTGTGGTATGTAAGGGTTTTTGGCAGATAAATGAACCTTACATTATAGCATATATGCTTTGAAAATATAGTTCTTTCGAAAAAAAGTATAAAATTTTTCGAAAAATATGCTTTCAAAAAAAGGGGGGGCTGTGTTGCGATGCAGCAAAATAAAGTTTTAAAAAAAAACCTGGTATACATTCTTTGCTAGAATATATTATCAATTTTATCATTTATCTACTCCTATTTCGTTCTTCACTGAGAATCTGAAATAGATGACTCAGAATTTCAAAATCCATGTCCTATTTCTGTAAGAATAGCAACGCTGCCTCGCTCTTTGTCTTTCCCTCCAAAAACCCTCAATTGCAAGCTCAACACAAACTCAAATGTATAGCATTCAAGCCTCACGGCAATCGCATACGTCGGGTTCTTTCATTCTCATGCGGGCAAGGTCATTTCATTCAACAATCCTTTAGAAATTATCGTCGATTATTCCTGTACTAAATAAACGGGACATCCTTCATTCTGGCGCATTTTGGATGGACGAATGGCCACCAATCTTCGATAACTTCAGAGGAAGCCGTCAACGATGCTCAATGAAATGGGTGTACAGTTTTCCTTCGACAATACGACACTTTGTCAAATGCACAAAAACATTTATGACTAAATTCAAAATTTCATTAAATCTAGTTCTTTCTTTTATCAAATAACGTCTCAGCGTAACGACAGAAGACCGCTGCATTCGGACGGTTGCACTGGAGACGACGCGTCATTTTGGGGGTTTTATTTATTTACATTTTAAACTTTTGATGTTAAAAAATGCGCACTGAGTTGTATGAAAATATATCTTACTTTTTCAAGGCAATGTAACTTTAAGCACACACACATATTATATATATAAGAGCAATAACCAATGTAAGTATTACAGAGAATAACTATTTACTTTTTCGAGTGGATTAATTTTAATTTCGAGTGGATTTTTCAAAGGATTAACATTCCATTTGAATCAACTGAAAGAAAACGTATCGCTCTGTTTGAAAATAGTTTAAAAGATAACTGTAAAGAATTTTTCTCAAAGTTTTGGATTTTAAAGCGTCTGTGTATGTAAATGGCTCTCACATTTCGAGTTTGGTGCAATAGCATTGTGATTTTCCCCATCTCGCAACTCACATTTAATCAAAACTTTTGGAGAGTATCGAAATACGCGTTCAAACACTGAGCAACGAAATTTAATGGTGAAATATTGTGAAAAAATTATTCATTTAGTAATCACAACTCAGGCTTTGATTTTAGAGGATTAATTTAAGGAAATGAGAGCCCTTCCCGACTCACATTTTTGGTGCTATCCGATTAGATGTTCTTTCTGCAAAAAAACTTGTTATTTCAATCCGGTCTCGACACAATGATGCGATGCCTTTGCACACCACTCCCCATTGAATATCATTCGAAACTTCACTCCCTCGACGACAACGGTCTCTCTCTCGAAGAAAATTGGACTTTTCTGTTCATATTGAGGATAGTTTTAGATATAACTGAAGATGCACCAATGAGAACGAACTGTAGCATTTTTAAATGAAGAACGTTGAAATCAATTTCCCCTGCTGAGTTTTGATGATGCAATGGCCGACCGCAAGCGGACGTCATTGCGAAATCTGAAGTAATTCCAAAAAATCCATTCCGAAATGGAGCTGTTCTTCACAAAATGCTCCAGGGTCGCATTTCTCAAAATTGAACTGCTTGCACAAACCACCTATTGTGAGCTGAGCAATTCAATTTCCAATTACAAACACGAAATCAATTCATATTCTCTCAGTAGAAAAACATCGAGGAACGACTTTCAAAAATTGAAACTGAGGTGTATTTGTGAAAATGTCACACTTATAAAAAGCACAGTTAAAACAAATTCGTTAAAGAGACGAATGAGATATTAGAGCAATATGAAGTGATATTTGCATTTGTATTGAGGAGGAAAAACTCAATTAAAAATTAAACTTGGTCAGATTTTATAAAAATTCGATTCTTGGTTAAGTATACACATGCTTTTTATCTAATTTCAAATATTCATAAATGGTTTACCATCACTATTAAACATCTCAATTAAAAATTTATTTAAAGTTAATTATCCAAAAAAAAAAGATGTGCTGCTAAATTACATGTTTTACATACTTTTGACGTATTTAAAATGCACTTACCTTTATAATATTGGCTGTATCATGTATTAATCCCCCGTTATGCAACAAGTGGCTGTCGAATTCTAAGAACACCACAGATTTTGACTGAAATGAATGACCTAATGAATCAGTCAGTATTTGGCACAACTCGATTCAAAACAAGTGAAGACACCACGCAGTTGAAGACAAAAAAAAAAAAAAAAAAAAAAAAAAAAACCCTGATTCACTGTTTTCCGATTCATTCGCACATTTCTCGACTTCTCGATACCGTCGTCATGGTGACGCGGATAAGCGGCAGCTTTTGAATCGAACAACGAAAGTGTGCTCTGCCGTCAAAATGAAGAGCCCTGCCTCGCGGAAGCGCACTCGGCGTCGACGTGCCGTTCTTCCGAACACAGGTGACTTCACCACGCTCCGCACTCAGGTGGTCAATGATAGGGTTACAGCAGTACGGCGAACGTTTCTCCTGAAAGGATGAAAAATCGCCAAACGCTCCGCCGCGAAGCAAAGAAATTAAATTATTCGAGCATTTTCCAGCCGTCTGTTTCGCTTTGAAAGGATTTTATACATGAAAATATTTCTGTTTAGCTACAGCTATTTTTTAAAGGTGTCGAACGTATACATATTTTTAAAAATTGCGTTTTATTTTTGGAAATATCGTAGGATTTTTCGAAAAATGGCGGAATTTCTTCAGGATTTTTGTGGAACAACCTTTCTTGTCTCAGTATTTAGATTGCCAATTTCATCCAACAATTTATTCTAAACTTTTGCTCATAACTATATCTTATTTATTCTTAAGCTTCGGTTCCATTTTGTATTTCCATTTTGTATTAATTTATTAGATCAACACCTCTCATTTAGGCTACTTCGAAATATGGGGACAAGAGCAATGAATCTTCTAAAATTGACAATGATACTCTTTAAAAATATATTGATACGTGCATTGAGTGCCAAGAATATTCTTACTCTTAAAAGAATCCCATTGTTTACTTGGCTAAAATAAGTCGACAGAACCGATACTTAAAGAAAGAGATGGAGGCTAATAAATAATTCATGACAATATTGAAGGTTAAGTCTCAAGAAATTTTCTTTTTTTAGTTACTGGATATTTTAAAGCTTTTCATCTATTTCTTAAATTTATCATGAACTCAATTAGAGAAGTTAGAAAAAGAGAATAAACTAAATACAACTTTATGAGAAGGAATAGCCTCATTTCAGCCAATCAGCCTTATTTTCGATCCAGCGTTGTCGTTTGAAGCAGAGTTCGCACGTGGACAATATTGCAAACAGTTGTCCCGATGAGACAGCCCTCACCATTGTTCTGTTGGGGTCTTGAGGAACACACGGCCTTCCATTGAGCGCAATAGTTGGCCTCGTGTGAACACTGCTTAATTCAGAGTCGTCCAGATGCACCTACTATTTCTAGAAGTTTACCAAACTATTGCTGGAACACCTTGTACACATTATGTAAAATCAATGATGTATCAAATGAAAATAAATGCAAAAAGGAATATTTGCAAACATTTTAATCATTGATACCTCATTCTGGTGAATTTCAATGCTGTTGTTTTTTTAAATAGAATCAGGAGTTTTTAATTTTCTAAATAAAATTAGTAAAAAACATATTATTAGTTACTGTTGAAATTTCTAGAAACATGTCAGTTTCTTTCTAAAGCTATGCATTCTGCCTCTGAGTTCAAATACAAGTATGTAAAACTCTCAATTATTTTAGTTACAAATTTAATATTTTTGAAATATCCATTCTTAAATAATTGCATTTATTTTTTTATTAAATCAGTCAACTAAAAATTGAGCCAATTTATAATTATTTTTTACATTTCTTATCCCCATTAGCTGACTTTAGAAAAAATTTTGTTATTGCATTTACTCTATCAAACGACCAAGGCGAGTAGTTTGCTTAATACCTTCATTTGAAAGCTCGTCTCACAGATGCAAGAACGGAAAGTTGGAAAAAGAGGCACTTCCTACATCTGTGAGCGCCGGTTTGCGCGTCCATTTCTGGACTCCCGAAGAATTCCTGGAGTCCAAGTCACAGTGCAGTCGCAAGTAAGAAGTTTGATGTCCGGTAACTGAATTCCTGCCCAAGTATATGAATAATTATTTTATTTTAATCAGGGAGGTTAATATTATAACTACGAACAACAGTGTTTACAAAATCAATTATTATTAGGAATGTCATAACAATGTAATGCCTGCAATGAGTAAAAAAGTATGGACATTTCAGATTATTTTGCAAGTGGTCGAATGAAAAGGATGGCATTCTCGTGACTCTCACCAGGGAGTCACGAGAATGAAAGATTAGGCATTTCACTAGCTAGGTGCTGTCCTCTCCTGGAGGTACAGTAATGAGGCTGTTGGCTGAATAATAATCCCATATTCAAAATATTTTCAGCTCAGGGTTATGTAAACATGGTACAAAATTACGACACCTATCAAAACGAATAAATAAAAGAGTAATGATCGCACTGCGTTAAAACGGAAGCTTCATTCATTTTTTTAAAAATACTAGAGTGGTGTACTTCAGATAAGCACGTTTACTATTTTTAACTCGCAGATTTCCCATGTTTAAGATCGTACCTGAAGCTCAAGAAGTGTATCAAACTTTTATTTTTCCTTTGGGGTATTTTTATGATCGCTATATTCCGAATGGTGAAATCATATTCATTCATTCTGTCAGGAGTGCGAAAAAAATTAATAACATCACCTTTTTAATAGATTGCTGCCAAATATAAAATCCACTTTCGAAAAAAGTTATCAATAAAAGTGAGGGAGAAAAAAAACAGAAATCTTTGAGCTAGAAAGTGAAAAAAAAAAAAAAAAAGATCTGCTCTGAACCGGGTAATACTGTGTATTCTCTAAACAATCGAAAAGAAAATCTCTGTTCATTGTTCCAAGAATCTCAGAGACTTTTCATTTAACATTTGATTGAGCCTTCCGCGGCTCGAAAGCGGTTCGAACCGTTTCCTTCTCCTCTCAGCATTTGCAATGGCCCTACTAGTTCAGTTCTCTTGACGAAGTTCTACTAGTTCAGAAACTACTCTTTGACGAAGTCTATTGTTTCGAGCTGCATCGAATAAGCAAGTTAACCACAGAAGTTGTGATATTTTTCCTACATACATTATTCAAAGATTATCAAATTTATACATCACTATGTATTTAAAGTAAACATTATTGTTATTAAGAAGCAATTGAAAATTCTGAGCTTGATTACATGTTTTTCAGGAAATTGTGTCACACTAAATGGAACTTCAACAAATTGGTTAACATGGAACTTTTTTCTGTTTTTGGGGCTGTTTATCGACTGACTCCTTTTTCTGTTTTCAATTCTGCTGCCTGTCATTCATCAGAATCTACCCAAAGAAATCTTCCCTTTTATCATCTTTTAGAACGGTTTAGTTAAGGGATCAATTATCGTCTTTAGTTATTTTGAGATGATATTCAGACATAAAATTTTGGTCATTTTCAGAGAATATTTTGTTCTTCCAATAGATTTGGAAGAACTCTATTTCACTTGAATTCTTTTAAAACTTGCCCATCAAATGAATCTCCGCCATCATTGCGAAGGTACATCCTTATTATAAAAAACTATGAAATGAGTGTGAAATTCTCCAAGACGTGCAGAAATTCACTTGATTTTCAAATAAATTAGAAAATATGGTAATAAAAATAATTTGAGAAATTTTTATTGTTAATAGTCGTTTTTATATTAGTATAAGTTTTTAAAAATTTAGCAGAATACCTAAGGAAGGTTTGAATTCTAAACTTTAAAAAAAAAACCCGCTTCTCTTTACATTTTAGATTATGACGATAATTATAAAGTTGTAAAACTGCTCAGTTGCTGCGGTCGTAAATCCTGCAGTCACGCGCGAGGCCGAGTTTATCCGTAGAAGAATGAACCGTTGCGTAAAATCTTTTTTATAGGTTAATCGAAAGAAAACAGCCGTTATTTACCCGGCTCAGAAAGTGCGAATGTGACTGCGGTGGCAATTCGTGCTCGGAATGACAACCGCTCGGTTGCTATTTCCTCCATTCCATCCCCATCCGGTCAAATCACTGGCTGCATTGTCTCCACGTTCTCATTTTTCGACCCCCCCTCCCCCTCTCAGGCGCCACTCCGGCCTTCGTCCATTCGCGCCAACGCACTCTCGTGCAGCGAGAGACCGGAGGGGTGTCGGGCAATTTTTAAGTCGGGCATCAGCACTTCGGGAAACGATAGATGGTCGGAAGAGCATTATTTATTCTCACGAGATAGTCAGGAATTAACTGTGTATGAAAAGGTTAAATTTTCCCCATCTGCTTTTATTCTTCCTAGAACCTATATCAAGCATTTTCGTTTGTAATCATGCAGCTAATTCTATTAGTTTCTTGCGCGAAATCATTCAGCTCCCTCCTCTTGGACCACTTGAAAATGATTTTTTCGCTTACGAAACATTTAAGATATTTAAATTTTATTTCGTTCTGAAAACTTTTGCAAAAAATTTTTTAAACATCCTACTCTTCACCATCACCTCGCCTTTATGCAAACAATAAGTTCATCTTTGTATTTATTAGATATTAAAGTCCTTTTTTTTTAATGATGTTGAGGCATACATGTATATGATAAAACCAGTTTACTCTCACTTCCAAAATAAATTCTTTTTAATGCTGCTTAAGTTTTAATAATAAATCACTTTTGCTTCGATTTAGTGAGCCTCAAAATCACATTTTTTGACCCTCACTAAAATCCAGTCTCGGTTTCGAGAGTTCCAACTTATCTACTGCTTTTCATTTACTTCCTACAGCACCCTGCTCCGTGAAAAAAAAAGCAATCCTATCGATTTTTGGATTATTTTAAACTATCCACGGGGATTCTTTTTTTAAAAATTCTTTTACGGATTTCTTTAATACAACGACTCCCAAATGTATTCATATTTTCAAATTTTGATGAAATGATTGTAAAGATTACCAAAAATGAATACTTTGAAATGAACTTCACACAATAATGTTACTTCGTTATAAAAACTTATTAGTGTATTGAAGGATATGCAAAAGCGTAAGGATGTGCGGGGTGTCCGAGAAGTCTTTGACACATTTCAATAATTCTGTAAAAAAAATAATAAACGAGATAGAAAGAAAAATTAAATTACATTTATTACCTCAAATAGTGAAGTTTTTTTTAAAATGCAAAACTGGCCGGTAGATTGCGGTACTGAAACGTTAGAAAAAGTTATTGAGAAAATGGCTTCTCCAAGTGAGCGCGCGTTTTGTGTTATGTGGCTTTTCGAATCGAAATCTGCGACTCAAGTTCAACGTAATTTCCGTACGAAATATTGAAAAGACCCTCCATCTCGTAACAGCATTATTGCATGGAAAAAAAAGTTTTTGGAAACTGGGAGTGTCCTGGGTCGATCGACACAGAAGTGTCGTCGATGGAATTCATCAGTCATTTGCTCGTAGCCCCCGAAAATCAGGGGCCCACATCGAGGTGTATTGATATGTTAAAAAAAACTTCACTATTTGAGGTAATAAATGTAATTTAATTTTACTTTCTATCTCGTTTATTTTTTTAACCGAATTTTTGAAATGTGTCAAAGACTTCTCGGACACCCTGTATAAATATTCTTATTGCTTTGTTAATTTTGCTCGGAGACCATTTCTTAGTTGATTTTTAATTTAATTTCCATCTTTAAAACATTTCATTACGTAATGCAGTGTATAATGGTATACATTTATCATTTTAAAGATAAATGCAATTGATTTGCCACCACTATTACGAAAAATAACACCTTATGAAAATTAGTTTTTGCTCCCTTCAAATCAGGTGGAATTTTCAAATAATAAATAGAACATAGAAAGTAAGCAAACAAAGGTCTTTATCAGATTCAAATTGTCTGATTTGTTCAGGCAGTTTTTAAAATGCCACCAAAATGCAAACATGTTTAAAAAGTAAGATGCAATCATTTTAATAATGAATTTATTCAAAATATTTTCGCTGTACAATCATTTTTGTGGCATATTATATTATATTTCTGTTTAGAATTTTCATTTTGGAATTAGGAATTGGAATTAAAGTAATGGAATAAGCACGGGCTAACAGAGCTTGGTGCACCTAGTTACGAAAATCCCCTATAATAATTACTTATTACCTATAATTTTTTTCTAATTTTTGGAGGGTCCTGGGGCCCCTGGACTCCATATATATATGCCCTTGTCCTTAGCCGATCCTTAAGAATCCTTTTAAAGTATTGATTTTCTTTGCAAACGCAGGCCATCCACATTTTATTGTTAGGCCTATGTTTAAACAAAAACTTCTTTGTATACAGCATTTTCGGGGGGGGGGGGGGTT
>JAOUZG010001254.1:634637-654002 GCA_026289955.1 Argiope argentata | reverse complement strand
ATATATATATATATATATATCCTCCTTCGCAACGAACACCTTACTCTTGTCAGGTGTTCTAAAATATTTTATATCAAGAGTTCATATGAAGTTGTTCATATCCTAAATAAAAGTTCAGAAATTATATATAGCGGCGAACTTTCTCAGGAGAGGAATTCATACCTGCTGTCGTTTGAGTTATCGAGAATTCTTCAATTATTGACGCGCAATTAATGCGCTTTTGTCATTATGACATTTGCTTTCATTTGAACTGAGCTCATTTTTCGAACAGCAACTGCATTCCATTATTTGAAACTGACCTGAACGAGGAAGAATAAGCCGAACTTCATCACTGTCCACTGGAATGACTATGCCGAATCATTACTCGTCAAACAAGCAGTGAAAGGAGGAAATCTAAATTTATAAATTGTGAAACGACTTTTGAATAGCGATTTATTTTCTCCACTTCGCAGATTAGCGCAGTCTATGCATTTATCACGAATGTGCTAGAAACGATTATAGTAATTCTACAGGTTGCTAGAAGTCAGCAATAGTAAGGTATAACGTAAAAATTATGATTTTTTTTCTGTAATTGAATAATATTTCAAAATGAGCTTTTTAAGCACTACTGTTACGCATATCGCATAGACGATATTGAAATATCATTTGGCATAATTTTATCACAAGTCGTGATCGTTCGTAAAATGGCCGAATGTGTTTTTTCTTCCGCCAAAGTCGGGTTAATTTTTCGATCAAACACAACGAATGATATCTTGAATCCCCTCAGCTTGTTTCAGGACGAAATTTCGCAGATTCGTTTATTATTGAGTATCGGTTTCCAACCGAGGCCTGTCCGTTTTTCCCTCTCGTTTTCCAGTAAGAGAAAGTAGTATTGAACGACAGTTTGCACATTTGTTTCGATTCGTGATTTTATGTTTGCTCCGCAAACTCGCCCGGCCAGCTGCAATGTTTGTTGAAACAAAACTAGACGCCCTCCGGCGATTTCGACGCAGGTTGACTTATTTTCGATTCCAAACGGTGAGCTCTTGCGGAGAACCGTGACAACACAGCGTCGGTCCCGCTCCTTTTCCCTGTTGAAGGAGCATTGTAAAAGTGGGTCCTTTGCGCAGATCGAAGGTCATTTCTTTTAATCAAAGGCGCTTAAAATATCCTCAAAAAGGACTTCATAATGATCTATTCAGATGAGGTTATTGCCCACATATCAAAATTAAAAGTTACAATGCTTTTCTTCTTTTTTTTCTCCTTTTTTTTTCTTTTTCTTTCTTTCTTTTCTTTTCTTTCTTTCTTTCTTTATTTTTTTGCTTAAATTTTTTCCTTCTACCTCGAAAAAGTTTCGGCATATTATTCGTTGCTCCTTTTCCTAAAGAAAAATTTTCTTTTTGAATTCTTGCTTACTTGTTCACAACGTCCCTTGGGTTTTTTCATTTCTTGCTTCCGAAGAGGAGGCTGTTTTTCAATGGAAATGTGAGGTCATACCAAATAGAGTGTTCTATTCAAACCTTTCTAAAGTTTCAAGTGTTAAAGATTGTATTTCAAAATTACGATTAGGAAACAGGCTACTTGTGACAGATAAGGCATAATATTTCCTTTTTTAAAGTTTATGGTTAGGGCTACAAGTAAATTCGCAGCACTTTTGTATTTTCTAAGCCAAATGATTGCATTGTTTCAATTTTTTAATCCAGAGAGGCATAAAAGGAAACGAACAAATTTAATGACTTTCTGTGATTACTATCAACCATTTATTAATGATATTTGCTTAAATTTCAGATACAGTGTACTTCAAATAAACTATTTCAAAAAAGAAAATGCAGAATCGTTCTTTGAACGAAAACATCAACGCGCACATAAAGACACACAGAGAGGGAGATTGGGAAAGTTCCATCAAAAGTGAGAAAACAGAAAGTAACACAATCATGCAATCAGACTCAAAAATGTAACAACAATTTTCATTTCCTTTATAATAATTTATCAATTATTTTTATGAAGAACATTATAGAAACAACGTCCGTGTTTTAGTTATTATCATATTGCAAATCAAAAATGTGACATAACAAATGTTAAATCAACACCTAACGTAAAAATAAATAAACATAAACATAATAGGCGAAATGATTAGAAGGAGCTACTATGAAATCAAATTGTCACACCCATCAGAATAATTTTAACTTAATTTAATTTATTTATTTGTAAAAAAATCTTGAATATATTTTATCGTTATAATTTATTTGTGTTATTTCATTCTCCTTCAAATAACAAAAATAAGTTCTTTTGAGAAATAAATACAATTCTAGAAGCACGCTTTGGTTCTGCACGAGCCTGAGGACAACCTGAGTCCCCCCCCCACGGCTGTCAGTCGGGATTGTGTCACTTGCGCTCAGTCTCATTAAAGCTAACTCATTAGAGGGTGTCATTTGCGCTCACATGGTTGGTTTACTGCAATTTAATCACTTTTGGCAGGAAAACTTGGCGTGCATCTAGAGGGGCTATAGAGAATGCACGTTTCTCGCATTGATAAGATTAAGTGACATAATTAAGGGTCCTTATGTTCGAAATATTCGCTTTTTTTTCTTCACGTTAACACTGATAAATTTTCTTTAAAAACGTTAAAAGCATTTTTGATGGTTTATTTTAGATTAGGGGTTAGGTTAAATTTAGATGAAAAAGGGAGAGAGAGAAAATATATAAATCTAGCTCAGGAATACACAACCTTTTCAGGATGAGGGGCCAAAATATGAAAAGAGATCATGGCGAGGGCCAAAAAAGCACATGAATGTTAAAAAATATTAAAAACGCAAAAACATTGGAGTTTTTTTTTATGGAATTACAATTATTACTTTACTTATTTTATTCATGCACACATTATGATATAAATAAATGAATAAAAAACAAACATTATAGCTACGATTACCTAAACCTAAAAAAAAGGGATTCCTGCTAAAAAGGGTGTCAACTTGAAATAGAATAACAGAGGAAATTTTTTGGTAATTATACAGAGAACGCAATTTAAATTTTGAGAAAAAAATTAATAATAGAAATTAGTAAAAAAAAATGAATTTATTTAAAGTTATTGATTTTATGTTGGGCTTAATATTAGTTGTAGCAATGCGTAGAACAGCAGAAAGGTTCTCATCTTATTCTTAATTTTGATTTGTTTAAATTCATTAGTGAGAAAATTTGCTCACAAATGTAAGTGCTTTTAAGAATGTTGCACATGCAGCTACATTTTTCTTTAAGCATAAAAATTCCTATAGCAAATCTTTATAAAATTCGAATATCGGTTCACCTTTGAACTGATTTTTGAAAAAAATCAGACTTCTGTAAATCAATTTAGGCTAACTGCATACTCTCATCCACTAGATTAACATCAACAGAAAATGGAGAAGAAAATTCATCAAATTTTGTTTGGCACTTTTCAAAATCTGAAAAGCGATCATCAAATACTTTATGAAAGATTTGAATTCGATCCTCATACTGCATTTTCATGTGTGGAAATTTTTCACGTTCGCGAGCTTCTCCTATACGAAAATCGTACTCGCCGTTAGCCATGAAGGGAACAAATTGAAAAGCTTCGTAATAAAAAGTAAATAAACTTAATGAACAACTGTTAATTATTTATTCTGATGTAGAATCGTTTCTTTTCAGATTTTTATCCTTTTTCATTTGAAAAAAGTCTCATTTCATTTTAAATTAGTCATATTTTATTAACAACATTCGCGGGCCAACTTCGAAGGCTATGCGGGCCAATTTTGGTCCGCGGTGCATAGGTTTTGCATCCCTGATCTAGATGATAGAATAAACCGAACAGTAGAAAAATATTCTTTTGACAAGGACTTAAAGAGCTGCCTTGTAACTCTTGCTAATATAACAAAATTGTTATAAAATTATTTTAAAGCAATGATTAATAAACTTTTATTTGAAAGTTTTTTAAATAATACTAATAATAATTGAAAAATAATTCAATAATAATTGAAAAATAATTTTTAGTAATAAAATAGAATTGAAAAAAACTAAGCAAGTGTAAGCTTGAAGAAATAAAATGCTTTTAGGTAATATGAATATTTTTTCATGCATTGGTTACTCTTTCTAATTTTTTTTTTTTTTGCATATATTAATCTTTCTACTTACCATCAATGATTAAAATTGTATTTAAGTTGCAGTGTGAAAGAGAATATTTTGTGTATTTTAAAAACTGTTGAATTGAAATAATTTATTTGATTTGTGTTATATATTTGAATAATAGCATTTTCTTAATAAGCTATTTATATATACTTACAAGTTTTTTTTTGTTGACACATTGAATAACCACTTTACAATGTTGAAGTATTTCAAAGAAATTTTTAAAACGCACATGTCTACCGCTAAATAATTTTATCTAATTATCTTAAAGATGATGATGAAACTAAAAGCAAACGCATTTCCTTAATACTTAACACTAACACTTATTTGCTATCACATTTGATAAGATATTATGCTTCAAAGATACTAAATTATTCAGCATGAAATTATAATATTTATTTCCTTGTAAATTATAAATTTAAACAGCAGTTATGCTTTTAAAAAATCCTTTTTAAAATAGTCGAATATTTCAGTTGGGGAAAAGACTCCTTATATAGAGAACATCAAATAAATTGAATAATTATATAACAATTTATGTAATTTGAATAAAATTGTCTTCAACGAAAAATGATAACAAAGTTTGTTTTCCCTCATATAAATGTAAGGCAAGCAAATGTCCAAATTACCATCAATATTTGAAATTTTTAAAAATGAAAATGAATAATTATTACATTTTTAGCCTTTCCTTAGAACCACTTAATTTGTTTGAATATTATACTATGCTAAACTATAATTTATACTAAATATGGAAAAATCTTAATATCCACCCTGATTGTGATATAGTCAAAATAATTAAATAATCTTTTAAAAATTGTCCCTAAAAACTATAATATTAAATTTTAGAATAGCAAACCTATAAAATAATTGTTAATCTGTCAAATATTTGCAATATAGCTGGAAGGAAATTGAAATAATGTTTGAAAACTGGTCGTTTAAAACTATAGGTGTATAAAATTCTTATTATAACAATTGTAGATCTAAAAGTGTGAAATTTTTTAAATCTCCATAGCTTTCATGACATTTTATGTTTTTAAACTCGCTAGTACTCAAGTTTTATGTCATTTTAGTAGAAATAAAATTACATTATTTATTTAAGTCAGATTCATTAAATCAGTTCAATAGTACAAAATGGGTTTTGATTTTCTAGCTCCTATCAACATATAAAATCTAAACTCAAGTTTGATATTTTATGAACTGTAGCATTTCTTTTTTTATTCGTTTATTCCTCTTCTCTTTAGTTTTTTTCCAACTCCAATTAATGATAATGATTACAAATGCTTTCTGAGAGTATGGATAGACCTCTTGATCTGAACATCAAATTCAGAAAATAATTTAAATTCTAATTTAAGCCCCTTTGGGGGAGCCTACTTCCACCCCTCAAAAAAGAATAACCTAACATTATTAATTTCAAGCTGTTTAAATTCTATTTCTGCTTCGCTAAAGCCTATAACATATTTATAACCTTTTCAATAAATTATTTTAAAAAATATCCTGGAATTGTATTAGTTAAAGGGCATAAAAATATGTTCCAAATTAACTCCTTCGACACCTATTCAGAATTGCATTATAACACTTATTGATAAAACTTGGGCATATGTGATAGGGTTCATGTGATATAAGGACTGACTTTTTGAATTAATCAGCAAAGATTTATCAAATATCCACTGATAAAGTTAATTCATTTCTTAGTTTAGATATAAGTCTTGGTATTTAAGACCAGGGATAATGATTTCCCGCCCTCTTTTGTAAACTTAGCTTTCGTGAATTCCGTGTTGTGCACGTCGCCTTCGCTGGTAAATAATGCCTGCTCCCGTGATGGAATAAAAAGAACTAAAAATTCAAGCTGTATTCTCCATGATTTCGGCCACGACTCTGCTATTTATTCTCAGCAATTCATTTAAATGTGTTTTTTCATTATATATATATAATATAAATTTTTGCTCAATTGCCTACCTTTTTTAATGAAATTTTGTGATTAGAAGTATGTTTGGAAGCAGGATTTAAAAAAGAAAAACTTATTCCTAAGTGCAACGATGTAATGCTTTTTAGAAAAAAAAGTGACTTCAGAAACCTTTCTGTCATACCTATGAAATTAGTCTTATCTTACGCCTTAATATTCAAACATTTTCTATTGTAATTTCACTTTCGGTTACAATAAAGGTTTAATTTACATGAATCTACACTTTTGGCAAGAAATCCAGAGATGAAAAAAGAAGGATAAAAAAGGAAGGAATAAAATATAAAGTAACATATTTAATTTCTAGCTTTCTTTCATGCTTAGATCTAGGATAGATTTAAAATTGGTATTAAATCCCTGCTGCTACCGCTTTTAAGAAAATTAGACGGAAATTTACTACTTTATTATCTGCGAATAGTACTTTAGCACATGATGCTGTATCTGAGAATCAAGCGCTTTAATGTAGTACGTGTAGATGCTGCATTTAGATATCGTTTGTGGTACATTAGATTATGTATAGTTAAATCTGACAGTAAATGAGCTAAGAAATGAACTAATGTATTTCAGATTTGAAGGAATTTCAGTAATTATCAACACTTTCGATTTGAAAATATGCTTTTCCATGAGAATTAACCAGCAGCTGTTTTTTTTTTAAATTTTAAATACGATTCTTATTATTTATTATAGCCGAAGCGCTTATTATTTTGCCAAAAAATATGACTTATTTGAACAACTTTAACGTAAAAAAGTACATTAGCTCATTTCAAGCATCCGTTTGTAGAATATATATACATAAAAGCATACATACATATTGAAAGAACTAAACATTATTGATATCCATTTAAATTTGAATAAAAAAAAACTTTTTATGTATTTTTTTTCATTTTGTTAAATAAAATTAAACTTTAAGACATAAAAAGATAAAATCCTCCTAAAACTAAAAAAATATAGTTCACTTTGATAGATTAAATTTGTATTACGTGCATCGAAATTATAATTTTTATAAATGTCTTCATTGTAGGAAAATTATGAACATGTTCCTTCATAGTAAATTTTTAAAGCAAATTTCGCTCACTCTGCTTATTACTTTTATCAATCGTTTGAAACGCGGTAACGGTTATTAGAATTTTTCCCACGGCAGCCTTTTAACGTTATCAGAGATATGGAGTGTCATTCTCACTGTGACGATGATTGATTACCATATGGCGTACATTGTTAAATCGTCAAATTTTACATACAAAGATAAAAGTTATAATGTGGTACCCTTTTTAAGGCTTGAGCGCAAATGACACCCTCTAATGAGTTAGCTCTAATGGGATTGAGCGCAAATGACACAGAACCTGTCAGTCGACACATTTCGGAAATCCGACATCTTTTGGGATTTAAATCAAGAGGATGGGTTCGTGTTCAGAGAAGTTAATACAAAAGATGTAGATTAATTCGTGTCGCACTCCGTTCACCAGGGACAAAAATAAAATATTCCTGAAAATAAGAATTTTTTTCTTTTATCTTCGTTTTTCTTTCCCTTCTAGCTCCTGGATTGTAGACGAGCAAACCTTCTCTCCCTTGGAAGCGAAGGCATTTCCTCAACGCAGCTGAAAACAGGCAGCAAACGGAAAGTTGCTTATTTGCAGCGAACAGATGTCGCACGGCCGAACGCTTATCAGCTTTTCTTCGACAATACGTTTGAGGGGATCTGACTTGCCTTTTTTCTTGATATCTTTGAATAAAAATATGTACTTAGCGATTACATAATCAGATCAGGCAATCTTCATATTTAAAGAAAATTATTTAATATAACCGAATGATATATTTTAAAAAAACATTTTGATTTGATGTTAGTATCATTGTAAGAGCACAAATCAATTTCAAAAAAATTGAGATTATTCATGGCTCACTGCACTCGCGGAAATATTTTTCAAGTGTGCAACAGTACCCTAAAGAGGCGATCGTACGAATTTCTTTTTTTGATGTTGTCAAACTTCTCGCTTTCTTTCCCCCTGTCGGAGCGAAATCGATATTTTATAAATTAGGAAACTTAAATAAATTTCGATTTTGAACAATATTCAGAATGAGTGCATTTTTAATTTTTAGACAGAGTCTAGTTTGAGTCAGAGTTTAGACAGAGTCTCAATGTCTTGAGTTTCTAAAACTTTGACAGCTGACTCTTCGTCTCGTGTCTGCAAGAGAGACGGAAATTCAGCGTGCTTCTGAAACGTTCCTAAAATAGAAAAAAAAAGTCGCAGGAGAAGGGTCCTCAAACTCTCAGCACAATCTTTACACAAGCAATTTATCCAGATAGTGTGCTCGATGAGGCAATCGCGAGGCCAGAATTGGATCCTGGACAAATTTTTAAAAATTCTAGCTCAGAATTATTTCAAGTTAAATGAATAATTTACAAATAGCTTTTGCTAATATGCCTTCCACCCGGAAGCAACTCGGAAGGAGGGTGAGATGCTTCCGGCATGGTGATTGGATCTCGCCACTCCTCCTCTCGATGACGGGGCGTACTTCCTAAGGATTGTACAGTGGCCGATGTTGGTCCTCAAGGAATCAACCACAGTTCCCGCCATTGTTCCAGCCACAGTCCCAGTCATTCAGTTTTTTTATTCATCCCTTGTGCCTGCGGGTGGGATGGGGAGTCTGATATGGCCTATTAATAGGCACTGATTTTCAATACAAAGGCAGATATTCATTAACATAAAGATTTACTTTTGTTAAATGGTAATGGCAAAAGATTGCTTAAATGGTAATGACATTGTGACGACTTCAGATAATCGGCAAGTAGGAATATACCGAACTAAGTTCCCACGGGAAAATAACCCTTTGTAGCTGGAAATTACCGATAGTGGAGAAATTTGTAAAATGCAAAGAATGCATGCAGACATCTGGTACTAAAAGCGAAGTACAGCAGGCAGGCTAAGTACAGATGTGTCTGGGTGATTTGTGAGGTCTCCAATGAAATGGACATGTGTTTGGAACAAACATCGGGTGAAAGAACCAGATGTGTCCCTGTCAATAGATAAGAGATCCCCGCCTTTCAAACCGACACAATGGGAACCAGCGGCAGATGGCGTTCCTTTCTTCTGGAGAAGAATGCCTCAGTCAAGAAGAAGACAACTTATCTCTTTGCTAATCGATGCTTTCCCCTCTCATGTCATAAGAAAGATAACTTAAGATGCATAATAAGAAAGATAAGGTCAGATGATCCAATGAAAGTTGGAAACTATCTTTCTATATATATAGACCCAAATAAAAAGCGGAGGAAAGGGATGGACAAGAGAAGGAAGCCGACTGACGAAGCGAGAGCTAGTGATTGGAGCTAGAATTCAGCTTGGAATTCTGTGTAAAATTCTCAGGAGAGAATTTGGAGTGTTACGTAGGCTGCTGAGCCCACTTGAAGTTCTTCGGAACCATTCGGATCACCGTACGTCCCACCTGAAGTGAGAAAGCTCATCCGAGCTTTTGGAGACCTCCAATTAGTTAAACAGCTTGTCCTCTGTGCTGCTCTTCCAGTCAGTTCATCACCTTACGTTTCCGGAAATCACAGCAGGTTAATCGACGAGCAGATAATCACGAACCTCTGGCCAAATCTTGCGGGAGTTTCAAGAACTCCACCATATCTCTTCACCTCCGATAGAGATCCCTTACTTATCGGAAACACGGCACCTTCCCCTAGTGGAACTCTAATCTGAATTACTTATGTGCTTTTAAAATCATTAATCAAGAAGGTGTACCTGTGCGAAATATATATGTATTATAGCTGGAAATAAATATTCTTTTATTTCTCAAAGACCTGAGCTTGTTTTCGGTCCTACTCACCAGTAGCCCGGGCCCACGACGCTACAACATGGTGCTTGAATTAGAATTAATTCTTAAATCTTAAAATAATTATAAATATAATTTTAACTATTATAAAAATTTAAATAACTATTATCTTCTTAAAATCATCAAGGGTTTTGACGAATTTCTACAGGATTTGTATAAAATCTTTTTACAATTTTCTTAGTGTTAGAAATTCCGAAAAAAATTTACCAATTCTTCTTAGATTTTGCTGAGACTAGATAGTCTTAATCGTTCTTAAATTAATTCACCATAATACAGACAGTTCAAATAATTTATTGAAGTAAAAATATTTGTGAAGACAAATAAAGCTGAACTGAAAATGAAATAATTCTATATGATAAAGTATCAAAGCTGAGATAAAAATATGCAGTTACCTATAGTTAAGATTTTCAAGCTAAAGAACAGTTAGATTAGATCAGAATTCTCAGGTGCAATTTATCTTAAACAGTGGAGTTAGTTGATGAACGTGGAATAAATATTTGGAATTAATGAATAAGTTATTTTTATGGGAATAATAATAGTCAATATTAATCAAGATTAAAGCTATATTATAATGTCAGAACATGATGTTTTTGAAATGAGGCTTTTGGCGTGAACAAAAATCCATTGGCGGAAAATGAAAATTTTATTGTCTTCACGAGCATCTCAAAAAAATCAGCTTTTAATACGCGATTCCATTGCATTTACAAAAACTCTGATTTAAAAAAATGTGAATGACTACCACAAATAAAACCTTGAAAAATCTTATTTTGATCCTGTGATTGTATGAAATGAAATAAATGGGAAATGTGACATTTTTTTTATACAATAAAGGTGAGACAAAGTTTTTTTTGTTTTTGTTTTTTGATCGTTTGCAATACTACACTGACTCATTCGATGAAACGATTAAAATGAATAAAAGTATAAGTTAACTTGCATGAGCACGTGGTGCTTGGCCATTCTCGAAATGATGTTTTGACATGATACATTGAAATATGAACAGCAGATTTTATTTTAATCTTTTATTTATAATCTTTTTTTGTTTTATAATATAAATAGGACTTTAAATTGAGATAGCTATTTCTATTATCAAATAATAATTTTTCACAATAATTAATAGATTTAGAATAATTAATAAATGAACCAATCCCTCACCTAGTTCATGTTTTGTTGAATGAATATTTATTTTTATATAAACTGGGATATTAAATAAAAATATTTAGTCTCCTAAATGTTAAATGAATGTCTTACCGAGATCACTACCTAAGACTTCGATAATTACTGCTATATGCTAAATATGACCCTGAAGTTATTCTTCCAGATTCATGGACGTATTTCTAGGTCCTTCAGTTTTCCAGGCAGTTAAGTGGTGGAGTATATTCAACCACGAGAATGTCGATAGTTTAGTTGCATTAACATGCCCTTTTAAAGCGACATTAGAGGTATTTTGGGATGAACTCGTAATTTTGAATCATAGTCAGATAATCCCCTGCACCATCTTCCACGCTACACCTGGGGGGGGGGGGGGGGGCTTTTGGACCTGTCGAATTTAGCGTGCATCAGATCCGCTCACACGACAGTCCTTCAAAAGAACTAGGGCACGAACCTGAACAAAAGCCGTCTCACCCAGCCATCGCGGTTTTTCGAGACCGTCGGTGACACAATCGAATAATTTATGAAACCCTGTCTGTGCCATGAATGAATCTTCATCCTCTCATCACGCAGTCGAGAGCGCTCATCGTTTCCAAATGACCGGAGTCCAGAGCACGAGGGCTGTGAGGAAGTGCCTTGTTCCCACAGTGTCGTCCATAGGATCCCATGAATAAATAAAATGCATATCAACAGATTCCAAATAGCGGCAGATCAAAACTATTAGAGGAATGACTTTTGTATGGCATCAAATATAAAAATAATAAATCGGCAAATGAAAAAATCCATTTTTTCCCCATTCCTGTACCGCATTTAATAAAAAACAGAGCAAAGGAGAAAATATGAACTTGATACGATTATTAGATACAGAGATGAAGGTTGCTTCGTTTTATTCGAATCACCTGCCAGAGGCTTCACCAACGAGATAAAATTCAGCTTTTCGCTCATTATTTCCAAAACTACATTTTTCTATTTGTATTCGATGGGGTGGAAAAGATTCGTCGATAGTTTTAAAAACTTGCAGCGTAGTCTAATAATAAACATGTCTGATTTCTTTGAAGCGTTTAGAAGGACGATTATTATAAACTACTAAAAAAATGGCGTCGACTTAGAGTTTAAAATTTCCGATTTAACACACACGCATCCATGCATGCAAACACAAGGATTGAAAAGAAGACGCAAAATCTCGTTTCCCTGGTCACCTTCTTTACTTACGCATTAGTTTTTGAAGAAATTGTTATTACACTCTTTAATTTTTTTTTTAGAAGTTCTATTTATGTAAACTGTATTGAAAGAATACTGAACCGCTTTTTAAATTTCAGTCTTGCACTTCCCAATGATGAAATTTAAATTGGAAACAGATTCCAACTTTTCTCGGGGAGAGATGGAAATGTAAACAACGGATCAGCTGCTGACAAGAGAAACGAATTTTTGATTTCTGGTAACATTTTGCATCTATTAGGGAACTGCAGAATGGAGGGGCCGGTCACCGACGCGAGTGTTCGAGTGACCGGGAGTGGGACTGAATTCTGTGAGGCCGGTCAATGTTCGACGGCAAATAAATAATGAATGCAGACGAATACGAAACGTAGAAAATATCAAAATGGGGGAATTAGAAATATCTAATTTCAAAATTCAATAAGACCCAAATTCAAGAGATGCTTTAAAACAATTTTTTTAAGGAAAAAAATATAACATATTAATGACTATCCGAACACAGAGAAGGGCGAAAATTTAAACAAAGTTGCTTTTATAAATCAAAATAAATTGTTTGTGAAGACAAAAGAAGGGAAAAAAGAAAAAGAAAATCTAGCAAAGACGCTTAAGGATGCTTGAAAAAATGGGGAGCTTTGATGCCTTCTGAAGCATAATCAAATGGCTGACTATGATGCGGTACACGTAATTAATGAAATAAGATGCATTTCTAAAGACCGATTTGCCTGTGTATAATACAGAATGAAGTCTCCTGAAAGCGTCTGTATGTTTGAACCACCAAAACTCATGAAATGCGTGAAAACCTCAACTGCGCAAATAGCAAGAGAAGTGGTATGCAAATGCGATTCATTTCTTGGTTTATGTCTGATAAACAGTGATTTACAATTTTAAACAGCAATTCAAAACTCACTATGCCCCCCCCCCCCGTAAAAAAAAGGAAATTCAACTTTGACCGGAAGAGGAAAGAAACATTTCGTTAGCGAATGTCAGAGAAATAATGTTTACATTTAGAGAAGGAGAGCCATTTGAAGGACGAAATAACATTTTTCTTTAAATCGTTCTGCAATCGAATTGCGGAAACAGGGTGAATCTCCCGAGGAGCGAAAGGATCGCCTGAGTTTCGTCTACGGACGTATCATATTTTTGACCTTTTTTACAGTCTAAATATTTCTGAATGAGTGCCATAAAAAGTGTTTTGTAAATATATTTGAAAATTTCTAAATATATTTTTATGTTTGTTTTATGTTTCGTAACATGCCCATGTCGTCTCGGGTGGAAGCTAGACTTAAGTTTAAAGCTAATTTTTCTGCTTGAATGCTATGCCACGGGCAACGCCTTGCGGGTACTGCTAGTAGAATTTTAATTACACATATATACACACACACACAAAGACCTAGTATTATAGATTATTTCATAAATAAAGATTAAGGAGAAAACCTATAGCTGTTTTGAATTCAGTTTGTTAAGATGTAAACATGAAAAACTATATAATGTAAGGGACTATAGATTGCCGATTTATTTATGGGAATTTATATATTTAATAATATTTTAAAAATTAATATCCATTTCCATGTTTGGGGATTTTTCTCTATTTGTATCTTATGAAAATTTTAAATTAAAAAATGTGAGAAATACATTTTTTTTCTAAAGTTTTTTCTGGTTTTATAATATGAGTTCAAATTTTTAATGCCTCTTCAAATAGTTTAATTTTCAATCCTATTTCTTTTTTGAATCAAACGGATTAATTTTTATCAAATACTTTGAAGTCCTATTATACGAATTCTCTTACTGTTATTCAGACATTAAATTGAGGGTTCCTCCTTTCTGTCAGAACGTAAAATTCGTTCTACGTTCGATTCTATGATTATTGAAATCGTTCAGTTTTAAAACAATAATATTTATTTTTTAAGAAAACAAAAGCGATTTGTGAATATGCATTAAAAAACATTCGCCATTCTAGTTCTCCCCCCTCTTTCCCCCCCCTCCTCACGTTTTCCTTTCGGTAGGAATACTGCGGGTATTCCTTACGCATTATCAGCTCAAGAGTGCTTCAAGGCTTCGCAGGTGGTTGTCCGGCATGTTTCTGACTGGGCGATGATCAGAAGCACCACCGGTGCCGTCCCACGATTCGCGGAACATGAATAATGAATCGAATGATGGAACTGGTTATTAGATCTTCATTTTGGAAAACACGATCCCGGTTTCCTTGACCGGAATACCTTGCTGGGTAGAGCACTTTTTCCTCAAAAATCAAAACAAGGTCTCATGTAATACAATTGCATATGATTATTGTAAAGTGATTCGGATGAGGTGATCTGAACTCAAAAATGATATTGTACAACAATTTGAATAGTTTTGTTTTTTAAACGTTTTGAGAAAATGTTTTTTAGATCTTAATTATTTTGAATTTTATATTTGAATTATATTGTTTGATATATACGTATATGTAACAAATTTATCCCAAAATGAAACCCTGCCAAGAAAAATAAGGTTTGTTGTTTTTAAAAATATCGACTGCATATAAAGTAGCTTGTTAAAGTCAAAATAAATTTCATAATAAATTCCTCCTACTGAAATACTGATCGACCGTCAGGAGAAAAAACCTGAACATGGTTGTTAGACGAGTCTCAGTAAGGACGGCCACAGCATTTGGCTGACCAAGCGCGCTTCATCAGGCAAAAAAAATCATTTCGTTTGTGCTTATGCAGATATATTTGTGTGACACTAGAATAAAATTAAATTGTAGATGAACTTAAAAATACCTTCTAGATCCTTTTGTAAAACCTTATTATGTCATTTTTTTAAATGAAAAAAAAAAGATACAACTTTGTCATCAATTTGATATAGACGTTTTTTGTAGAAATTTCTAAAAAGTCAGCACGAAGTTAAAATTAAAAGCTATATTAGGTTTAATTCATACTACTTTCTTGTTATAAATAGAATTTCTCTAAAACGGGGCGTCAAAATAATTTATTGAATAGGGTCTCATATCGTCCAAATCCGCCACTGGTCATGAAGTGATTTCATTCCCTGCTTAACTGCCGAAGCTTAAATCCCTCTCGCCACGACAGTCCTCTTAGTCACGTTTGAAATCGGTATTTTTAACGAATTTGTACTTTTCTCCTGTTCAAAAAATTCCGCGACATTCTGAACTTTGGATCGCGATTGAGAATGCAAAGTCTTCCCACTTTTAAATGTAGTCATTGTACACAATGACTACACAATGTAGTCATTGTGTACAATGACAAGCAAATACACGATGTAATTAAAACAAACGGCAGGGTCTCCTTCACAGCTGAGATCAAAGATTGATGTAGCAAAACAAGAAATAGAATTGATGAGAAAAATCGCAAAATATGAACGACACAGACATGGACCGAAGTACAAAGCAAACTCAAGTTTCTAATCGGAGATTCTTCTAACGATAATGATTATTCAAACTGGCTCGTTTGGCGCCAAATGAAATACTGCCCTTTCCTTCACCCCCAAAATGCAATGGAATATCTCGTTTCCAAGGCGACGGATCCCTACTTTTAGGGTTACTAGGGTTTTTTTCTTGGGATGGTTGGTCAGTATTTATCTTTTCCTGTACAGTACAAAACATTTCAACGACTATTCAAAACTTCAATATTATCAATCATTAAAGTTTCAATTCCATCAAAAAATTCAAAATAGATGAAATGGTTTACCTTTCATTATCCTGTGAAAGAACTGATGTAGAACTTGAGTTCACTGGTAGATGGTGGCTTGTTTTCTTTGTTTGTCGTCCAAAAGTATTCTGAAAAAGTTTAAATATTTTCTGATTAGCCATCAGAAAAATTATAAATTAAACACTTCTTTTAATGCGGAGATACGATTAGAATCAGATATTTTTATATTGTTGTACTATTTATTTATTTTTTGAATTTCCCACTGAATTTTAAGTTTTCACACTTTTAAAATACTTTGGAGAAAAATGTACCGGAACAAATTGCTTTTACTTTCTAAAAATCTTGGAACATATACATATACCGAAACGATGGATGTTATTAATCTATACTACCATTACAAAAGTGAAAGTTTGGATGGATGGGTGAATGATAATGGTCGACCTCGTCAGAACAGCTGAATGAAATTGGATGAAATTTAGCACAGTGATAGATTAAAGTCTAGAATAGAACATAGGTTACTATATATTCTGGTTAATTGAGTGGTTAATTTTTTATTAATCAAAAACTAGCTTTCTCGCCAAAAATCTGTATTTCCCCACCGCCCAATGAGAAAGACTTCGGTTTTTTTTTTCCCATGCTAGTAAGGTTAGGCTTAACATGTTTTCGACCGGTTATTACAAACGATTCTGTTTATTTTCTTAGGGCATTTAATGCGAAACATTGTTAACTAATCGATCTTTCGTATTCAATCTGAAGTACTTTTGAATTAAAATAAAACATAATAAAGGAAATTTAAAAAAAATTATTCTGTATTGCGTTACCCCAACTGGCGTAGAAAATTCATGCATTTGTATTGGCCCAACTGGCGATAAAAATTCATGCATTTGCAGTGTGTGTTCTTGAAATGATTTTGTCTTGGCCAGACTAAGCAGCAAAACGATTCTGCATAATTGGTTTGTTGTTTTGTTTCATTTCAAGTACGTACTGTAAATAAATTGTTTTTAGATTAGTTGTGTAGGTTGAGCTTTGATATACAACTATTTGGTGTTTTGTGAAGTTGATAATTTTCCAGTAGCTCTTTGATTGAGTTTACATTGGCGTCTTTTTTTTTACGTAACTGTAATTCAATCTTTCCCGTTTAAATCCCTTGATTTTTTTTCCTTCTGTACGTATTCCTTTCACCTACTTTCATTATTTTCGATTAAATTTTTTTAGCTCATTCCATTTTACTGCATTTATTGATGTCCCCCCTATATTTACGTTAATTTGCAGCTTGTTGCAACTTTCATCGAAACCTTATGATTGAAAATGCTATTTCTGCCGTTCGCGCCACGTTCGGCCATTTCGCTAAAAACTTCGCGAAAACTACTATTTTTTTCTCGCGAAAATGACTGTATATCAAGGATGCTCAGTTGTGTGTTTTTGTAATTCAAGTGTATTTGTGTTATATATTTTTTCTTATATGGTTATAGTTTTTAGTATCTAGTTTTTAAGTACTTCTTTTCCTTACGCTAATGAGGATAGGCTTAACATGTTTTTGACCAGTTATTTCAATCGAATGCTTTTTTTAGTGTTTAATGCATTTAAAATTAAATATTGTTAATTAATCGATCTTTCGGATTCATTTCGAAGTACTTTTGATATGAAATAAAACAGAATAAAACTTCTAATCTATATTGCGTTACCCCCAACTGGTGTAGAAAACTCACACCTTTGCGTTGCTCCAATTGGCCTCCAAAATTTACTCATGCATACGGTTTGATAACATTTTACATTGTGATCAGATTGTCAGTTCTCGGTACTTACGTATTAGAACATCGACGCCAACGGATTAGTAACTCATTGGCGACAAGCCATCGAGGCCAACGAAACCAATAAAATGGCGGACGACAGTTAAAGCTTGAATAATTTTTTAAATATTGGCGTTTTAGCAACTCATTGGTGACACCTTCAAATTTGGATATAACGATCGACGATCTAATACATAAGTACCCAGTTCTCACATATAAACATCAAAATTTCCACGTGTACGAAGTCGAGGGTAAAAGCTAATTTAATTATATTTTCTTTAAAGTGCAATATGTTTCTAACATGTCGATCGAAATATATGTATGGAAATCAAAATCGAATTATTATTTTTTATTTTTTTCAAGACGGATTTGAAATAACAGCTCTTTGATTAGCGTAATGATCCATTGAGCCTGCAATTCTTTCAGATGAACCCAAGTTGAATAGGAGATATATTTTTGGGTATATTTTCTGCACCTTTGATTTCTAAATGTATTCATGTTTCTCTCATGCTGGTTTAATTTAAGAAAATATTTCTCTAAATAAAGATTTCTTGATTACAAAAAAAAAAAATTTATTTCTCATCTATCGTCATATAAGCTTTCAATATTTGATGTTGCACTTGAAAATTATATTGAATACAAGCTAGATTTTTGGGAAGGACTATAGGTTGGTAAAATTCTACTCACAACTTTTTTCAAAATAAGTATTATATCATTATCTGAATTTTTTCATTTATTTTTTTAAAGTAACCTATGAATATTTTCCTATAAAAAGCACTTCTTAAAAAATTCAAAAGGAATATTCATTCTTTAAAGGGTTAAAGTTATTTTTTAAAAAACACATTTTCTTATGTGAAATGAATAGTTGCACGATGCCTAGTTCCTTTTGTGTGAATTTTTTAAAAATGTAGTTTAACAGTTTCGGGCTGAAATTTTTTCAATTTTTGCACACAAAAGTTTATCTATGATTATAATACATTAGAAAAACAATGAATTGATCAACAGACAATAGATTGACAGCACAAGAAATGAATGAAATCGCTTCTCGGAACAGACAGTAATGAAAGAGAAGTTCAAACCAAATCAACGTCTCCAGAATCGCGTCCACTCCCATCTGGGCGGAGAGCACAACAACAGAGCCCCAATGATACAATTCCAACCGCTGATGCAGTCTGTGTTTGAGACTGAGTGCGAGTGAGAGAGAGTTCGGGGAGAAAACAGCCCGAGAATTGTGGGTCCGCCGACCTCTTCAAGGATACATCGCTGAGCGACTCCTCAAAGGGAAACTGAATTTTTTTTTCTTTTCTTTTTTCATCTGTTATAATAACAATAAGAAATGTCGACAGCATTCCAAGTAATTAAAAGACAGAATAAAATAATAACAATAATGCAATGAATTATTCGTTGATTTCTTCTTAATCAGATATTCTTACATAAAATAAATCACTGAAGTGATTAGTTGTCCAACATCAGAGGCAACAGAAAAACGTTTTTTGAGAAAATAAATTCCTAATATATTGCTTTTTACCTCATAATGTGCCCATATTTGAAGCAATAGACCTTTGCATTAATTTCATGAATTTAAAAACATGGATTTAAATAACAACAACAAACAATCACACACACACACACACACACACACACACACACACACACACACACA
>JAOUZG010001254.1:609620-624637 GCA_026289955.1 Argiope argentata | reverse complement strand
CCGACAGACTTTGTACTTTCCTTTCCCCTTTGTACTTTCCTTTGACCTTTCATAGTCTAATAGAAAGGGGGGGGGAATCGTGTTTCGCAGTAATCATTTTATTTAATGAATTATCTCTTCATAATAAGCAACTGATACTTACAAAAATAAGTTTTCTATTTCGTACTTTGAAAGAATTAAGTAATAATGTAATTATATTTTTCCTTGTAATACTTTATGGTACACGATATTTTTTGTTTGATTATTTGATACGTAAACAGATAAAGCTGACGCTTTTCCAACGTGGAAGCAGGCAACATATAAACATCCGTGAGAAAAGCATGGGTTTCAAGATTAACGCCGCAAAAACTCAACGATTGACCCTGGGATTTATTTATGCCGACAGCGAAAGCAAGCCGCTCTGGAAATTGCAATCGTTTAATTTCAAATGGTTCTTCAGTTGGTACCATTGGGATGCGAGGTATCAACACCTCTTCTGCCTTGTATTTTCCCTTTAGAATAGCTGCTTCAATCACATTGTTCTGTCATATTTTTACTGCTTCCCGTGTGCCATTACAGAGACTCGCTGGGTTGATATTTCTCGACATTATGACGACCGATCCTGCTTTTAATTGAAGGTTATGAGGTGGCAATCCTGGGAAATCATGTGAGTTTAAAAAATTTTAGTTTGTAATTGACACCACCATCTTGGTTATTTACACAATCAACTCATTTATATGTTCTTAATTCACCGACAATTTCATTCTGAATGACACACAAACACTTCTTTTGTTTTCCTTCCTTTCTTCAAACCCTTTTTTCTTTCTTTTTTACTTCTTCACTTTTTTTTCTACAAACCTTTTTTGCCTTTCTTATTCCTTTTTTCTTCCCTGACCAAACTTTACTTTGGACAGGCATAGATTAAATATCCATACAGCCTAATCAACTTTAAGGCATACTAAAGATAATCCTAACACTCCTTTCTTATATTTTGATTGACGTCAAATGTTTGAAAGTTAGAGGGACAGTGTTTTAAATTGTTAAACAAACGTGCACATTTTCTACGCCAGTTGGGTTAACGAAAATTGGTAAAGAAATTTTTAATTTCCTTTATTCTGTTTTATTTTAATTCAAAAGTACTTCAGAATGAATACGAAAAAACCGATAAATTAAGAATGTTTAATTTAAAATGCATCAAACACTTAGAAAATAAAAAGAATCGTTTATCCTTTCAAGAAGAATCAATCCTTTCAAGATTGAAATAAACATATTAAGAGCTCTTCATACAGCATTTATGTATAAATAGAAATTTTATCCCTTAGAACAACAATCAATAGAAACATTAAAAAGTGAAACACCATCAAATACAAATGAACAAAATGATATTCACATCCATTTGGAACAATAAGTTTTAAATTAGTAAAAGCAATATTTTTTTTCTTCCTTTTTTAAATTTCCTGTTTTCTAAGCATATATAAGTGAAAACCAACCGATTCCCCGTATTTCTCTCTCAACAAACCTAAATTTATTACTTCCAGCCATCTTACTCATTTGGTAGGGGAGGAGGAAATGACGAATTTTGGCGGGGAAGTAAGAAAAGTGTCATTTGAACTATTTTCATCGCAGTTTTTACTTTTTTGCTCTCAATAAGAACCAGCCTCGTGTCTTAACGAAAGTATTTTTTTAAAAATTAGTCGAATCGGTCGAGCTGTTCTCCAGGTTTCCGCTTAGCAACGCATTTGGCTATTCATATTTATTTATATAGATTAGATTTTCAAGAATATTTTGTTAAATATGATTCATATGAGGATAGATGTAAAAATTTTAAATTCGTAATTTCTCAGTTTTTATTGACTCAATTTACATAGCACATCATTATTTATTTCATTTTTTAAGCAATGATATAATTAAAAAAATGATTTTTAAAACTTTAGGATAACACAAATTGAATTGATATTTTACTTAAATGGTGGATGGAAAGGTCTGAAATTGTACGTTTTTATAGAATAGTAAGATACAAATTTTCATAAATCAGTAAGTTTTAATGATTTGTTTAGTTTGTAGAAGTGTAACATTTCCTATTTAAAATTTTAGTGCCTCAAGAACTTTTTATTAAATATGACACACAGAGCAGAGCAGAGTATCAAAAATGGCACACAGAGTATCACAAAGAGCAGAGTATCAAAAATTTTAAATTTGTAATTCATCAGAGCATTTATTGACCCAAATTAAATAAAATGTAGATATTTATTTCGTTTAGGCCATTTTAATTGTACTAAACAATATTTGAGTCTATTCCTAAAGATTTACAAATTGGTCGTTGTGTCCCGATTTGAATGGATACTCTGCATGTAGTAAACAATTTTGCTTTCATGAGATTGATTTATAGAATTACTAATACAGATACTGTGAAATAGAAATTTTATCTTGCGTTTACTTTTTTAGAAAATATCATATTTATTTATTTCATTTCAAAGAATCGCGTGCTGAAAATTACATTTTTCTGGATTTAATTTCAGCAAAAATTTTAAAAGAATGAAAATAGAATCGTTTGAAACAATCTGTCGATTAACAATTGGTTAAAAACATGAAACATGTTAAGCCTAACATTGTTAGCGTGGGAAAAAAAAACTGCAGCCTTATTCATTTGACGATTACTTATTACTGCGACTTAAAACTACTTTTAAAAAAAAACCGGTGTACTTAAAACTATAAGCATACACAAAAAATACACACAACTAACCTTTTACACTGCGTATCCAAAGTAAAACAACATTAGCAAACCGATTAATCACAGTCCGTCTCCATTAAAATAATTTGTCAACACAATGATCACAATGCGCATGCATTAAACTTCGCCGCCAGTAAAGACATCGAAAATGCAATTATTTTCTACATCATTTGCGCAACGCTAGGTAAATTACAAATTTTTAATTTTCTTTATTCCGTTTTATTTTAAATCAAAAGTACTTCAGAATAAATCCGAAAGGTCGATTAGTTAACGATGTTTAGTTTTAAAAGCAATGAGTGCAACGAAAACAAACAGAATCGCTTAAAATAATCGGCCGGAAACATGTTAGGCCTAACCTCAACATTGTTAGACCCACCCCCTAAAATCTAACTCATTTCGCGATTCGGGAAAAAAGTTATTTGGCAGGAAAGTTAGTTTTTAATTTATAATTCAAATTCTACATTTTGTAGTGGACCGAATTGTAAATCTAAACCATTCTTGAATTTACTTGAACACACACAAAAAATTTCATCAAAATCAGTCAAGTCGTTTAGGAGTTCAGTCGCATACACACGGACAGAAGAATATATATATATATATATATACTAGCTGCCCCGACAGACTTCGTACTGTCTCAAGTTATTGGGCTTTTGTAGCCTAATAACGTACGTACGTGTTTCACAGCACTTAGAAAATAAAAAGAATCGTTTAATACATAAATCCTTTCAAGAATAAAATAAACACATTAAGAGCTTTTTATGCCGCATTAATGTATATTAATAAAAATGGATCGCAAATATACGTTGCTAAGCACAAAACTGGAGAACGGTTCGACCGATTCGGCTAATTTTTTTTAATATTTTCGTTAAGACACGAGGATGGTTCTTATGGAGAGAGAAAATGAAAAAACTTCGAGGAAAATGGTTAGAGAGACACTTTTCTTACTTTCCCGCCAAAAATCTTCATTTCCTTCCCCCACACCAACTGAAGAAAATAAAAAGTTGCGGCTAATGAAATAATATTGCAGTTATATGGCTGAATCAATCATTTAACATATGATTTAATTATCATATGATTAAATTATTTCCCCATTACTATTATGAATCAAGGTAGTTGGTATTTACATATACAGTTTTAGACTTAATACAGATTCCCAGGTACTGTTGGAAATGTTTGAAGGGAATTCGAACGCAATTTTTATTCAGAATATCGATGACATTTAGATAAATGCGAGTACATTGTTAAAAGAAAATAGTCCGTAAAATACTCAAGTACTTCCTTCCGAAAAGTAATTCCTTTTTCTTTTTTTACTAAATATGTATTGCAAATTTATTGAAATAATTTAATTGAAAGTAAAAGGCGGTTGCTTCTCTAATTTTTGACTGATTTTAGATAGTTTTATTGAGTGCCAGTGCAAGTACTCTAATGTTTCACACATAACTGTCGTTTCTATTATCTTTAAACTATAATACCGCGCTCAGAGGAAATAATAGTGACACACACATCCTTCGTTTCTTTTTTTCCCTTCCCTTTTTTCTGCAAGTCCTTTTTTTTCTATCTATATTTTTTTTTCTTTATAACTTTTCTTCCTACAAACCCTTTTTTCCTTTTATTTATTTTTTTTCGCTGCCTAGACTTTATTTTGAGCAGGAATAGATAAAATATCCATACAAACTAAACACCAAAAAAAATTAATAAAAAAGAATTGTTTAATATATAAATCCTTTTAAGAATAACATTAAAATATTAAGGGCTCTTAATGTCGCATTTATAAAAAAAAGAATTTTTATCTTTAAGAACAACAAAAAAAACTTTATATCAGAACACAATCGATAGCAATATTAAAAAATGAAACACCATCGAATAAAAACGAAGAAAATAATATTCACGTCTGTTGAGAAGAATGTTTTTAATCAGTATAATCAGCTGC
The DNA here is from genome assembly GCA_026289955.1 of Argiope argentata. Classification (NCBI taxonomy): domain Eukaryota; kingdom Metazoa; phylum Arthropoda; class Arachnida; order Araneae; family Araneidae; genus Argiope; species Argiope argentata. The sequence continues at coordinate 619,997 of JAOUZG010001254.1, read as the reverse complement.
ATAAAAGCAAGTATTTTCTTTCTTTTTTAAACTTCCCGTTATCTACGAATTAAAACCAACTGACTCCGCGTTTTTCTTTCTAAACAAATCATAATTTACTACTTCCTGCTATCTCACTCAGTTGGTGTGGGGGAAGGAAATGAAGATTTTTGGCGGGAAAGTAAGAAAAGTGTCGTTTTAACTATTTTCCACGCAGTTTTTTAATTTTTTCTTCCCATAAGAACCATCCTCGTGTCTTAACGAAAATATTAAAATAAAAATTAACCGAATCGGTCGAGCCGTTCTCTAGTTTTGCGCTTAGCAACGCATTTCGAGTTGCATTTTTATTAATATATATATATATATATATATATATATATAATTGTAATTTATGCCCAAAGTTTTGTTTTAATTTAGCTCATAGTAACTTCCTTCTAGATTGTTTTATTATTTCCTGATCCATTTCCCCTTTTCTATTTAATAAATCAAATGAAGTATCATAAAGATAAGGCGTGATTACTCCACGTGCTGAGTGGATGGGTAATAAATAACTGGTGAAAATATTCTTTTAGAGGATTCCTTGGATGAATCATAAATCACTGATTCCTGCATTTCTCTTGTTAAGAGCAAATGTATAAGAATTCTTTTTAGAAATCTATTCGTATGTGATTTATGAGAATATCATAGTATATAAGACCAGAGAGATATGCTTCATTACTTTTTATGCCTTGTAAATCTTCTACTGCTATTGCGTAGTGCCGCGTGCCTCTTTTAGATGGAATAAAATTGAAATTGAAAATTCAGCATATGTTTTCTCCATTATTTTCTCCGGGATTCTGCAACCTGTTTTCAATTCAAAATTAATATTGATTACGTTACACACACACACAAGTGTGTGTGAGGTGTGAGTATATATATATATATATATATATATATTGGTGTGTAAATGAGGTTGGCGTAGATAAACCGTATGTTAAAATCAAAGAAAACACTCGCTAATCTCAACTGAGACTATATACAAGGAACTAAACATCTGTTTTTCTCCTCAGGGCTCGAATTTTTCAGATTTAGAAAGATACAGAAATTATATAAGCATTCTAGAACAAATGAGAAATAGCAGAAAGTAAATCAATAGCAAAACAACTTTTACCTGCACACAACACAACACCGCTTCATGCCACCTGCAACTTTAACCTCCTGAACTTGCCTTCAGTCAGATACGAACTGTCGCTAAGAAGATTCCAAAAAAAGTATTTGGTGGCGTAACAAACCGATTCGTATCCAGAACCGTAAATGAGAGCAAAAAATCGGAGCTATTCCAAAATTTGCTTCAAAAAACTACCGAATGACTATGCTAACCTAATGACTAAGCTAGTGTAAAAAAAAAGTTGAATTAATGTTAAGATAACTATATTAATAAAAATGCAACTCGAAATGCGTTGCTAAGCGCAAAACTAGAGAACGGCTCGACCGATTCGGTTAATTTTTATTTTAATATTTTCGTTAAGACACGAGGATGGTTCTTATGGAGAGAAAAAAATTAAAAAACTGCGATGAAAACAGTTAAAACGACACTTTTCTTACTTTCCCGCCAAAAAACTTCATTTCCTCCCCCCACACCAACTGAATAAGATTGCAGGAAGTAATAAATTATTATTTGTTTAGAAAGAAATACGCCGTCAGTTGGTTTTCATTTATAGATAACGGGATGTTTAAAAAAGAAAGAAAATAGTTGCTTTTATTATTAGTCTGCATGGATATTTAATCTATGTCTGCTCAAAATAAAGTCATAATAAAGTAATAAAGAAAGAAAAAAAAGAATAACAGAGGGCAAAAAGGATTCGTAGAAAAAAAAGAATAGAAAAATAAAGAAAAGAAGGGTGTGAGTGTGTCACCATTATTTCCACTATGCGCGGCATTATCCAAGCTGTTTTTAAACTTTCGCATCTCTTGAAAACCAATTGTGTATTTATTTGTTTCGTGTGTTTACATTTATGAAAATTTGAATCTCATTATTCTATAAAAAACGTAGAATTTTAAACTTTTCCTCCACCATTTAAGTAAATTATCAATTTCAGGACAATCATTGCTCGGATAGAAAGAGAAAGATGAGTAGTTCATTGAACAGAATATTAGAAGAAAATAATACTAAATAATACTATAAATGAATTATATGAATATCAAAATTTGTTTGGTTTAAAAATATTTTGGTGAAAAACCTGTTATGAGTCACAGCTACATAAAATATTATATGAAAATGTTAGCGAGCATTATACTGGCGAACCGACTGGTTGCCAAAGGCGGCTAGTTTAAAATATATTTATTTTCAAATTTATATATAATCCCCAGTATCTCAAAAAGTATTGTAATAAATCAATTCGCATAAGCAATTATTTTGTAAAAAGGATCTTTCATCGCAATTAAAGCAAATAAATTTTAAGAAAAAACATAACTAACATAAATTCTAAGAAATGAAAACAAAACCGCTTTGCCTTCCGTTTATCTGGGCGATTACTGAGTTTGTAACTCACAGTGGAATCAAGATATTTTTTCTCTCTCGTGTCTTTTTATGTTCTCGTGTTCCTGAGTGAGCAGTGGGAAAAGAAACGGACACCTTTCCGACGCTCGCATCATCCGACAGCCAAGATCCTTTCGTTGACTGCGAGATGAGGATAATTGCGCCCAAAATTTTCTGTCGAAAACGAGCCTCTTCGTTTCAAAATCGGAGGAAAAAAAGAATTTCTAGTCTCTGCCTGTTGACTGTTCAGAACTTTGTACTCGACACACATTCCGCTTCACCAAAAATTAGAGGCTAAGATTCGCCCCTCTTTGACGATGTGAGAGGGTTTCAAAGACCAAGAGGAAAGAAATCTCTAAAAATACGCCGGATGAAAGAATTCGGCGAGTTGTGTATTTAAAAATATGTGAATCATCGGAAGCGTGGGAAGGCGGGGACGCCTTTTGTTGTCAACCGCTGAATCAGAATGCCGAAAGCAGAAAGCACAGAATTCGGTTCAGTAGTCGGCTAAATGGCTCAACACCCTACCGAAAGTTTGTTTGGTTTTAATGTAAATTCTAGCGTCTGTAGAAACGAATGAAAAAATTTCTGTTATTGAATAAATAATCTAATGCAGTAAAAAGGAGAGAAACATTGCCCTATTCAAAAGGATATACTTTAAAGGATAAAGGTAAGTAGATTCACTGTTGCTTTGCTCCTATTGACTGACATCGCTTGCAATTCCTAACAAACCACGCTTAGCTTTTATTTTTCTTTCGTTCCCACGTTTCATGAAAGGAGTATACTTTTGATAACACTGTTATTCGCAATTCGCATTTTTGAAACAGTGAACGGGTTCTTAAAAATTTTAATTGTTCAACGTTTCTCTGGCATTCAATTGTTTTTGTTCATTCTGGAATTTGTCTCAATTTATTTTGATTATTTCGAGTATTTCGATAATTATTAAATATGAAAAGAAGAAAAGAAAAAAAAAGAAAACCTCCGAAAATTTATGTCTACATCGCGATGTTAAGATACCTGTTGCATAGTCTTGTGCTTTAATTGTGCATTCTTTTTCATGTATATATTCGTCGATTTAAAAAAACAAACAATAAATGCACCTCTTACTGCTCTGTTTCACTTTCACCGAAAACTTTTGTTAATTGGTTGTTCCCCAACTGCTTGCCTCTGCCTACAATTATTTTAACACTGAAACAAACTGCGTTTACTTTTTGTGTGTAATTTTATCAACAAAACTATTTTGCAGGGAAAAGAACTTTTCTAATTATTCTAGAAATAACGGAAATCAAGCTTAATATTAGAGTGTGATTTCGGGAAAAGGAATTATAATCAATATATTGGTATTTCTCTCCTTTCCTTGAATTTTCTGTTCAAATAATACTCATAATATTACTCATAATTAAAAATTATTTTAGATCTCCCTATTTAAACGTATGTTTCTTTCTGGAGTGAGAATAATTTTTTAAAAAAATTCTCACTTCAGGAAAAATAGTAAGCTGTTGGAGAAGACACTAACTCAATTACTGCAGTTGCAATCTCTGCCAAATCTTTTTTCCTTCACTTTAAACTTTTCTATCTTAAATATCTATTTTTGCCTCCGTCGTATGAGAGAAAGTGTTCGCCTGTGCAGTATGAGACACTTTCTCCAGAAAGTGTTACAAACTTTTTAATACTCTGCGAAATGTTTATCTACGATGATACTCTCATAAAACCTCTATTGCCAGTTTACAATGAATACTTTTAGACAAAAAGCGCGCATAAATGTATTTTCAAAAAAAGGGATAAAACAATTAGAATATTTACCATAACTCGAACGAATTTATTCTAGATCATATTCGAATCCTTAAAAACTATTTTAATAATAACCAGCAAAGAAGAATAAAGATTCAACTGGTTCTGTGAAATTATTGTAGAATTTAATATTTTTTACAGAAGATTTCTTTATTTATTGATTGATTCAAAAGTATTTACGAAATCGTTAAAATGAATTAAAACTGCTTTTGAATTCATTAAAAATGTTTAAATTCTGTGTTCACTTTAAAAGTCACGTCTGAATTACGAAATGTTCCACCTTTAACTCTCCAAATAGTCCGCATCACACTAACGCAACCTTTATCTTCAGAATCTCGTGAAATAAATGAAATGCTCTGAGGTTGTTCCCCGACCACATTCAAATGAATATATGTGATATTCAAATTAATTAACTTGACTACTTTCTTTAAAAAGAATAGTGTTACATTTTTCCTTCTCGATGTTGTAATCAAATGAACTCAATTAAAATTACTTAAAAATACTTTACATGAAGACGGAAACCTCATAAAATTTATTCATATGAAAATAAGTTGATAAGATTGTTTGTATGGCATTGCAATTCGTTATTTTTTTCTTTACTTTTGTATTTGATTCCTTTCACGTAACTAAAATTTCTTTACTATCTAAATTTTTTGACCGCACGATACAATAATGGACTTGCAGATAAGTAAAAAAATATTTAAGGGGGAAAAAATTTTACGCTATTATGTCTGAGGACATCTTGGAATATAACATTATATGTAATTAAAATTTAATTCTTGTTCATACTTCCAGAATTTAAAAAAATGATCTGTGGCTGTCACCATCTCATAAATATTAACTGTAAAGATTTTATATTTAGAAACGACCCTATTTTATTTATTAACTTTTCTGTCAAGTGGAAATATTTTAATGTTATAATGACTTTCGTTCGATTTCAAATAAAATTATAGAAAATAAACGCTAAAAAATTTATATAAAAATATTTTAATTATAAATTTTATATAAAAAATCAATTAATTAAAAGTTTTTTTTTTTTTTTTTTTTTTGAATTCATATTTCTAAGTTTAATGATTTAAAGGTTTACCTCCTCCAAAGTTCTAGAGTGCTCGCTATTCGTGGGACTTCTTTCATTTAAGAAGGCATCCTATTCGAAATAGAGATGATTGCTTGACACTTGAACGTTCATATTTTCACTCTCACACACACACACACACACACAAAAAAAAAAAAAAAAGTCCAGCTCCAAGGAGGTCAGTGGCAGTCCTTCCTCGTCCGAGTCCTTGGAGCGAACCATTTTCATGTTTCACATTCTTCTCCCAGTGAACTAGTAGCTTTAAATAGTCACCTGCATACTATCGTCACTAAGAATATCCCATCGGAGATTGTAAATAGGTGAGAAAGGCAAACACACAGTCCTTGCGCCCTCCCGACTTAATGTCTTGAAAGCGTGATTCATCTTGGAGACAGACACTGAGGCCCATTTACGCGCCGCTTGTAGCAGAATTCTTCACCCCCCCCCCCCCGATTGAATCAATGGCCCTATGTTCGCTCCCGCTGATTCAACGTATCTCTTGAGAAGGAATCTCGCTCACTCCCGGGTGATGTTATGCGCGAAAACAATCGTGAAGTAGCGCGAAAGTGGATTGTTCATCAATAGCATCTGTGACATTTTTTTTTTCCTTTATAGGCCAATATTTTTGGACTAATCTTTCGTGTTTTTTCACACATAAAATTGGAATTTTCCTAAAATAACATGACGTTGCATTTTCAAATCATTTCTTATTACTGATTTTTAATCGATTTAATCGGAAATATATCCAATCTCTAAGTTTTAATGAATCTCTTCAGTCCCATTCTATCCTTCTGTTGATAGGACGGTGAAATAAAAAAAAAAGCTATTCGAGCTAAAAGCATTAATAGCTTTTTCATAAAATTTCTATGAACATGTTGGACGAACTTTGTTTACGGTTCATCTGTCCATTCATTCCACAGCAGAAAAACATAAATTGTTAGGAAGAAGAAAATAAACTTGCAGATTTATCATCTAAATTGTACATTTATCAAAATTTTTGGACTAAGTCGGTAAAAGCTATATGCTTGAAATCTATATATTTGCATATGCCTCAACCGGAATATAATAGAGACAAATAAAATTTTGTATTTTGTCTCAAACAGTGAAATCATGAGGAGGAAAAATAGAAGCCTACAACAATGCACTGTGAAGCAGAAAAAAAAAATCATATTTTGCTAATGCACGAAAAGGCCGAAGGAAGAACACTGCTTCTGGTTATTAATCACAGATCTTAAGAACAAGTACAAACATCTATATTTAATAAAATAGGAACGGATTTGCGAATAAAATTATGAAAGGATTTTCAAAAGGTTGGTCAAGGTCAGGTCACGCATACTTCGATTGTTTTTAAATCTAATGCACTCGTAATTGGAAGCAGCGTGCATCATCATGGTTGAACTTGAAGGGACACACGGATCAGGTGTGCTCGGAGATGGTGCCTCGTCGCAGGAACCGATATCTTTATTCAATGACAGGAATATTCTGATTCATTTAACTGAAGCGAGATGGGTTCATTCTATTTTGTGCTTTTAAATAACAGTTCAAAGAGTTTACAAGGCCGGAATTTAAATGCTTTGAAATTTACAGCCAAATCCTTGATTAAAAAAATTTTTTTATTGTCAAATAGTAAAACTTTTTGCAAAGATCCCCCTCCCTTAATAATTAATTTGAAAAAAAAAAGTTAAAGTAATCCGTTATTATCATCTACTTTTTCAATTGACTCCAAGAGTTGCGCTTAAGGGATGCTATCGCATCCCCATGAAGTGCATTCAATAAAAATGAGAAGCACAACTGAAGCTGTTTCACAACAGTTTTCGGCGTATTTTTTAAAATTCTTCTCCATTTGTTGGATGTCCTCTCAATATTGGTAATGCAATTGTATAACACCTATTGCTTGCTTGTTGTTAGTTTTAATCTTTTTGAAAAGGGAAATGTGTTTTACCCGTTATAAATAAAACGGAGATCCAAGTGTTTCAAGGCTGCCTACAAAAATCATTACCTCTCCCCCTCCCCCCAAACAAGGTGTTTCTATGTTTCTTACTACTGAGAGCTCACAGAGAAAAGTCTTTGCTCTTTTTTAAACCTTGACGGAGGCCTTCAAATTTCTGATAGAAATAAGAGGACCTAATACTTCGAATAGATGGAAACACAAGATAATATCATGACAGCATTTTAATTAGCATTGTAACCTAATATACCATTCAATTAGTGGACAAAAAGGCATTGAAAACCAGTGGAACAATAGATAACTATTTGTGATATTAGCGGTAAAATTATCTCATTTCTTAGTCATAATTAATATCTCTTGCCTCTATTGACCCTTCTCTTGTCAAGGACGGCAAATCTTTTGATTGTGACATATTCTTAACATTTAAGTTTCGAATAATACTTGATCACGATTTTTTTTACTCGAACTTTTTAATTTTCAAACATAAATTTATAAAATTACTAGCCACCTTTGGCGACCAGTCGGTTCACCAATATTAATGCCGACTAAAGGGTTAAATCATTTTTATATATAACTTGGTCTCATAATAAATTTTTCAGCAAAATAGTTATTTCCTCAATTATAAGGCCTACATAATAGTATAAGTGAAATAACTATTATTTATGTAATAGTTATTTCACTTATACTATTATGTAGGCCTTAAACAGTTTTATCTTTGAAATCCGCATCTGATTTTCTATCAGTGCATGTAAAATTCACTTTTAAATTAAATTGAAAATGATGAAACTTCAATTAATACAACGACCTCTTTACTCAATCTAAGCATGTCTTTAAATAAAACTAAGAACTGAAAGCAGAATAGTCCGACATTGAATATTTATGTTCAATACAGGAAATTGAAACATTATAAATTTTTTTATAATTTTTAAGATCTCAAGGAATTATTCAGCAAAAATTTCACAGGTTAATTGAAACCTTCAGTTTTTAATTTTATTTTTAGATATATATAAATTCTCTCAATAATATTTTTTTTAGGTTTATAAATATATTTCAAAAAATTATGGTTTAAATTTCTATGGTCTTATAGATTCATATTTGTAAAATATTCTTAATATTTCAACTTCTAAATAAATAAATAAGCATTTCTATCTTCTTGAAATCTGGCTGATTTACTCAGTTCTGAATATTGCAAGTTTAGAACAATCATCATTATTATAATCTAGACCAATTATTGTAGAGTAACCTTGATTGGCTTCTTTGAGACCTTGATAAAGTGATCCAAAATCGCCAGTTTTTTACCGTAATAGTTATATTGAAATTTTCATAGATCGATCAGCTTTGATGATTGATTTAATTGATTGGATTTTATTTAAGGACTTATTTAATTAAGGACTTTTGTCTCAAGAATTTATTTTTATTTAAGGACTTATTGTCTCAAGAATATTTTGTTAAATATGATTTACAGAGTAGATGATGTATGTAAAAATTTAATTCATCAGCATTTTTTCCCTAAATCTATATTTATATATTTCACTTGGTCCAATTGCTAAGAGATTATTTATATCTCTCCCCAAAAAATTAAGAAATTAGATGTTGGGCTCCGATTACAGAAGATGTCTTGTAGTCATATTTGCCTTAAATAAAATTGTTTAATTGGATTAGTAATATGTGTATAGTAAAATATCATAGAAAACGTTTCCATCCATTTATTTTCCAAAATTATCATGTTTCATATTTATTTCATTTTATACAGACACGTGCCGAAAATGACATTTTTATATGTTTAATTTGGAATGATATTTGATTTATTTTTTCTCGTGAGAGAACACGATATTGTTTTGGTAGAAAGTTTCGATGTCTCTGAAATATGCGGGTAAAAATAGTTATATATGCTTTTACAAATTTTGCATTGTTAATTATTGCGTATGCTTGTTTGAAAGAAGATGCGTTTTTATTTAGCATGATTCATTAAAATGCGGAGAAAAATTACAATCCCGAAGGTGAATTCTTTGATTTGCACAAAATATCTTCTTCGCATTGCTTTTTGTTCTTCGTTTCTTTGAAATGACGTCATTTTAAAAGTACGTTTAAGATTTCTTGCTTTTAAATAATTAATCTCGCTCTCAGAAGATTATCGTTTGGTTCTTTTCTAAAAACTCTTTTTCAGTTTTAACTGTCGCACTTTTGTAATATATTTTTATTTTGTATTTTTATTTATTTTAATTCTTTAATTGAATTATTAAATTTGATATTGCAAACGATTTTCCGTTGCATTTATTGTTTAAAAAATATCACATTTCCTATTTAATTCATTTTATATAATCACGTGATGAAAATTGTATTTTTCCGTTTTAATTTTGATAGTAATTAACTTTTTTTTAAATCAGAACTTCTGAAAATGTGATGGCAACATTTTATTAAAAACTGATTTTTTTGAGATCCTCGAGAAGATAATTTTTTTTTTACCACATTAAATTGCTCTGACTTTTTGTTCCTCTTCTTTCCATTGGAACTTCTGGAAATGTTCTAAATCTCATCAGCGGACTCACTGCAGCTTCATTCAACTGATTGAACAGACTTCATTAACTGTTAACTGACTGAAACTTCAATTTGTTTTTGTGCGTGCGCGCTCTCTTGTGTTTAATTTATATTTTGTTCTAAGTTTTTGAAACAGGGGATAACAGCCATTGTTGCTATAAATCCCAATACCCTACTTCTTTCAAATTCAAAATCAAATTCAAGATAAAATTTTACTATTATAATTATTATTTTTTGCGAAATAAATTGTTGAAAAAAACGATTAAATTAAATGTTTAAAAATTCATTAAAAATAGAGTTTTAATTCGTAGGTCAAAACATTAGTATCGTTGAAAAGCTTATTTTTTGCACTTTAACTTGATGCAAAAATCAATTTTGTGCTGTCATATTTTCGGAAGTTATAGCAAAAAAGCGTTAAAATTTGGTTTATTTTTTAATTAATTAAAATTTTAATTAGAAATTCAAAAAAAGGGATCCGAAATGCACATTCCCGGCACCCAAGGTATACATATACCAAATTTGGTAGCT
>JAOUZG010001254.1:589782-602141 GCA_026289955.1 Argiope argentata | reverse complement strand
AGCCGCCTTTGGCGACCAGTCGGTTCGCCAGTATTAATGCTCGCTAATATTTTCATATAATATTTTATGTAGCTGTGTCTCCTAACAGGTTTTTCACCAAAATATTTTTAAACCAAACAAATTTTGATAATCAAATAATTCATTTATAGTATTATTTAGTATTTAATACTCATCTTTCTCTTTCTATCCGAGCAGTGATTGTCCCGGAATTGATAGTTTACTTAAATGATGGAGGTGGAGAGAAAGGTCTAAAATTCTACGTTTTTATAGAATAATAGAGATTCAAATTCTCATAAATGCAAACACACTAAACAAATAAAGACACAATTTGGTTTTCAAGAGATGCGAAAGTTGAATAACAGCTTGGAAAATTCCGCGCACAGAGGAAATAATGATGACACACACACCCCTTTTTTTCCCCTGGAACCCCTTTTTTTTTCTCTACTTTTTTTTTCTTTCTACAAACCCTTTTTTCCTTTTATTCTTTTTTTTTCTTCCCTGCCCAGACTTTATTTTGGGCAGGTATAGATTAAATATTCATACAGACTAAACAGTAAGAAAATAAAAAGAATCCTTTAATACATAAGTCTTTTTTTCAAGAATAAAATAAATACATTAAGAGCTCTTAATGCCGCATTTATATATAAAAAAGAATTTTTATCTTTAAGAACAATAAAAAAACAACTTTTTATCAGAACACGATCAATAGCAACATTAAAAAATGAAAAACGAACAATATGATATTCACGTCCGTTGAGAAGAATGTTTTTAATCCGCATTATCAGCTGCATAAAAGCAAGTATTTTCTTTCTTTTTTAAACTTCCCGCTATGTATAAATGAAAACCAACTGACTACGTGTATTTTTTTTCTCAACAAATCATTACTTCCTGTTATCTTACTCATTTGGTGTGTGGGGAGGAAATGAAGATTTTTGGCGGGAAAGTAAGAAAAGTGTCGTTTTAACTATTTTCCTCGCAGTTTTTTCATTTTTTCTCTCCATAAGAACTAGCCTCGTGTCTTAACGAAAATATTTTTTTAAAAATAAGCCGAATCGGTCGAGCTGTTCTCCAGGTTTGCGCATAGCAACGCTTTCCGCGGTCCATTTTTATTAATATAGATAGACTAGCCGACTTTGGCGACCAGTCGGCACGCCAGTATTAATGCTCCCTAAAATTTTCATATAATATTTTATGTAGCTGTGGTAACAGGTTTTTCACCAAAATATTTTTAAAACAAATAAATTTTGATATAAAATTCATTTATAGTATTATTTTCTTTAGATGTTCTGTTTATTGTACTACTCATCTTTCTCTTTCTATCTGAGCAATGATTGTCCCAGAATTGATATTTTACTTACATGGTGGAGGGAAAGGTCTAAAATTCTATATTTTTATAGATTAATGAGATTCAAATTTTCGTAAATGTAAACCCACTAAACAAATAAAGACACAATTGGTTTTCAAGACATGCGAAAGTTTAAAAACAGCTTGGAAAATGCCGCGCACAGAGGAAATAATGGTGACACACACACACACACCCTTCTTTTCTTTCTTTTTTTTTCTTCCCTGTCCAGACTTTATTTTGAGCAGCCATAAATTAAATATCCATACAGACTAATAATAAAAGAAACTATTTTCTTTCTTTTTTAAACATCCCGTTATCTATAAATGAAAACCAACTGACTTGGCCTATTTCTTTCTAAACAAATTATAATTTATTACTTCCTGCTATCTAACTCAGTTTGTGTGGGGGAAGGAAATGAAGATTTTTGGCGGGAAAGTAAGAAAAGTGTCGTTTTAACTATTTTCCACGCAGTTTTTTAATTTTTTCTCTCCATAAGAACCATCTTTGGGCCTTAACAAAAATAATTTTAAAAAATTAGCCGTATCGGCCAAGACGTTCTCCAGTTTTGCGCTTAGCAACGCATTTCGAGTTGCATTTTTATTCATATATATATATATATATATATATATAAGAGCAATGAATTAATTTTATAAGAAATACATTACGAATTGCCATTTTAATTATTAAATTAAAAAGATACACAAATGTATTAAGAGAGCGCGTATGTTGCTATTCCTAAAAACGTAGTGGAACATACATGAATCAAAAACAGAAGTAAAATAAGAAATAAAAAATACGATAGTGAAAATAGCAAAGAACCTAAAGAAATAATAATGATAAAAAGAAATCCAGCCTGAGGACTCTCTCTAGAGTCACCATAAGGCAGGGATTCTAATAAAATGTGGAATTTTTTTCTGTAATGGGTTAGACTATTGTCTAAAAATTAACCCATCAATGACCCGAAAAATTCCACGCACCTTTATATGTAGTAATTGCGGTAGAGTTCTCCTGTCCACTTAAAACTTTCGACGTATCATGTAGGTGGGTCTATGGTTTTTCGGGGAGATCATTTAAGTCGATTTTGGGATTTTTTAGGTCTAAATATTTCTAGCCTTTTTGCGTTTAAAAATCTCAAGGATAATAAGAAATAATAGGGTGAAAACTTTTAATTTAATAAAGGTTATTTGTGCTTTTCTTCGATTTTGGGAGGTACGGGAAAGGCCTATTGAAAGTGGATGGAGGTGCAGATTTTAGCAAATTGCAGAGGCTAGTGCGTAGTGGGTCCCAGGGGAGTGAAATATTATCTTCTTTATAAAAAAATATGTTGTTAATTTATTGTAAAGTTTCAGTGCCGACTAGTGGGTTAGGTTTCGAAGAGATCTAAACCTTCTTTAATTAAGATTTCGATATTACAATAGTTTTTTGGAAATTCATTATTAATTAGATTTTTTTATAAGATCATTTGTTGCTTCTATATAGGATCTTTTATCACTACAAATATTTTTTATTCTATTAAATTGCGAAAAGATTAGATTTTTGAAAATTTTTAAGTTTAAATTAGACTTATAATTGCTAAGTTTAATCATTTTAAAATTAAATTCGTCTCTTTTTTGTTATAGAAACCCACTAGTGTTTATATATATTCCGCAAATAGAAATATTTATAAATGTTCCGCAAATAGACAATTGTGGAATATTTAAATGAAAATATTATAACTAAAAATAACTGGGAAGAACTATGCAAATTTAATATTACCGAAAATTGCATTTTGAATGGGATTGATTTTTATAAGCAAATAAAAGGAATACCAATTGGGAACGGCTTTTTCAAAGTGCCTTAGCAAACATTTTTTTACATTACAACGAGAAAAAATATAACATAATTAACCGATGGAGGTACATAGATGACCTCCTGCTAACTGTCGCAGAGAATACGAATATAATAGCCAACTGCTACCCAAAAGAGTTAATTGTAAATAAAACAAATCCGAAGCCAATTATCTCGACTTAAAAATCAAAATTGCTAACGGTAAAACACTGGTGGGTTCATATGACGAAAGAGGCGTTTTATTGGAATCCCTGCCTGATGGCGGTCCTTGAGAAAGTCATCAGGCCGGAATTCTTTCGGTTCTCTACTATTTTCACTATCGTATTTTTTATTTCTCATTTTACGTCTGTTTTTGATTCAAGAAACGGCCGATTGAATTGTTAGCGAGACTTCAAAAACCATAGACCATCCTATCTGTGTATATAAATACTAGTAAATTTTTGTATTAGTTAATAAACTCTCTGCCGTGTAACATTTTGCGCAAATACAGCTTTCAACAGTTATATTAACCTTAAACATTTTGGAATTTCACAGACACATTCGAACTGCCATTGGCAATCGATCATTGGAAAGCTTGCGGTAGTTGTAGCGTTAAAATAAATCACTTGCCTATTAAAAAGCGCCGATATTCATCGACATGTATAGTCGCTTTCATAATAACAACTTATTGGCAAAAGAAGACACATTAAGCAGATCCTGATTATTTTATCAATTTACATTCACTAATTTAAATTATCCTCTATTTATAATGAATGATGGCTAAGAAAAACCAACTGGCGTGATCATTCCGAAACATACTCGCATACTCTCCGATAAATTTTTATGACCCCTCCCCCTTCGCACAAAATTGTGCAACATGGGTAAAGATGCGAAGACCTTGCATTGTTTAAAGACACTTATGAAATATAAATGTTTAGAGTGCATTTTGAAAGATGAATTATCAACTACATTTGACTACGATTAAAAACTGTTTTTTTTTTAAATTAGTAAGTGAAAAACTCGGATGCGCGTGCCCAGTTGTGGTGGAAGTTCAATATTCTCCTTCCTCCTGTCTTGGAAAAAATGTGAGCGAGTAAGTTCTGCCATTCTCTTTTGGAGGAGGAATCGTTCAAATGATTTCAATGAAACGGTTTGGTTTTAGAGATGAGGAAGTAAACTTCTTTCTCTGTCACATTTTGAATTCGAACGTGAAAGGGATTTTCTTTGTTTGCGGCGAAAGGAGGCCAGAGCGGATTCATTGTTTGCTTAATGACCTAAGAATATCCTGGAAATTTCATTTCGGACATACTTGAATGTTAAGTTTGCACTCGGCCAATAGTCAGCGCATGCGTAGAAAGGCTGGAAATCGTTGTTTGGTTTATGGCAAGTAATTGCCCTAACGGGACAATAACATGCCGCTGTATTGTATTTTTTTTTTCTCACTGAGCATGAATTTAAAAAAAATAGCATGAAAAAATCGTTTACTTGTGAAGGATTAATTCCGATATTTTTAGCTCCTGTTGCGAGGTTGCGTTTTTTTATCATTTTATTTGCCATTTTGTTTTATAGTTTTCCAAATGCAGGTATGTTTTTTTTTATTTAATCACGTTTCTTTGTGAAAATATTCATAATTTTAATACTATAAGCAGTAAAAAAAATCAGGGATGCCAAAACGGTAATTTATAGCCAAGCATTGAACGCCTGAATCTATCTTTCCATTATCTTCTGAAGTGTGAATTGTACATTGTCTCACAGTTTTTACAATTTTGTTTAATTTACCCATCGCTTCGTTTATACAGAAGCGAGCTTGTAATTTTAAGTCAAAGACATTGAATGCATTCCATTTGAATTCGATATTTCTCTTCGAGTAAATTCATTAACTACTGCCAGGTCCATTGAACACGAGTCCAAAAAGATTTATTTCTTTTACGTTTTCAAAGAGAAAATACGAGGGCAAATCAAAAGGTCTTTGCGCCTATTTTTTATTCCCCAAAAACAGTTACATTAAGATATTTACAAATATATGTAGTGTGCCTCGTACTTTACACTATTTCTCAACATAGTCACCACACCGGTTGCGACATTTGTCTCATCGCAGCACTAAATTAAAGACCCCCCCCGTGGTAGAATTCTTCCGGATGCCTGTGGAACCACCGTCGAACTGCGTTCTCGACTTCTTCGTCGCATGTGAATCTCTGTCCTGCCAGAAATTTCTTCAATGGACCGAAAACGTGAAAATGACTAGGGGCAAGGTCTGGACTGTAAGGTGGGTGTTCCAGATTCTCCCAGTGAACGCTCATTCTCATGCACGTCTTCACGAACTTTTTGAAATTCACAACACCATCATTGAACACTTCTCAAAGAGAGACACTTTTCCCCTTACGTGGGGTGCATTTCCCTGTGAATTGCTATGGGCGTTTGTCCTTTGCTCCATAGAAAACGAATAACACTTCGCTGCTCATAAGCTGTGGACGTCTGAAGAGCAACCAACATCTTAAATGACTAAGAGCAGCTCCACTCATCGTTGCAAAAGAAAGATACGGCTGATACGGTTCCAGGAACGTTCACTGCTGGTAATGTGTATGTTCGTTTTGTATTTACAGACGTATTTTGGCTTTAAAAAATAGGCGCAAAGACTTTTTGATTTGCCCTTGTAGAATTTGAATGGATAGGATAGTTTTCATAGACATATTCGGAAGACTGAAAAAATTCAGAAAACGGACAAAAAGGGTGTTTTTTTTTTTTGGCCTAGATGATTTCAGGCTTAATGAATTATTTTTGTTTTTTGCCACGTGTACCTCGGCACCAGCTGTTGAATTGCTGCGAGTATCACACGAGGTGTGACTTGCCCCGTGATTCGAGGTGATGTGCCATACGATGCGATGTATTCCAAAATGAAATTGACATGAAAGTGAACATTTTCAGCCCTACAACTCAATTACATGCGATATGCATTTTATGCTGACTAGCTTATTTACAGTTTCTTAAACCCTTTTTAAGTTTACTTTCAAAGGATTGTTCAAAAGGACAACATGGTTGAGATACGAATTGAGGAAATTTTAAATCTTCAGAATTCAAGCCACTGTAATGGGCGCCGATGTGTTAACGCGGAGGTGATTCGCTCCTTTCGTTGCGGCGCAGTAATGACCGGCAGACAACGAGATATTGTAACTCTCGGAAAATAATGGAACTAAAAGAGTTAACTGAATGAAAAACGAATTCTCCGAGACAAACGTTTCAAAACAAAAGAATGACCTAAAGAAGAAGAATATCTGTTTCTGTAGCTATATTTTTTCTTTGGGGTATTTGAAGGTTCCTTTGATTGCATCGTACAGATGACATTAAAAATCTCTTATTCAGCAACGCAAAATTCCCGACATCCGTTGGCGCGACGCCCGGGCTTCCCATCACCATCTATAATTGTTAACTCCACTTCATTTCGCAATAGCTTCTCTGTCAACTACTGTTTAATGTCGCCTTTGTCGAAGACGTTGATGAGTGTTATTAAATACCTTTAAGAATTCTGATTCAGAACCTTGTATATTCGTATCTGAATGAATTATCATCTTGTATATCAATGTCTTGTAAAGCTGACTTAATTCAATTTAACAAAAACAATCTTTTAAAGAACTATCGTCCACTAGTAACATTAAGCAAAATAAGTAATTTAAAGCAAAGTTAACAAATTTTTTAGTTAATCTGAAATTTACATGAATATTTTATTGCTTTTTTAAGTTTGTTTTTTTAATTTCTATAATAAAATCTCAAAACCCTTGTTTTTTATGTGAGAGTTCCCCCCCCTCTATTACCTATAATTTCACTCACATATATTTATCACATATGACTCGGCTCAATATCAATTGGTATGTATGTCAGTTGCAGCTAAAACTTTATAAAAATGTATTTCATTTCATTTTTTTTTAAATTCTGAGATGAATAAAGATTGCTAAACATTCTGGAATGCTTAGCCTGAAAAATTAAGAAAGCTGTCCTTATCTTCGTACTGCGTCTTTTTTTTTCCCTTCCTGATAGTATTGATGAGAACACGGAGAATGTGACCCATACAGCAAGTAGTTAAAATAACCTAAATGTAGAAATTAAAAATATTTAATTATTAATTATTTTGATTTATTTCATTTTTCTTGGATTCCCAGGGATTATTCTACAGTGAAAAATAATACTAGGACGAAAATAAAATTGAAAATTTGTGACAAAATTATTCTTTAAATAAAGGGTTAAACAAATAATTAATCTATGAGAATATATTATTGAATCTGTTTTGAATCGGTAATGGAATGGAGTTGAAGAAAAAGAAGAAGAAGAAGAAGAAGGAAAAAAAAAAACACACACCGCTGTGTCAGGACAATCTTTTCTCATCCCGTTTCAGCCGACTCCTCTCTTAAAATGCTCCGGAGACTGACAGACATGCTTGAGACGAACTTGCTTGGATTTGAATTCTAGTGATGTTCGAATAGGATATTTGAAATGGTCGTTTCTTTTTTCCGGATATGATGATACTTTAAGGGAGATATTTTTTTGATTATATTTTTCCAAAACAAAACACCGGATGGAATTATTTTGATCTCATGCTTGCAATGTAATAAAGAACAATACTCTTAAAGTTTTTATTCTGCCTATTACTCTTAACATAATCATCAATTTACCCATTTTTCAAATGGTGAAAGATCTGCCAATTTTTCCATTTTACTTCATTCATCGCAAAAAGGACTTTGCCACCTTACTTATACTAGCATTCTAACCACATCATAAAAAAATTTGCATACTTCATCCCTAGCGTGCATTCACATTCAAATCTGAGAGGTTTCTGATTCATCGGCCAGTGAGTGTATGTTGTTATACTTAGGTAAATAGAACAAATGTGACTTGAAATTTTCTTTAAAAATTGGTTTGTCTTTATTTCATACAGAGCCCATTTAATTTACGTAAATTTCATTTATTTAGCTTAAAATGTCGTTCAATAGACAAGTTAACGGTTATTTTAACTTATTTTGCCTGCCATTTTGTTTAGTCATAAGATCTGAATAATAACGTAAAATTTTTGTACATTATCAATTTGGTACATTTGAGATTTGGTTATGCTAAAGTATATTTAAAATATTAAGGAATACCAAGAACCAGCAGTGTAGCCCCAACTACTGATCCAATCGCTTCAATATTTGTTTTATATGAAAACTTATGTCCCCTATATGTATCATTACCGCGGTCAGTTGACCTCTTCTAATCGCTATTGTCGAGAGAAAATGAAAAATGTATCAAGTTATGATGAAACGTATACAAAGAAAATCCTTGACAGAGCTTCCGGTCAGAACCATTGCACTGATCTAGAGTTTCTTTCAAATGAATGCTTATGAATTCTCGATATATTATCAACGATCGCCCACCTTCGCTTTCTACCTCTCGAGATGTACAAAACTTTGACGCAGCTTTTAGTTTCAACGACTCCTCTGATTTCTCTACTTTTCAGTGATTTGGACAATTTCGCCACTTTGAAATATTGCTAACGATTCCAAAGCTTAGTTTCGTACATTACAATACAGTACAAAGGGAATGTAACCTTTTCCTTATCATGCCTTTTTTTTTTTTGTGACAAAACCCGAATTCAATAACTCCATCAACGAAGCTGTTGAATTCGGGCAGGATTTACAAGATTAATTAGTCACGACACTACCGTCATGTCCATCCAACTTGACGGGAGGAGAGAGAAAATGCAAGAGAACATCTTAATTGCACAACAGCGACGGATCAGTTGGATTGCTCGGCCGCGCTTTCAAAATGTCGAAAGTGAATGGTGGAGGATTATTATGATCCGTTCAGTTGTGGAGCTTGGGACCGCTGCCTTTCGCATCACGAAGTCTGTCGAAACGGCCGGGGAGGGCGAATTGTGCGAAATGAAAATGGTGAAGTGGGTGCATTAGATGTCGAAGGGTCGTGAGCGAGCTCCACAGGGAATGTGTGGCGAAGAGGAGTTCTCCCGAAAATGGGTGGAGACCAAAAAGGATGCATCTGGGTATCACTTAATTTCATAAGAAAAAAAATTGCCGATGATTTAGGATTGGTGTAGAGTGGTTTATTAAAATTTTGTTAACTATTTTTAAAATGTAGATTGTGGGAAAATATTTGCCTTCAGAGGCACCTAGTGGTTTTTTGATTTCTGTTATTAATCGTCATTTGGCCATACGATTTCTATTAACCCGGCACCTTACAAATAGTTAATTATTGCAAATATTTATTTTTATAGTGGGGTTAAATAAGAAATTCTTAGTTAATTTTATTTAAGCATGAAATTTATTTATTGTGAAGTTGGGTTAAAGGAGTGCTGTTTGCCCCCGGATGCCTCGTTTCCTTCTGTCTTCTGCCGCGGACTCTGATTTTATTCAGAAATTCTCCTGATCTTTCACAATTTAAATACAATTGCAATTTATTTCCCGCGAGCAAAACTGACTGATCTGGCCACATTAATTATATTCTCAAATATTCTCATAAAAAATAAATTACTTTTATTAGATCAACAGAATCTGTAATATTATATTTCAGATAACTCTTAGAGTAAGATAGTGTGCCATGTCGCTGTAAGAATAAATTACAATGTCTATTTGGAAGCTGAAATTGAAAGAATTCTTCTGATTTTTCCCCACTTGTTCGGATGCGGTTTCCCGATAAAAGTAAACCGTCGTTCCCACTTCCGTTGAATGAAAGTTTAAAAATGACACCCTTCCACGTGGGTTCTATATTTAGTACGGAACATTTTGGGTATCCGATGTGTATTTAGGCTCGACAGCTAACGTTTTGGAAGCAGCAGGTGTAGTGAAAAGAAGGAGACACCTAACCTTGCTTTTGTAGTAAAAGAATTCCGATCTCGTTTTCAGATAAACAGACCTATTTGGCAGCACTCCCTCAACAACATCGTTGCGAAGAAAATAATACCCGGAGCTCCTCTCCTGCTTGAGAAATGTTTCCTCTCACACAGCCTCAATATGAGCTCAAAAGCAACTGATGAAAACAGTTTTCTTCTTCTTTTGTTGCATGAAGCCATTTGCAATGGTTTAATTACCTTTCTGAAATTTGGTAGAAATATTAGGGGGGGGGGGGAGAGAAATCCATTATTTTTTGGTGGATGGCTGTAGAGATCGATATCTCATAAACTATCGATCAAACAATCTCAGATATATGTTTGCTGGAAAGGTGACAGTACGCACTTTTTTTTTGTTTGGTTCTTTCAATTGGGAGCTACAGGGTGTTAAAAATGGAAGAAAACAAAGAGAAAATTCGGAATATAATACAACTTTTCTTGATAAAGGCGATAATGCAAGTGAGGAAAATGCAGTGACTGAAACTGTGAATGATGTTTATAATCCTGATATTGTAACAGCCAATTACGAGCAAATTTGGTTTAGTTCGTTCAGTTGAGGTATTTTTGATGCTAAAGATATCGATAAAATCATAGAAATAATTGAAGTTGAACGGCATGTTAGGATCGTATCATCATCGCCTAGGAGCTAGAGATTAATCCTAAAACAGTTTTAAGCTATTTTCACAATGTTGGATTTAAAAAGAAACTTGATGCTTGGGCTCCACACCAATTCACACAAACACAAAAAAAAAATGTATGAAGAAACTTACATTACTAAGCCATGGCCAAAGGGGAAAAAATCGGCCCATTTCTTAAACGAATGGTGATTGGGGATGAGGGGGCGCAAACGACAACACTGCATAAAAACGATCGTGGTCAAAACTCGATGAATCAGACGGTGAAAGGAAAGATTCTTCTCGACATTTGGTAGGACGGGAGAAGAATTATTTATTATGACTCGCTTCCATATGGCAAAAAATTAGATTTGGATCTCTACTCTCAACAACTGGACCATTTGAAATCAGAAGCGGCGGCAGCAATTTGCCGACGGGGGGGGGCA
This sequence comes from Argiope argentata, assembly GCA_026289955.1. Taxonomy (NCBI): domain Eukaryota; kingdom Metazoa; phylum Arthropoda; class Arachnida; order Araneae; family Araneidae; genus Argiope; species Argiope argentata. The sequence continues at coordinate 591,059 of JAOUZG010001254.1, read as the reverse complement.
AGGCAAATCCGACTGGGTGGGGGCAAGCACAATATCTCTCATTTAGCTTCAATCAAAATAATTCAAAATATTTAATTTTACATTTAATTAAAGTAAATCAAGAATTATTAAGTCGTCCATTGTACATTTGTAAAAAAGAATAATGTTGTTATGCAATGTGATGCGATATCTCATTCACTTGTCGGATCTACTGCCGAAATGAGTGCAAAATTTAAGTTAAATGAACGACTATTTAATCAAATGTCGGAAATATGCAGACTTCTTCGACACTCGTCGCATTGAGTTTATAGTCGATTGATCAAAAGTTGTCCATAAATTACCTCATCACCTTTGTCGGTTCTATTGTCAAAAGTAGTATAAATTATAAGCTGAATGAACGACATTTGAATCAGATGTCTGAAAATCTGCTTAACATATGTCTTCGACATCCATTATTTTCAATTTTTTGGTCTATCAAAAATTGTCTATGAAAATACGGCATATTATTGATCTACCACCCTATCGGAATATTTTGCCAAATATAGTCTAAACAATTTAACCATTACTTGGATATTTCGATTCTTTACAACATATTAATTTCAAGGAGGCTTTTTAAATAATCATATTCGATAATGCTCAGCTCTCTGTAACTATCCTGAAATGGTGAACATTTTTGCCGACGTAACTCTAAATATTTCATCGACGGGAGGGGGGCAAGAGGCTACCAACAGGTGGGCAATTCCCCCCCCCCCTGCTACCGCCGACTCTGTTTAAAACTAGCATTTGACCAGAAAAGTTCAGAATTGGACAACAGGAGAGGTGTTGTGTTCCAACAGGATAACGTTAGGCCGCGAACGCCTGTAATGATTCTCCAGACACTCGGGGAGCTTGGTTTGCATAGCCAGATTTCTGCACGTGGTTTTAGAGCTAGGGGGCCTAAATACCTGTATGACAGCATGAATCGGTGGAAATTTTTTTCATTGCAGATTTGCCTAATTCTTTTCCCTTTCACTCAAAAAAAAAAGAAGCAAAAAATTTAAACTAAAAGTGTGAACCAAACATACGATAACTTCAAAAGTAATGATATTCAAAAAATTTCTAAGACATTAAAAATATTTAAATACTACTCCCCCCCTCCCTCGAAATATTAAGATTCTTTGTTCCAAATAAATTGCAGTACGAGTAACAAAATCCAATGATTTGAATATCTTCCTCTTATTAACTGTGGGAGATGTGGCATACGAGGGTTGAACTAAATGCTTCCTTTTTTTTCGAAAACAAATGAGCAAGTGTTATAT
>JAOUZG010001254.1:547619-579782 GCA_026289955.1 Argiope argentata | reverse complement strand
AGTTGACAACAGATGTAAATCTTTATATATAAAATTCTTCTGTGCGTGTGTATGTGACTGAACTCCTCCTAAACGGCTGGGCCGAGTTTTGATGAACTTTTTGTGTGTGTGTTCAAGTGGATTCGAGAACGGTTCAGATTCACAAAATTATTAATTACAATTTTAATTAATTAAAAAATAAGCGAAATTTAGACGATTTTTTGCGATAATTTCCGAAAATATTATCACACAAAAAAAGATTGTTATATCAAATTAAAGTTCAAACAATTATCTTTTTAATAATATAATTTAACCAACGAATTAAATTTTTATTTATAATTAATTTTTAAAAATATCTTTAATGGCCTTTTTCAACAATTTATTTCATGCAAAATAACAATTTAATATTATGATTATGGCAAAACTTTTTAATCGTGTGTTGTCATCACGTTGACATAAACTTTGGAAAAAAAATAAGTTAATTATACTGCATATTAAATCCAGATTTTTTTTTTTAATTTTCAGTACGCGATTCTATGAAATGAAATTGATAAGTATGATGTTTTCTAAAAAAAATAAACGCAAGATAAAGTTTTGTATTATCATTCACATTTTCTATATTAATAATCATCTTCATGCAATCAACCATAGTTTAATTCATGCCGAATATCCATTCAAGTGCGAACTCAACGGCCAATTTGTAAATCTTTAATAACACACATAAATACTGTTTAGTACTGCAATTAAAATAATCTAAATGAAATAGATATCTACATCTTATGTCATTTGGGTCAATAAATGCTCTGATGAGTTACGAATTAAAATTTTTATGATACTCTGCTCTGCGAGTCATATTTAACAAAATATTCTTGAGCCACTGATATTTTAAATTGGAATAGTTGTACTTTAATTAAGCAATCATTAAAACTTACTGATTTATGAAAATTTGAGTCTCACTATTCTATAAAAGCGTACAAATTTAGACCTTTCCATCCACCATTTAAGTAAAATATCAATTCCGTGACAATTGATGACCGGCATTTCCCCCAGACCAGATAATTGAATGAATGTGTGTGTGTGTTTTGGTGCTCTAGACTAGACCACATGATCTAGAACTACCTAACTTGGCACCTTGAAGAGTGAAAATGCATGCATCGGACAGATTTTTCTGAAATTTCTATTAATTAAACTAAATTTAAATTAAACCCTATTTTTCCGCAATGAAGTCCAAAAATATTGCAGCAAAAAATTAATTTTAAAATTATTTTCAAGTTCAAATTTTTTTTTCAATTATATCAATATTTTAATAAGGAAATAAATAATTATTTGTCATGTAAATTGAGTAAATAAATGCTGAGTAATTACGAATTTAAAATTTTTACATTTATCCTCTTCCCTGTGAACCATATTTAACAAAATATACTTGAGAATCTAATATCCTAAATATAAAAGATTTGGACCGCAATAAAGCACAACAATCTCTTAAGCTGATAGATTGATGAAAATTTCAATATCATTATTCTATTTAAATGGACGATATTAGATCACTTCAAAGACCGTCTCAAAGAAACAAATCTTCAATCAAAAGATTTCTCAAGAGTGATTGGCCTAGATTATGAAAATGTTTATTCTGATATTGTAATACTCAAAACGTAATAAACGGGTCATATTTGATCTCAAAAGATATAAAAATTTATTTATTTAAAAGTTGGAGTATCAAGAAAATTTGCAGAAGGTGATCACTTAGGACAAAAGGACTGTCTAAAATTCAAACTTCATAATTTTTTTGAAATGTTACAAACCGAAAAATTAAAATATTATTAGTAACAACATTTATATCCCTTTAAAAATATAGCTAAAAACTGAATTTTTTGAGGAATTCGTGGAATTTTTGCTGTTTAATTCTTTGAAACGTTATAAATACTGCAAATTATTCTGTAGTGCACAGAAGACTTCAATGACGAGAGACTCCGCTTTCTCTTCTCGTACTTTTTATTTAAAGACAAGCCTGGATTCAGTAGAAAAATGCTTTTATATTAATTTCAATTTCATCATTTCCAATTTAATTTAAAATTAAAACTTAGTAGCACAAATGGAAACAGAGAGATTAATAGTACAATGAACAGAATATCTTAAGGCCTACATAATAGCATAAGTGAATTAAACGACTATTAAAATATGAAGTTTAAGAAAATTTTACTGATAAAACTGTTTTGAGAACCATTTCATAAATATTAATGAATATTTTAGCGAACATTCTTACTGGCGAACCGACTGGTCGCCAAATGCGGCTAGTATACATATAATGTAAAAATTACTAGACGCAAAGTTAAAATTAAAAGCTAAAATAAGCTTAACTTGGATTATTTTTTTGGTACAAATAGAATTTATCTGGAAAGGAGCCTCAAAATAATTTAGCACCTATGGCCTCATGTTGTCAAAATACACCACTGCTGGTTTGTACGTTTTGAGGCATCTAACATATAGTCGTTTGGACATGGCACCAAGTGATTACCATGTTTTACTTGTCCTGCAAAACTCCCTTAGTGATAAGAAATTGATATCAAGAGAAGATTGTGGAAATCAATTACCAGAGTCTTTCACCAACATGGACCAAGATTGATATGAGAGAAGAATACCTTTAAAACGGCTGCAATCGTAGCAAAAAATGGCGAAATATTTGTCCAAAATTTGTGATCCGAATCATGTTAAATAAAATCTTAAAGTTCATGTTAGGATAATGGGTTTCTTCCCCCCCCTCACCTGAATGGGTTGCGGCTCTTCCAAAACACCACCGAGACCGAGCCAAGTCAGAGATTCCCTCTCCTCCCCTTTTATTGAATCGGACGATGTGCAGTAGATAGCGGGAAGGTATGAAAAAAAAATACTGAATATAAATTAAAAATTATTTTTTAAGTAATAATCAAATAATTGTTTTAAGTGAATAATTGAATGGTCTTTTTTCAATTAGACGCCTATAAGCATCCTGCATAATATTTCGAAAGAAGTATTTCTAGACATTTCATCAAAAGAGGATAGATAGAGAAAAGATCGGTGGACGAAAAGAACTTTTCACGTCTTTAAGATGAAAAGAAAACAGATCTGATCCGTTTTTCCTTTTCGACAACTCAGTGTGGGTGGTGCACTCAACCAGTTTCCGACCCTCACTGGGTTCAAAGAGTGAGCGCTCTCCTCCCCTCCCGCCTCTTTTCAGAAGGTTTGCAAGCAAAAGTTCGAGGGTTGATCCGAGAGCAGACAAAGAAATGACACCAGAATGAGAACAAACCACACTCTTCTGTCCGGGGAAAATTTTATGATTCATTAATGACACATTTCAGAAGCGAAACAACGTAAATTCCTTAGAGAAAAGCACACACCCTTTTTCGCTTTGATTATGCGCCATTCTACGAATAACCCGAGTTCTACAAAATGCCACTCTGTTATGGATGCCAATAAGTTAGTTATAGAAGTTTATGCGAATCATTTAGAATTAGAAAACAGTGTTTTTAATCATTTACTCAACATCAACACTTTTCTTAAAACCTTGATTTTGAGAGTGCTTTGGATTTAAACTATAAATTACAGGTGGCTTCCAAAAAAATGACCCCGATAAAATGTAAGGCTTGTACATCTGCTGCCTACGGAAAAGGCTTAAAGATATGCGAGTATAGTCAGCTGGAAAAGTCTATCGAGTTTTCAAACGATGTCAGATTCAGGTTCATACTCGAAATGTAATCAGAACAACTTAACGAGAAACGAAAAATGATGCACATTCATCTAAATAAATTACATTTGCATATAAGGCAAGGAAACCTAAACAAGGCTTTTTTTAATCTTCATTTTAATCAGAGAATTAATTTAGTTACAATTTGATTAAAAGCAACTCTAGTATATCCTTTGGTCTGTCATGCAAAGGCAAATTGAATTAAAATTCTAATACATCATTTGAAGGTACACAAACATTATAGTGAACATTACACGACAGCTGCATTTCTCTCTATAAATAATGTGCTCGATATCTCCCGATGTATGTTCCTGCTTTCTCGAAAAGAAGTGGAAATTTAGTTTATGTTATAATTAAACTTTCTTAATTAAAAGTGAAAATAACGATTGAACAAATCACAAGGATTGAACAATGTTGTAATATAAAACAACACTCATATTATGTGTGTGTGCGTTTTAGGAATATGGCAAACATATCTTTAAATACTTGTTATAAATAAATCGAAATAAAAAAAGAAATGGAGATTTTTGATGTAAGATTTTCTTGATTTCCTTGTTATGAGGCATCTCAATACATTTCTTGATCCATCGAGGCCTTGACAATCATTATTTTCTTCTCTAGAATTAACATTGTTGTCATTCTATTGCATATGCGACTTCCTCTTCCACTGAAGGGGAAAAAAAATCCTTACCGTTTTTTTTTTAAATAGATTTTCTTTAATAGATTTGCACGGTGTCTTTCCTGAAATTTTTTGATTTCCTCGCCAACTCCCGCGAGAGCGGTTTCGGGGGATCCAGTTCGAGCGACCGATGCGGAAGACGCCCGATCGGATGATCGTGGCGGCTCTTCAGAGCGGTCTGCTTTCCTTCGCTCCCGCATGCCCGACATACGGGAGAGAAACCTGCCACTCGAAAGGAGGACCCGAGTGTTAAATCCTTACGTTCCCACAGAAGTGCCTCCGTGGAAAGGCCGGGATTTAAAAACAGAGTTCTTGTTGCCATCAAATCTCGCACAGCGAATTCTATCGTCTCGTTTTGTACCAGCCTGCAGTCTCACAACTTGTGACAGCCAGCGATCATCCAATCTTCAATTTATTGAGAATAGCGCATTTTTTTAAAAATCTATAGGTATGTAGTGCTATAATGTCGGCAAGGAGTGATGGCACCTTCTCTTGAAGAAATGATGAATGAAACAAAATGGATTCATCCGCTTGGAATATAAACATTCAATAATGGAAATGACTTTATCCTCAAACAGGGCGGCGCCAGTCTCGGAATCATGTCACAAATCAAGAAATTAGATGTCACCTATCATTCATTTTCACGATCACTACTTTAAAGGATACGGCAGTATTATTCGAACCCTATAAAATATGTAAAATGAAATGAAATATGGGTGTTCTTTGTACGAGAAAATGAAAAATGAGGTTTATTTGCTCTTTAGATTTTTAACGATGGATCTAAAAAGAATATCGAATAAAGACACGTTGATATAAAAAAATTAGAACATTTTAAATTATGTACTGGGTGAAAAGGTATTAAGTCGCAAATTGATGATGATGATGTCGTGTCCGCTTTTTACCGCGGAAAGAGGGGTGCAGTAGCTTCTGAGGGTAGTTGCAAATTGTAAAAATATTCTGAGATGTAGTTTGATTTAGGAATCCTTTTAATTTTAGGATTTATAAGAAAAAAGTTCTAATTATGAGCTTTCAGTGAACATAACAATTAGAAGAAACAAATATTTCAAGAAATTAATTTATAATCAATTTATATGAATTTAATGTAACATGAATTTTAAAAAAATGAATTATAATTAAGCAATAATTTATGAAAAATTGGCCTATTAGGCAAATTTCCAAAGGAAAAAAAATCTGATATATCACAGTAGAGTTTTTTTCTTAGAAATATTTACACTCGTATATTTATAGACTGACTACTCTGAGAGTTTTGAAGGCACACGGAGAAACTTGAATGACTGGACAGTCGCAACAACTTTGGCAGGAACTGTAATTGAGTTTAAAGCCCCACTCCAACCACCCGTGATTCTGCAGATGGGGCACGCATCTCCCCTGATCCTCTAATTGCGGTTTTCTGGAGTGCTTCGGTGTTTGTTCAGTTTATTGACAAAATATTGGGGGGGGGGGTCCGTAAGGTGACAGTTAGTTGGAACACGACTTAAAGGACCTTCACCGATCATAATAAAACCTTCCATAAGGAGGTGTATCCCGTCATCGATGGGAGGTAACCACCTGTACATTTTCGTATACCAACAAGGATGGCCATTTTTATATGAAGCATATCTTAATAACTTTAGCAAGTAAAAGAATTTAAAGAATAGTTCCAGAGACAATGTTTGAAAGAAAATGAGGAAGAACTATGTTCCAGAAAAAATTTAATTGCTTTCGCGACGAGTCATGTGGAATTTCCACTAATCGTTTTTAAAAAATGTCAGCGGAAGGAACAACAGAAGACAGCGAGGCTGAAAAGAAAAATTTTGTCCGTCAAAAATGTAGCTCAAGGAGGAAATATTGTTTGAATGATGCTTTTATTGAATAGAATAATTGCGGATTAAACAAACTGACTTCACAATTTGGTTATTCCTTTAATGCCATTAATTAAACAATAAAATAATGGTATCGCAATTCCTAGATATAAATTTTGGTGTCTGGAATTTTTGCATAAAATTCTCCATTTTGTATTTAAAAAAAGTAAAACAACTTATATTTAAAGAGTCTGCCTGTTGAATTGTTTTGCTAAGTGACTGGAATATTCTTCACAACTTTGGAATGATAACGAAGCTTATTGATGTAAATTATCCATTATTGATAAAATAAAATTATTCAAAAATAAGGTTTATAATATTTAATTTTTAATTTTCCCACAATTGAACTTAATATGTGTGGAATTTTCTTAACCCTTCTGCGTACAGTTCTCTGAAGCGACTGATGGCCAAATTTTCTTTGCGCTTCGATAATCTCAGATAGTAATAATTGGTTTTTAATTAGATTGTTAAAATAGACTATTAATAGATTGTTTTAAATTCTCTGTAATCTGAAATCAATCAACGTTTAGAAACTTTGAAGCTTTGCATTGGATAGACAAAAATAAATTCTTAGCTTTTGATTCTCTTTTTTATATCCTGTGTTCTACAATAATTTCTATAAATGAAAAACACCATCGCTAGTGAAAATTGATTTTTTTTCCTTTTTTGAAAATGAAACTTCTAGTTTAAAATTATCCTTGTCCTACCTTCTTCTCACTCCCCCCCTCCCGGATCCCGGAGAGAGGTTTATTAGATAGCAGATATTATTGTTTGCCATATACATTCTGAAAACCTCCGAGCTCTTGCGCATGCGTTAGGATGAATTTAATTCTGAAAAATAGAAGTGAGAAAGCGAGAAAAAAAATTAGCATATGTTTACATTTAAAAATAAAGTATTCTGGAAATGGTGCACATCCTTTTGTGTGTCTCTCCCTTGCAAGGAAGAACCGCCGAAAAGTGATCGTCTTAGAATACTGAAACAAACAGTACACAACTTTCTTCATAAAAGTGTAATTTTAGCTGCGCATGGTGAGGAAACAAACGAATATATATGAACATATGCGTTCCACTATCAAATTTTTCGAATTCTGGAATCGCAATAAGAACAGTATTTGTCGCAATAAGAACAGGATATTTCAGGTACAAGTTTCTGGAACGAGAATTTGAAATAAATGCTCACCATTCAAGAGCTATATGAAGAAATGCTCCAGCCAGTGGGACCACAAACAAAGAGAACAGTATCTGCATCGCAAATCGTTTTGCTCGTTCGTGCAGCTCCTCGTTATGCTTCCGCAGGAATTAAAGTTTTTAGACAAGGTGTCAACGAAAACAGACATTAAATGTGAAGCACAGAAATGGTACCATTTGGATTGTGTCAACTATAGCAACAAAAATATTTCTCAACGGCTTCAATGCTCCGTGGGCCGCTTAAAACGGAAGAATTAGAGAATTGTTCCACTTGCATTCTTGATGACGAATGGGATGCTGTTAGTATTTAGACAAACAAATCATTATTTTTCCTCTTTTTTCCTAAGAAACAACATTCGCACGCGATTCGTATTGCATTCTACTAATATTGTCTGGATTTATCGATATCAAATTAGACTTATTGATATCAAATTCACATCAAAACACATCACTTTATTCTTCACAAACCTAACTAACTTTTTACGGCTGTTGCCAACTGCGCAACAGAAAATATTTTATACAATCTCGTTTCCTACATCCTTTCCACCCATCTCATCCTCGAAGGGGATGATACTGGGTGTTTCATCTTTCGACCCTCAATTCGCATGATCGTTACATCTTTGATGTACCTTCTTCCACATGTGCCGTGGTCGGACGACTTCTTGTAGGAGCAGAATATAGTCAATTCGAATGTTAACGAAAGTGTCCTGGTTACGAATTTGATGAAAAGATTCCAGTTGAAGTAAATATTCTGTTGACCATTTTTTCCAAAAAAAAAAAGATCAGGTAAGTCTTGCTGCAGCTTGTAGATTCTCTTACACCTTGTCCAGGCTGGATGGAATGGCCATAAGTTTCCGTCCTGTTAAGAAATGAGCTGGTTACGGCCGAGGAGCCGTCGTCTTTTCCCTTTTCGTACACTAAGAGTCGGCTGTTGAGAGCGCCTTCTTTTCCAACAAGGACAGTTGTCAAACTTTCTTTGTCTAAAAGTGCTCGTCCGAGCACCCTTCACAGGCGTTGTTTGATCATTCCTATCAGGCGCTCCCCCAGCCTCCCCACCAAGCCGCTTGAAGGGCAATAAATTTCCAAGCTATGTCATTTTGGGCAAAATAATTTTGAATCAACTGATGACAAAGCTTGCATAACAGGACCAGTTCCTTATTTGTTGCATGAAAAGTGGTGGAATTATCAATATAGAATAGGTTTGACAGTTCTCTGCGAAATTCGATTCTCAAATTTCTCCTGAAGAGCTTGGAGAAATTTGTCAGTGGTGTGATATGACACTTCAATATGTAATGGACATGTTGTTGCGCAAGTAAATAGTGGTATGTAGGCTTGTCTCTTGATTTCAAACAGCGGATATTCACAGGTCCAGCAAAATCAATTCCTGTGGCAGTAAATGGAACAGACGGTACAACTCTTTCAGAAATCAGAGGAGCTCCAATTTGTTTTCCACATTTTGCCTTGGACAGTTTGCAAGGTAGGCAGTTGCGAAGAATTTGCTTTATAACTTGAACCCTTTTCGTATCCAAAAGGTAGGGCGTAACTTTGAGAGGACCATCCATACACCTAGATTATGGAGACGTATGTGGGTATTCTACATCAAAAGATGCACAAAGTGGTGGTTCCCATCAAGTAATAAAGGGCGTTGAGTATCAGAAAGAATGTTGGAGGCGCAAGTAGCCCTCTTTGAGAAATTGATTGAAACTGTAAATTCGCGTTTTGTTGGCAAGGGGCGTCCACCTTTTGAAACATCTATTTCAGCCGGGAAGCATTGATATCATGCAGTTGGGATGCAATATTCCTTGACCTTTATTATTTTATTACAATTTAATTCATGAATAATGTGAGGCTTATACTTGAAGTTTTGAACAAAGCATAGAATCCAGGCGGAACAGGAAGAAGTTTTGTGTAAGAACTATAATGAGATATGTCTACAATAGGTTCTAACGTTGCAAAGTAGAAAATTGCAACACATCTTTCGTTATTCCACTTGGACTGATGGTTGGGTATGTGATGACAAATCGTTGATAGGTCGAATTTCCTGATTCTATGGCAACCCTTTCAGGCCGTGTCACCAAGATTTCAAAACCGATACTTGTGATGGGAAAGTTACCTGGGTTAGAGGAACCTCAGGATTGTCTTAACCGGGGAAGTAACGCCAATGTGTTGAAGATATTCCGTTGTTCTGTTGCAAACGAATGTTTTCCAACGGTTGGGATCTCACTTTATCCGACTTAGAGCTACAGTAGAATCACTCCATAGTATGACCGTGTAAGAATTCGTTTGTTTCTCTGCAAAAGTATTGAAGTAAGTGAGCTCTTAGTAGTGCGGCTGACATTTCAAGTCGCGGAAAAGTGACCTTTTTGACTGGTGTTATTTTGGCTGCAAATGAGATTGACCATTAAAGATTTGTCAAATGCATGACGAACGTACAAACAGGCACCAAATGCACGGACAGAGACGTCGCAAAACACGTGTATGGCAAAGGCATGTAAAGGATCAATTCATTTTGGGATGTGTATAACATTTAGAAATTGTAACTCATCTAGTAATTTGTGTTACTGTTGTCCTATAGCAGGCGGAAATAATTCATCCCACGGAATACCGCTAAACCACGTATCTTGGAATAATATCTTCATAAAAATTGTAACTGGAGCGAATAGGCTTAGAGGATCGTAAAACTTTGAAATTAACTTTAGTAGTAAACGCTTTGTTACCGGTTCTTTAGATACTCCAACAATTTTTTTCTGCACATCAATTCCAAAAACATCGGTGCTAGTATTCACTTTAACCCCTAAAACCTGCGTAACATTTTTAAATCGAGTGATTTATTGTTTCAACACCTCTTCCAAAACTTTAGAATTTGTAGTCCATTTGGCTAATGGCAAGCTAGTATGTGCGGTAAGTTGCTTCATTTATTGATATGGAAATGTAGCTTCAGTATCTGTAGATGTTTTCATGACAGGATATCTACATAGATGTTATTCTTAATGTCTTTATTTACAGTAGGATACATTTGCTTCTACATTATAGCCAGAGAGGCTGATAATAAAAATGGACTTAAAGTACGTCAGAAGGAAAAACTCTTGAATCGGTAAATTACAATTTTATCTATGTTGTTTTCCGTCCGCAGTATACGTTGTCTTGTGCCAAAAAAATCGTGTTGCGTCCGTCTTCTTCTAATAGTATCAGCTGTAGAAATGCTTAGCTTTTGTCACAAGTATTTGCTATTTTTTGGAAGGCGAAATCTCAGTAATATAGCCATGATATCAAGAGGAAGATTTGCGCAAATTTCAAGAGCGTCATTTACAAATGGATGACCGGCGAAGGGGAAGATGCGTCGAAAACTATACAATTGGTTTCTTCATTTGCAATTTTCTGTACTGCATTAAGGGGTAAGTAAAAAAAAACGTTCTTCATTATTTGCTTCATGTGATACAATTTCAAGGTTTTTTTTAATCAACATAATCTGGCATGCTTTCAGAATATTCTTGTTTAAAAACTGTGTCTGTGTGTAGTTTTCTCGTTAAAGAATTTAAACGTCGAATTGCGACTTCATAATTGTTAGATGAAAGTTGAACATCTGGTTTGAATGGTAATTTTACTATTTGTCTACCATCGATGATTTCAAAGGATTGATGAAAGTTTGTCAAGAGTCCAGAGTTGCAAATGCTTTTATTTCTCTTGATTTGGTTGAATGTTAATGCTTTCTAAGTTCCAGAATTGGCGTACTACATCGTCCAATGCTTAAATTGAAGTATCTACATTAATATTATGAACTGTAGGAATGAAGGAGACTGCTGTATGTGGTCGAGCTCCACTAAGTATACACCCAAAAACTGATGGAACCAAGGTAAGATAATCCGACAGCTTAATCGGAAGCTCAGAATTCCGGTGGAAACTGGCACCGATTAAGATCTCAATTTTTAAGTTCGGCAGCGTATCCCCTGGGTCTGCCGGCTTCAGTCGTTTGTTTTTCCCGAAGCGTCATTTGGTGGACGCGGATGTGACGCATACTTATTGAGGCTTTCGAATGCAATAATGTTGACTTTAGATTTGTTCGAGATTCTTGCTAACTGAAATTTAACTTGTCTTCGCCGTTGCCTAAAACTATATGAGGACTCGAACGCTCGGAGTTCCAAAGATCTGGTTGAAATAATTGGAAATTTTAAATAGCTTACAGGATCGGAGGAGACGGGACTACATTGTCTTCCACCATTCAAAAGGCAACGTGTAAGTTTTGTAATCCCATTTCAACCCGTTATGAAAACTCACACAGTTTGCAAATGAACAAAATTTGACTTAAGTATATCAATTTTGTTTGTAGACTGAGTTTGATTTTACATGTATGGCTGTTTTTTCTTTCATTTGGTAAAGAAGTATTTGTTTTTACAATAGCAATTTTTGGGGGTGTGACCACGGTTAGTACATAGGACACATCTGTTGGTAGACTTCAATTTCTGATTGCACGCATTTATATCTTTCACAGAGTTGCAATGGTGAGACAAATATTCGGCAGTTTCGCAGAAAAAACAAAAAGTTAATTTTTTCTTTTTTTACATTCAGTAGAATATTCTTTTACAGAACATTCTGAAACTAGTAAGCTTTTAATATTATTTGCAGCAACTGCCCCTTCAAATTCATTGGCTAAAAATTCCATCAATTTTGCAATGCCGCCTTCAGCCAAGTATTCACTTTTGGTGTATACAACCCAATTACGACATATATCACGTGGAAAAGCACGAGGTATTTTTGGAGTCAAAATCCTTCCGCATGATTGTGCATTTTCGCCTAAGGCATTCAAAACTCGGAATCGTCTATTACAATCGATATATCTCATTTGATGCTGATGGAGATGGCTTTTTAATAGGCGTAAGGATTTTCCAAATAATTGAGATGAGTTTTTACTTTTTTATCCTTATTGCCCTATTTCGTTTTTAAGATATTCTTTGTTGTTGTATATGTATCGGCAGTTATATTTATTCCACCAATTAGTCGTTTCGCCTCCATCAATTAGCGATAAACGTTCATTTTTGTCGATGCAATTTTGAAATGGCTCCCGAAAACTGTGAAATTCTTCAATTTCACTCAAAACGTATTTATTTTTATTGTAGGTAGGTTTACTGTAATGTGTGAAGGCGCAGATGCGTCATTTATACCTTCAGCTATTGGCGGTAGCGCTCTTTATACTGCCATATCTTGGCAAAGAAAAATCGATGTTCGTATTTGCTTTCCTTTTATAAGTAAACATCGCTTAATGAGCATTTTCTGTATATTTTTCGCACTCTATTGTGTCTTCATCACATTCTTCATCGTTTAAAAGTTCGTGGATTTTATTGTTTGCCGAGGTGAGTTCAATTATTTTGTTTAGCAAGCGTTCAACGCAGTATTCTGAATAAGTTACTTCACTATTTGGATTATTCGGTTTCGTAATGACGGCGCGATTCGCTGATCGCCTACGTTTAAGTAAACCGTTTCTCTTTAACGATTGACATTGTAATTCGGGTTCGTATCGAAGGTTTAAACAAACTCGAGTACGTTTAGGCAGCCAAATACCTGGGTTTGTCGGTATCCAATTAGACTGAAAGAATCACATCACTTTATTCTTTACAAACTTATGTAACTACTAGCGGACCCGACAGATGTTGTCCGAAAATTTCAAACCTTCTTGAATAAGTTATAACAATCTGGTTCATTTGGATGAAAGATTGTATGAAAATGTTATTACAATACCTGACGTCATCACGTGTACAGTTCCCACAATTAAACCCATCGATTGCTTGTGAGTATGCGTATACTATGAGCTAAGTTCAATACTGAAACTTAACTGTTTCTATTCAACAAAGTTGAATAGAAACTTAAACTTGTTTTAATTAAAGGGTAAAAAAAGATGATATTCGATCTATTGTTATTAAAAGGTTTATTTTTTTAATGTACAAAAAATAAATTTATCATAATGCCATTTCATGCCCGATATTTTGGGTTAATCCTTGTGGGGTATAAACAAACAAATTCGATGGTTTTCCAATCCTCGAACACGCAACATATAATTGGCCTTGCCAAAAGCAAGGATTTTCTAAATCTAAGCCACAAATTGTCATCGCTTGACCTTGTGACTTATTAATAATCATAGCAAATGTTAAGCGAATTGGAAATCGCAAAAGTTTGAATAGAATAGGTGAGTCTGAAGGAATCATTTTTGATCCGTGTTAAAAGTACAACTTCAGCTTGAAATTTGATGTTCAAAATAGTAGCCTCAAGAATATTTCTCATGACTTTTTTATGACTAATCGCGTGCCATTACATAATTTTGGTGCATTCAAATTTCGAAGCAAAATGATAGATAAGCTAATCTTCAATCTCAAGTTATGTGGTAAAGTTTTAAAAATTAGTGCTGCATTCAAAAGATATAAATTAAAACATGTTTGTTTTAAAGCTTATTAATTGAGTTAATAATGTATACATTATAAATCATGAAATAGCAGGGTCGGAAGAAATCAACTTGAAGGCTTTGACAAAGATAATCCTAATACTCCTTTCTTATACTTTGATTGATGTCAAATGTTTGACAGTTAGATGTAGTTTGTTTTAAATTTTTAAGCAAATGTGTGAATTTTCCACACCAGTGTGGATAACAAAAATTGGTTATAAATTTTAAATTCCTTTATTTGTTTTATTTTAATTCAAAAGTACTTCAAAATGAATCCAAAAAATATCGATTAATTAACAATGTTTAATTTTAAATGCATCAAACACTAAAAAAACAAAAAAAAATGTTTAAAACATATATCCTTTCAGGAATAAAATGAACACATTGAGGGCACATTGGACAATAAAAATGTAAAAAAATCGATGAAATTTGCGATATCATTATTTTGATATTTGATGTATATTTAAACTGTAAGCTATCGTTTGGAAAAAGATAATTTTGATATATTAATTTGTTTGCTCAATATCAGCATTTTTTTTATTGTTATTAGGATGCCGCACCCACTTGTTTCCATTTGGACAGCTACAGTAAAAACAGTTTCGTTTTCCTCCAAACACTCCTAGTGAGCATAATTTGTAATTCTGATTTCAAGCTGTTGTTATTGCTTTGGCAGATGTTAAAAACTTCTACCTTTTCTTTCTTTTGTTGTTTGTTTTGGTTTGTTCATTCATTCGTCATACACTTCATATTCGAATGGCTCGTTTCAGTTCCTTTGAAATTAGATACAAAAACCGTTCTATTCAAGGTTAAAATTGAAATATACTTTTTATAACTTTTTTTTTCTTTTTCTAAATTTTGTTTTAAAATTTTTTTATCAGTTTTCACTACCAAAAGCCTAAAGGACGTCCAAATAAAAGCAGAGAAAGTCTGAAAATGTTAAGATATGATGGACAAAGAAATCCTTTGATTTATAACCAAGCAATTCTAATTAAATTTTGGAAGCTTCTACCAACTGCAATAAACTGAAATAGTGAATGCATCATCTTAAAATTGTATATAATAGTTACATTGTTCTGTGCAATCACTTCAGTATTCTATTTTGAAGAATTTCCTTTGTCATGAATATCAGGAAAAATTTCTTCAAATGTGTCTATTATGTGCTAAATATGGTAAAGAATTTCGTTCTGTATTTACTGGTGAAAGGGAACTTACACCCCCCCCCCTTTGAAGTGAACAACAAAGTTGTAGAGGCCTTCTTGTCTCCACGAAGAAAATATATCAAATTTTGATTACTGCTTTATTATAACTTAGAAAAAAGTTCATTATATAAAATAAATTGTATCTTATAAGCATGTATCATATTGTTATCATATAATTACAATGAAATGAAAAAAAAATTCAAAAAAATCAGTACATGTGTTAGAAGAAAAACATGAGATCATAATTTATGAAACAGGTGAATTTTGATTTGCTTCAAATTTTTTAATATATTTGTTTATGGCTGCATATATAGTATAAAAATGTCATATGAATATAAATTAATCTTTGTGGCTAATGAAATGCTATTAAGAAAGTCTAATTTTTATTTGAACTTTTTTTTTGATGAAAAAAAGGAGTTGGTTTGGTTTCACCAATAGTATTTCCTTTATATTCTTTGAGAACTCTTACAAAAATATTTTAAATTTATAGATGTATATATTTCATAAAATAAACAATTATTTTAATAAATATGAATATTTAACAAATTTAAGTTATTTGAATTATGTTTCTGGTCTGTAAATGTGCATTTAAATGTATTTTTAGCTTTTTCTCAAAATGAAATTTTGAGATGCTCTTCAAAATTTCAAATACTCCATGCACATTCTATTTTTAGTTACAACTCTGAAACTTTTCTCTTATGCTTTATGAACATATAATAATATAATTTGCATTTATAGATGAGTTATGTATCTTATATTTTTTTTTATTGAAGACCTCAAATAATATTATTGCATTGATTTGTTAACACTTTTCAAAAAAGTCAATAATATCAAGTTTTAAAGGGAAAATCACTTTTTGAGTTAATCCAAGCATGCAAAATATCATGAAAATTTCAAAACAATATTTGTGCCTATTAATAAAGATTTACAAATTGGCCGTTGGGTCCGGATTTGAATGAATACTCTGCATGAATTAAACAATTTTGCTTTCATGAAGTTGATTTATAAAATTAATAATATAGATACTGTGTAATAGAAAACTATATTTTGCGTTTAGGGTGATTAGTAGTTTAACCCCCTTCTTCGCCAAGTTGGCGATAATTTGCAAAAGATGGCAACTTTATGGTTTTCCTATTAAACTACGATCGCACCTTCGTTTACTTTTTTAGAAAATTATTTATTTCATTTCAAAGAATCTTTTGCTGAAAATTACATTTTTCTGGATTTAATTTTCAGCAAAAATTTTAATAGAATATAAACAGAACCTTGAAAACATGTTAAGCCGAACATTGTTAGCATGGGAAAAAAACCCCGAAGCCTTATTCATTTGGCAATTACTTATTACTACGACTAAAAATAACTTCAAATCAATAGTTTTGTCTCCGTTTAAATAAAGTGCTCAACAAAATGCGCATGCGTTTAACTTCATTACCAGAAAATGAATTTTTTTTTCTACATGAGTTGGGCAATTAGAAATTTTTATTTTCCTTTATTCTGTTTTATTTTAATTCAAAAGTACATCAGAATGAACCTCAAAGGTAGATTAATTAACGATGTTTAATTTTAAATACAATAAATGCAATGAAAATAAAAAAATCGTTTGAAATAATAGATCGGGAACTTGTTAAGCCTAACCTCATCACTGTTAACCTAAAACCTTACTCATTTCGCGATGGGGGAAGGAAGTTATCTTGGCGGGAAAGTTAGTTTTTAATTAATAATCCAAATTCTACATTTTGTAGTGGACTGAATTGGGAATCTAAACCATTCTCGAATCCACTTGAACACACACAAAAAATTTCATCAAAATCGGACCAGTCGTTTAGGAGGAGTTCAGTCACATACATACGCACAGAAGAATTTTATATATAAAGATTTACATCTGTTGTCAACTGCGTAACAGAATATTTCATATAATCTCGTTTACTACAAATATCATGCAAAGAGAGGATTAATTGTGTGTATCTTAAATGTTGTTAATTTCGACAAATTTAATTTTTTTAATAAATCAATAACCTCGATTATTTTTCACTTACTTATTTTCCAAGAAATTTTTAATTACTAAATTTTCCCACAAAAATAACAAACTATTACAGTTATAGCTTCTTTTTGCTCAAATTATGGAATGGATCGTGATTCTGTGTACATTAGAATTTGAATGTAGGTGATATCCATACATTGTATGAAACGAAGTCTCCTGAAAGCGTCTGTATGTTTGAACCACAAAAATTCGAGAAATAGTTAACGGATATTGGAGATATTTAAACCATTTTGCAGAGCATTTATTCAGGAAGATTTTAGTACATTAAAGTCACATCAAAATAAAAAAGGAAATTTATAGTTGCAATTTTATCTTTGCACTTATCCGTGCATGCGCGAAAGCCTCAAACTATCCGTGTGCAAATTGCAAGAGCTGTGGTATGCATATGCGATACAATTCTTTGTTTACGTGTGATTTTAAATAGCGATTCAAAACTCATTATGCTCTCAAAAACAGAAACTTCAACCTTTGCAAGAAGATGAAAGAAACGCTCGGTTATCGAATATCAGAGAAATAATGTCAACACTCAGGGAAGGGGAGTCTCTTGATGGGCAAAATACCCGTCTTTCTTTAAATCGCATTGCGACTGAATTACAGGAGTCAGAATGAATCTCCCGAGGAGCGAAATGACCACTTGCGTTTTATCAACGGGCTTATCACATTTTTACTTTTATAACAGTCCAAATATTTCCGAATGTGTGCGATAAAAAATTGTGTTTCAGCTATGTTTTATAATTTCTAAATATATTTTAATGTTTGTTTGATGTGGCGTAACATGCCCCTGTCATATTTTTCTTCGTGGGTCCTACACCACTGGCAATGCCGTGCGGGTACTGCTACAGTCTGCAATTTCTGTGGGCGTTTCAAGGTCACTCGATTCCACCACTTTGCACTCCTTCTCCGCTGCCATCGTTTCGACAAAGCCTGTTTTTTTCTCCACGCCAGTACGTGACAGCACGGACGTTTACTGAATTTAGCAATAAATCTGAATTATAAAATTAACTAAAACTAAGTTAGTCACTGCTTCTATGAAAACGTTTTCTTATATGACAAGGAAAAAATGCTTTCTAATGTGTAAGCATTTTTGAAATAATATAATTTACAACTATTTGTTAATCAATTCCTTAGGATATAGGAGTAATCACAATTTCTATTTCGTACGAAGCAATATTCCAACCAAATTATTTAATTGAATCTCTCACAACTTTTAAAAAACTTTAGTTACATACAAATAAACAAAATTGCTGACAAGCTTTCAGAAATGAGGAACAGTCTTGACTCATAATGAATGTTAGAGAGAGAAAGCTTTGCAGTTATTTACTCTTTTTTTGTGTTAAATATTAGTGACCATATTAACCATATTATATTGAAACAAATTCTTTAGAAATTAGATACATTTTTTTTTAAAAAAATTCGAACTCCTTTTTATTATTTCCTTATTATTATTTTATTTATAAGTAAAAAATACTACAAATCTTAGATGAATTTTCAGTCCGAAATATTCCAGACTCTGAGACAAAATATAGAATCTTGGCCTAGCAGATGAATGGTTGTACTTTCAAAATCCAATAAATAATTAAAACAAAACAAAATAAATTTAAAAATAATCACACAATTAATGGTTTAAATATTTCCAAAACCAAGAGACATTCAATCTAATATGTGCATTTTACAATTTAATTCATTATTTTCCCTTCCAATTTATGTACTTTGAATTAAGTTAGTTATATTCCACGTTTAGAAAAGCTGAGGAATAAAATTCATCCGGACATTTTTCCAAAAAACTATATTTATCTTTTCTTTTTAATATGGTAAAAAGGAGCCCTTTAATTAATATTTAGGATATTCTCCTTTTTGCGAAAATCAGGTAGAAATTAGGAACATTCCAGCTACACAGAATCACTAGGCAATGTTGCAAAAGCTTAAAAATGCAACTAAATTTTGTCCGTTTCCTTTCTCATTTAAGCCTAATTAATATTTTTAAAGTAAATAATTTATTTATAAAAATTTTTAAAAAGGAACATTTTATTAAAATTTGCTGTTAGTACTAAAACTATTGAGATAAAGAATGAACCCATTCTTTGGAGATGAGTACGAAGTCTTACATTTTCATAGATACGTAGATTTTGCCCATCCTCCTGGATTGAAAAATTAATAAACGTAATTATTATTAAAACTAAAGTCTTGTCAAACAAAATTCTATTAATATTGCATTATTCAATTACTCTTTCTTAATTATAGGATTCTCTAATTTTAACAGAATTATGAAAAGCAATTAAATACCCCGAAATCGAAGTGTTTCAAAAATTAACCAGTGATGAATTTTATGTTCTAAGATTCCGTCTAACATTCCCGCTGCTCTCCGTACGATTTTCTGGGCAAGAAGAAAATCTAAAGTATCTAGTTTAAAGAGTAACTTTTCCAAACAAGTTTGAGGGGTTCATGATCCCTTTTCTCGTGATGTCCCAAGACCTCTACAATGAGAAAGGGAGTTTTATTGTTTTATTAGGGGTGGTTTGGTGGGTCAAATGACCTTCTGAATGTAACTCTCCCACACAGTAGTATCTCCTGGAGACCGGGAATCTTTTCTTGTTGGGTATTATTCGGCTTGTCAATCAAACCTTTTAAGTTTCTTTTTCGTTAGTTTAGTCGCCGCCCTATACCCCCACCGATAGGAGGCGCTTTTGTCGACATCGGGTTTCTTTCTCTGTGTATGGAACTCTTAAGCCAGCAGTGTAAGCAAACAATTTTTTTTCAATCGTTGAATATGAAATATTTTCTTAAGTAAATAAAACAAACAATAATAACCCCAATAACCCCAGCTGGATTGGTCTCAGTAAAACTTTATCGCACATTCTTTAATAAAGGTGCCAAGAACGCCTCGCATGGTGTATGAATAGTTATGAATTACTAATCTTTGGCATGAATTAAACATTTTTGTATTCAATCTACCGTCTGATTCTCGGCCAATTATTTGGCGGTTATTCCTTGGCAAATGGGTACTTTAAAGTGTATTTCTCAGAAAATTTATTCAGTAGGTTTATAAGAAAACCCTACAAAATATTTACTGCTTTTGCTTTATTGAAAGTAGTTTTCAAGCAGTTTTCATTAAAAAAGATAAAGGGGATTAAAATATGACAAACTTACCTTATTTCTGCTATTTTCGAAATGCTCCTTTTAAAATGAGCGACAACAAACTATTTTTCTTTTAATGCAATGAACATAATTGCGGAGGAAATAAAATCTATAGGACGATAATGCTTGAAATGATTCTATTTTCTGACCAATTATATTATTATTTTTTCTTTTTGTTAATTTATATAGTCGTATGCTAAAACCTAAATTTGAAGTCAAGACTTGCCTTAGCCTAAAAATTCAGTTCCCTATGTATTAAATATCTTATTCTAGCTAAGATATGTTTTTCAAATTTCCTCAAGTGAAAATGTCCTCTTTAGACATTTTTACCTTCTCTATCTTTCTCGTTAAGCAAAGTTATCAATCAGACTTCGTAGTGCCATTGTTCAGAAGAGACAAATGATCAGTTCTACCATGAGAAAAATCGATGGATATTTCAAGGATCAATCATCCGTCCTTCTCTTATCACCGCGAGAAATGTGCACTCTCTGCAGCCGCTCCAGATGCACGCCTAGTTTTCCTGCCAAGGCCGATGAAGTCCCAGAAAACCCGCAATGCGAACGTCAATGAATCCCACAATCCCAAACAATCTGTAACGAACCAAGTCCGAAGCAGAGAGCTGCCGGAACCGATGCGTAAAAAACGCCTCAGCGTTGCAAGGCAGACAACCAGTAACGAGGTGGAAAATATGACCTCGAACCGGCTACAGAAAATACACAGACTAGTATTTCATATGCTTCCATTGATACTGGCTGTAAAGTGACCAGTTTCCTGTTTCATTCGAAACATAACTATTTAATACGCTCCAAGTGAAGTTCAGAAAATCTAGAGAGCCAAGAATTCCAAATGTTTTCTTTAAAGAAAACCTAATTACTAGTTTTACCAACTAACTTAATTACGCATTCTTTATTATACAATATTTTTTCCTCGTCTTTTCAGTGTACAGAGTCTTTTGTCAGTTGTTTAAAGCAATTAAAGCATGGCTGTCCATTTCCAGGTGGCAAGATCATTCTAATGCGCCCCTTGTGCTACTTAAGCAACAAAGACCCTCGCGAAACAATAACGCCTTTGTGTCCATTTGGGTGGAATGACCCTTCATTAAAGTGAGACAAAGGTGTAACGAACAATGAGGTACACGATGTAAAATGGAAAGATGGGAACTTGAGTGCGAAAAACAAGCAAACAAAAAAACCCTGATACTTGTTTTTAAATCAAAAGAAGTATTTTTTTTTTAATTGATAGAAGGAAGTTTTGTTTACTATAAGTAGAAAGCTCTGGTTGATCGTAACCTTCATTTGCTTTATTCGAACAAGAAATGGCGTCGCTGAAGGAAATTTGTTTCAGCATTCTGTTATTCGCTAAATATTTAAAACCTCGTTATTCTTTCAGAGGCTGGATCTCATTGTTTGATTAAAAAAAATATATATATGCCTTAGCGCATCGAAGCGTCTTGAAATTTTAATTCAAATCATTTCTTCCCGTGTTCAGTGAATATTAATTTAAAGTTGAATTAAATTTTGAAAATAAAGTTTTTTTTGGCTCTTTCCTTAATCATCAAAGATGTTAAATACATTTATTTCGTAAGTTATCAGTGTTCTGATTCCCGTTTTAAAATTTAACCTCTGAGATTTCATGAAATTTGGGCTGTGTTGGCTTTTTTAAAAATCGGATATCATAACGAGTGATCACAAAGGAATATTCTTGAAATTTTAGTTGGCATTTTATTCTTTTTTTTTCCTTCTTCTTCCAATCCTTATCGACGCCTACTGAGTTTCCCTTGTGCTCCCCAATGTGAAATGTCGAGCCTCGCATCCCGCGAACGAACGAGGCCTCGCGCAGCGTTGGCGTACTACAGTCCAGAGATATTAACCTCTGGTGGAATAGAGCATTTTTAATTTGTCATATAAGTACAAAAGAGAAAGCACGACAATCGTCAAAAAAAAAAATCCAACACGACATTTTGACGAATCTCGACGTTTTAAACTTCCTTAGTTCGAAGAACCCATTTTTAGAAAAGCACAAATCTCAAGTTAGAAAATCTCTGCCACTGTAGTGTTCGCGACCACGCCAAAGATCCGACATTTTGTGAGAAAGAAAGACGGCATCTTTGTGAAGGAATATGCGAGAGGGTTTCGGAGATATTACTCTCGCTGATTGGGAACACGACGAAAATTATTTTTTGAGAAGAGGAAAAGGAAGAATTGAACGGTCAAAAACAGCGCCGAGCGAAAATCTCCGGGGAGTGACCCTCCACCCACTGTACGAATGGTCAATATTAGTTCATCGATATTCAATTCTCCATATTAGTGAGGGTCTGATGGCATTGGATATGACGAACTGCCGCAGCTCCATTGAACAATGGATTTGGCAAATAAACCATATACATCCGGATGGATGATTGGAGGCGAGTCATTGAGCAGACGCTTCCCAGATTAGCCCGTCGTGATGCGACTCTCGAGACTTTGTCTGACTTTTACCGGATCAAGTCGGACAATGTTTTATTTTTCACTCGATGGAAATTGTAAGGCTTGGAGTGGATGTTTTGCCTCATTTGGCATCTTCAGACTACCGAATGAAAGATTCGCCAAATTCAAGGACAGTGTGACGTTTTTGGATAGATAAGGAGAAATATATCAAATTGCATTCCCACGGGAAAGCAATTATAGATAACGGAGGAATTTGTGGAAGGTAGAGATTGCAGACTAGACGGAACAAAGACGTCTCCTTGCTAGACGCCGTTTCGACCTCTCTTGTGATTGGTCATTTGCCATCGAGGGCCGGTTTTTGAGACCGAGATAAAAAGGAGGAAAGGGATTGAAAGCGAGGTGAGGAGCAGACTGACGAAACAACAGCTGGTGCTTGGAGGGAGGATTCAACTTGGAATCCTGTGGAAAACTCTCAGGAGAGAATTTGGAAGGTACGTAGGCCGCCTCGCCCTGTAGCCGAGCCCACGTGGAGTTCACCGGAACCTTTGGAACCATTCAGCGTCTCGTCTGAAGTGTGAAAGCTCATCCGAGCTTTGGAAATACCTCCAATTAGTTGAACAGCTGTCTCCTGAGTTGCTCTTCCAGCCAGTTCATCGCCTTACGCTCTACAAACCCAGCAGGTTAATCGACAAACAGAGAATCCCGAACCTCGGGCCAGATCTTGCGGGAGTTTCAAGAACTCCACCCTCCGTCTTCATCTACGAGAGAGACTACCTTACTATTTGAGGCACAACATCTTCCCCTTGTGGAACTCTGAACTTAATTGCCTATGTGTTCGTAACATATTTAATCAAGAAAGTGTAATTGTGCAAATTATATATGCATTATAGCTGGAAATAAATAGACTTTTATTTCTCCAAGTCCTGGTTTGTTTACGGCCCAACTCACCAGTAGCCCCGGCCAAAACTTTACAGCTATAATATATATATTTATAATTGGTGGCAGCGGTGTCGATACGTCTACCCAGATTACCTGTTGGACTGAAATCTGCAATCTGCTTAAACTACATTGCCCGGAGAACCTGTGATTCGAAATAGTGAAAGAGACATTAGTTGAAGATGTCATTCTTTTGGATATAATCAACTCATCAAAAGCACATAGAAACTCTACTTTTCCTCAAACACCAGATGAAAGTTCAGCGCTTCGCCACGGTAAGCTTGATTTTCTATTTCTAGAGGTAATATCGTGTATGTTTTGTAATATTTGTTTTAAATTTAAAATTTGGAATAATTGAAATATTGCATGTAAATTTCATTAAGGCTAAAAAGCGTTCAATTGCCACGGATAGTAAACAAATTATAAATTAAGTGTAACTAAGTAATTACTTTGAAAATTGAGAAATTGTAGACTTGTAGAGAAATAGTAGAATTGTCATTCTAAGTGGAAAATTTTTTTCGAGATAAATATATGATTGGTTGATGGTACATGTCAAAAGTTATCATTACTACAGTTTAAGTAAAACATTAAATTTAACCTGTCGAATCTATGTGTGTTCTATTGTTTTTATGATAACTGAAATTAATTCTTGTGTGTGATTAATTAATTCAGTTAGTGTATTGAAGTTTTTTTTTTTTTGTTAGTAGAAAATCAATTTCTAGAATTGTTTAAATTATTTTTTAAAGTGTTTAATACTGTAAATGTGTAGTTTTAAGTAGGAATTGTTTAGAATTGTGGAAATTGTATTTTAAATCGTAAACCACGTGAGAGTTGGACTATGTCATACTTAGCTAAAGCCCGTAAGGAAGATTTAATTGCCCTAGAACAAGAATTGGGAATTGGGAGTTGCTTGACAGATACGAAGTTAGACCTTTGTAAAAAAATTAAGGCATCTCCGGAATATGAGGAGGAAATGGTACGAGATTTTTATCAAGATATCCTCCAACAGCGCGAGGAACGGGAAACAGCCGCTGAAAGAGAACGAATAGAGGCACGTGAGGCGGCTGAAAGAGAACGAATAGAGGCGCACGAATTCGAGTTAGAACGGTTGAGGATTACTAATGCAGCAGAAACGAATAGCGTCGATTCTTCACGAAGTGAAATTGTTAGACCGCGGTGACAAATGAAACACCTAATGCAAAAATACGACGAACAAGTCACCGATATTTCTTTGTTTCTAACCATGTTTGAACGCCAAGCACTTTCAGCAGAGATAGAAGAAAGTGACTGGGTATCGCAGCTCATGGCTCTTTTACCGCTAGAATTAGCGCAAATAATTATTAAAGAGCCGGAAAGTAGGATGAAAGATTATGCTCACATAAAGGAAGTTCTATTGGAGCGTTTTAAAATGAAACCGGAAACATTCCGCATAAAATTCACGCAACATCAGAGAAAGACAGGGGCGCTCTGGAAGGAAATGGTTTTCGAGCTTAGAAATTACTTGGAAGGTTGGTTAGACGGTGTTAAAGTAAATGAGTTCGAAACTCTGAAAAATTTGATGATCACCGATCAAATTAAACGACACGTGCCGCCTGAAGTCAAAAATCACTTTTTGGACGAATGGGATAAATTGGTTGATCCGTCGGAATTAGCAGGCAAATTAGATGAATATGAATCCATTAGAAGCACTCATAAACCACGTTTTCCCAAAGTTCGTGAACGTAAATCATCGTCTGAAATGTCTAGGTCCACTTCGCCGGGAGCAGAGCAGAGAGGCAAATCGTTAGGAAATTCGGAACCCCAGTCATGGAGAAATCCGACACAAAGGGAAAATTGGCGAAACGAAAAATTTGAACGCAGAAAATTAGCCGCTTGTTATATTTGCCACTCTACAGAGCATTTAAGGCCTAATTGTCCGCAATTGAAAAAAGAGTGGTCCGTTGAGGTCATAAATCACGTGGGAATGGGGAATTTCTCCGAAACCCATTTTGCGCCTTACATGAGCAAGGCCACGGTGAATGATAAAAGGATGTCAGTTTTACGGGACACGAGTGCGTCCATTGATTTAGTGGGATTGTGCCACTTGCGCTCAGTCTCATTAACGCTAACTCATTAGAGGGTGTCATGGTAGGTCACATGGTAGGTTTACTGCAATTTAATCACCTTTGGCAGGAAAACTTGGCGTGCATCTAAAGGGGCTAAAGAGAATGCACGTTTCTCGCATTGATATGGGTCAGACTCGAGTATCAGGAGCAAAAAACAATGCCTTGAGCCACTAGAAAAACTATCGGTTCTGGAGCTTTATAAATTAATTATACCCGGCTGCAACTGCACTAATTGCTGTGAAGCTAGAGACGTCCATCGAGGATACAATCTAAGATTGTTATCACCGCCATCTGAACATACCAAGGCTGACCTGGAGCGGATCAAGGATGAGTTAATCTCTGTGATTTCTGTTGGCTGCTTAGAGAATAGGTCAAAGGAGGTCTTTCAAAAATCCCCCAAGAGGAAAACCGTTAAACCGGGAAAAGAAATCGAACCTAACATCCCAATTAGTCTGAAGAATCGTTTTGAATCCCTGCAAGTTGAACAAATGGACATCCCTGAAAATAATGATAACGTTAACCTTGAAACCACAAATGACAAACCCCGTAAAATTCCCCCCATCATGCTCAAATATATCAAAAATTATAGTAAAATTCTTAGAGAAATTAATGAAAAATTCGGTGTCAAGAATAATCTGCTTACAAACGGGTTCATTAAAATTTTCCCTGAAAATATTGAAATGCACAGAGACATTTGTAATTTCTGTAATGACAAAAAAAATTGAATTTTATACCATCCCCCCAAGACGCAGCGACCAGTCAAAATAGTCATCAGAGGGCTTCCCCTAGATTACGAAACTGAAAACATTAAAAGCTACCTAACTGAACTCGGCTTCCATGTAAATAAAACAATAAGATTAACCCAGTACAAAACTAGGAAACCATTACCCCTGTATCTTATCGAATTAAATAAAAATGCAAAAGTGGACGAAATCTACAATCTCAAGGAAATTGACTATCTAAAAATAACAGTTGAGAGCTACAGGGGACGGAATTCCGTCTCCCAATGCTTCAACTGCAACCTTTTTGGTCACGTCGCCAGTAATTGCTGTATGCTTCCAAGATGCCTAAAATGCGGTGCTGCCCACCAAACTAGGAACTGTGACCTTAAAGACAAAATAGTAACGCCTAAGTGCATCAATTGCGAGGAAATGGGACACACCGCCGCGTACCGAGGGTGCCCTAAATTCCCCAGGATACCGACCCCCCAACAGAACAGGACAAACTACTTTAATTCGAACTTTCGAAGGCAAAATTTTCGAAGGCACAAACTCTCTTACCAACAATTTAAAACAACAAGACACCCATCCCCCCGCATTACCCACGAAAGTAAATCTTCCCACAAGGGACGAGACCCAGGATATGATCGAGGCTTTAAACGAAATCAAACAAATCTTCGTACTGTTCCCCAACCTTTTAGAAGCCACCAAACAAATGAAAAGTAATAGCGACCCAACAGCAAAATTCTTAATTCTGTTTAATGCCATCTGTAAACCAGCCAGCCCATAATCTGACCAGAATTTTTCAAACCAAGTTCCTTTTATACCAATTCCTAGCAGCCAATAGTATTGCAGCTTTCACCTACCACCTCACCCTCACTCTACTCCGATGCTTAACAGTCCACGGCATACCACCACTTGCTACGTTTCCGTCAACATCTCCCAAGCTCGAGGATAAGCCCCTGCCGGGGCTAGGAGCCTCGTTAAAGTACACTTAACGTTTCTCGCATTGATACGATTAAGTGACATAATTAAGGATCCTTATCTTCGAAATATTCGATTTTTTCTCACGGTAAAACTGTAAAATTTTCTTTAAGAATGCTACATACATTTTTAATAGTTTATTTTAGATTAGGGGTAAGATTAAATTTAGATGAAAAAAGGAGAGCGAAAAAATATATAAATCTAGCTCAGGGATGCACAATCTTTTCAGGATGAGGGGCCAAAATATGAAAAGAGATCATGGCTAGGGCCAAAAAAGCACATGAATGCTAAAAAATATTAAAAACGCGAAAACATTGGAGTTTTTTTATGGCAATACGCAGGAATTACAATTATTACTTTACTTATTTTATTCATGCACACATTATGCAATAAATAAATGAATAAAACACAAAAATTATAGCTACGATCACCTAAACCTTAAAAAAAAAAGAGATTCCTGCTTAAAAGGGTGCAAACTTGAAATAGAATGAGAGGAAAACTTTTTGGTAATTATACAGAGAACGCAATTTAAATTATGAGAAAAAAATTAATAATCGAAATTGGTAAAAATAATGAATTTATTTAAAGTTATTGATTTTATGTTGGGCTTAATATTAGTTGTAGTAATGCGTAGAACAGCAGAAAGGTTCTCATCTCATTCTTAATTTTGATTTGTTTAAATTCATTAGTGAGAAAATTTGCTCACAAATGTAAGTGCTTTTAAGAAAGTTGCACATGCAGCTGCAATTTTCTTTAATCATAAAAAATCCTATAGCAAATCTTTATAAAATTCGAATATCGGTTCACCTTTGAACTGATTTTTGAAAAAAATCAGACTTCTGTAAATCAATTTAGGCTAACTGCATACTCTCATCCACTAGATTAACATCAACAGAAAATGGAGAAGAAAATTCATCAAATTTCGTTTGGCACTTTTCAAAACCTGAAAAGCGATCATCAAATGCTTTATGAAAGATTTGAATTGGATCTTCATACTGCATTTTCATGTGTGGAAATTTTTCACGTTCGCGAGCTTCTCCTATACGAAAATCGTACTCGCCGTTAGCCATGAAGGGAACAAACTGAAAAGC
The DNA here is from genome assembly GCA_026289955.1 of Argiope argentata. Classification (NCBI taxonomy): domain Eukaryota; kingdom Metazoa; phylum Arthropoda; class Arachnida; order Araneae; family Araneidae; genus Argiope; species Argiope argentata. The sequence continues at coordinate 551,284 of JAOUZG010001254.1, read as the reverse complement.
TTCGTAATAAAAAGTAAATAAACTTAATGAACAACTGTTAATTATTTATTCTGATGTAGAATCGTTTCTTTTCAGATTTTTATCCTTTTTCATTTGAAAAAAGTCTCATTTCATTTTAAATTAGTCTTACTTTATTAACAACATTCGTGAGCCAACTTCGAAGGCTATGCGGGCCAATTTTGGTCCGCGGTGCATAGGTTTTGCATCCCTGATCTAGATGATAGAATAAACCGAACAGTAGAAAAATATTCTTTTGACAAGGACTTAAAGAGCTGCCCTGTAACTCTTGCTAATATAACAAAATTGTTATAAAATTATTTTAAAGCAATGATTAATAAAATTTTATTTGAAAGTTTTTTAAATAATACTAATAATAATTGAATTATAATTCATTAATAATTGAAAAATAATTTTTAGTAATAAAATAGAATTGAAAAAACTAAGCAAGTGTAAACTTGAAGAAATAAAATGCTTTTAGGTAATAAGAATAATTTTTCATGCATTGGTTACTCTTCCTTACTTTTTTTGCATATATTAATCTTTCTACTTACCATCAATGGTTAAAATTGTATTTAAGTTGCAGTGTGAAAGAGAATATTTTGTGTATTTTTAAAACTTTTGAATTGAAATAATTTATTTGATTTGTGTTACATATAAGAATAATAGCATTTTGTAAATAAACTATTTACATATACTTACAAAAAGTTTTTTTTATTGATATATTGCATAACCACTTTAAAATGTTGAAGTATTGTAAAGAAATTTTTAAAAAGCAATGTCTACTACTAAAATTTTTTATCTAATTATCTTAAAAATTATGATAAATAATGATGATGAAACTGAAAGCAAACGCATTTCCTTAATACTTATTACTAACATGTATTTGCTATCATATTGGACATACATTATACTTCAAAGATTCTAAATTATTCAGCATAAAATTATAATATTTATTTCCTTGCAAATTATAAATTTAAAAAGCACTTATGCTTTAAAAAACACATTCTTAAAATAGTTAAATATTTCAGTTGGGGAAAAGAATCCTTATATAGATACCATCAAATAAATTGAATAATTACATAACAATTTATATAATTTGAATAAAATTGTCTTCAACGGAAAATAAAAGAAAGTTTGGTTTCCCTTATATAAATGTAAGGCAAGCAAATGTCCAAATTACATCAATGTTTGAAATTTTCAAAAATGAAAATAAAATACTTATTACATTTTTACTCTTTCCTTAGAAATACTTAATTTGTTTGAATATTATATCAAGCAAAGCTATAATTTATACTAAATATAGAAAAATCATTTAATATCCACCATAATTGTAATATAGTCAAAAATAATTAAATAATCTTTGAAAAATTGTCCTTAAAAACTATAAATGTATCAAATTTTAGAATAGCGAATATATATAATAATTGTTAATTTGTCAAATATTTGTAGTAAAGCTGGAAAGAAATTGAAATAATGTTTGAAAACTGGGCGTTAAAAACTATAGGTGTATAAACTTTTTATAATAATAAGTGTTGTAGATATAAGAGTGTCAATTTTTTTAAACGTCTATAGCTTTCATGTCATTCTAATAGAAATAAAATTACATTAACATTTATTTAAATCAGATTCCTAATGAAAAAAAATTAAGAAAAAACTTAATTATCATTAATTTGATTATGAGATTCTGCCAGTTATATATATTTCAACAGATAAATAATAGATAATAGTGCTTTCTGAATCTTTTATGCAATTCATTTATTAGGGGAAAAAAATCTTTTGTTCATTTCACTACATATTTATATCAAATGCCCTTTTGAAAAATATTTTAAATCATATGAATATTAATAACATAATCAATACTGCTGTTATACAGAGAAATGTCTTGTAATATCTGTTAAAAAATGCATATTTTACAAAAAAAGATAAAGAAAATAGATGCCAAAATTGAACATTTTCTCACGCGAAATTCGAAAACTATATCTTAGTTGAAATAGGTTATCTTATACTCAGGTAATTGAATTTTGAGGCCATGACAAAACATAAGTTGTGGCTTCATATTCAGATTTTAGTGATACAACTGTATAAATAAATAGTAAAAAAAATCTAATATAATTGGTCAGAAAATAGAATGATTTGCGCTTTCCGCACAATTATCATTCTATAAATTTTGTTTCCTTCACCATTATAATTATTACGTTAAGAAGAAATTTTTTTTGATATTGATTACTTTAAAAGGAATATTTTCAAAATAGCATAAATAAGAAAAAATTGTCACATTTGAATCACCAAAATAGAATTTCATCTTTCTAAGAAATACACTTCAAAGTAGAATAAAATGTAATATATGTTAAAATTGTTTCATCGATTCAATGAAAGAAAATGGTTCCCCAGAATACATCACTAATCTCTTTAAGCTCAATAATACAAAATTCATTTTGGTTTTCTAGTTCCTATCAACATATAAAATCTAAACTCAAGTTTGATATTTTATGAACTGTATTTCTTTTTTTATTTGTTTATTCCTCAAGGTGTAAAAGCACACATATTGTTTGGTGTCTTTTTATATAAGTTATGATCTTTTTGCTTCAGTTTTTTCCAACTCCAATTACTGATAATGATTATAACTTCTTTCTGAGTGTAAAGATAGAACTCTTGATCTGAACATCAAATTTAGGAAATAATTTTAATTCTAATTTAAGCCATTTTGGGAGAACCTCCCCCCCCCCAAAAGAATAACCTAACATTATTAATTTCAAACTGTTTAAATTCTATTTCTGCTTCGCTTAAGCCTATAACATATTTATAACATTTATTTTTAAAAAATAGCCTGGAATTGTATTAATTAAAGGGTTTAAAAATTTGTCCCAAGTTAACACCTTCGACACTTATACAGAATTGCATCATCTTAATAACACTTGGACATATTTGATGATGGCATAATTCATTGATAATTCAATTGGACATAATTCGTATGATATAAGGACTGACTTTTGATTTATTCAGCAATGATTTATCAAATATCCACTGATAAAGTTAATTCATTTCTTATTTCAGATATAACGCCATTAAAAATTAACTGAATTTTTCGGTACCATACTGTATACTTTTGGTGAAAATGGGACCAACTAAAGAGCTTTTAAAAACAAAAATATGCAGATTATGAACAGAAAACTGCAAGTGATGATGAATTTCTTGCAAGAAGAATTGTTTTCACTTTTCTAAAAGTGAAAATTTTGCTAAACGTGAAAATAATGTTTCTATCTAGATCTAAGCAACATTTGTCTTCCCAGAAAACATTTTTTGGAAAAGGAAGATTTGATTTTGCTTAAGAAACGGCCTATTTGTTTGATTTTAGACGCCGATCGTGTATTCTGTATGAATACCACTTATTAAAGTTGAAATATTCTTTCCACAATCAATTTTGGACTGTTGGGCTCTAGATGGACTTTTTCTAATCTAGCAAAACAGTAAAATAAAAAATAGAGAAAAATGTCAATTTTTTTCACCATATGTATGGCATTTTATTCTCACTAGTTCTGTCCGGTTGAAGTTACATCCTACTCATTTCAACCACTAAGCCTATAAAAATGTTGGGGACTAAAAATGTTATTATATTCTAAAACGAGGGAAGCATTATGATTGCATACAAAATAAATCATTATCAT
>JAOUZG010001254.1:521178-547519 GCA_026289955.1 Argiope argentata | reverse complement strand
TATAATTGTAATTTCAATTTCGGTCACAATAAAGGTTCAATTTACATGAATCTATACTTTTGGCAAGAAATTCATGGACGAAAAAAGGAAGAAAAAAATAGAATGAATAAAATATAAAGTAACATATTTAATTTCTAGCTTTCTTTCATGCTCAAATCTAGGATAAATTGAAAATTGGTATTAAATCACTGGTAGCGCTTTTAAGAAAATTAGGAAGAAATTTACGACATGCTTACCTGCGAATAAAACTTGAGCACAAGATGCTGTATCTGAGAACCAACCGTTTTAATTTGTACTTTTAGATACTGCATTTAAATATTGTTTGTGGTACATTAGATTATGTATAGTTAAATCTGACAGTAAATGAGCTAAGAAATGAAGTAATGTATTTCAGATTTGAAGGAATTTCAGTAATTATCAAAACTTTCGATTTGAAAATATGTTTTTCTTGAGAATTAACCAGTAGCTGTTTTTTGAAATTTTAAATATGATTCTTATAATTTATTTTAGCCGAAACGCTTATTATTTTGCAAAAACGGATAACTTATTTGAACAGCTTTAACGTAAATTTTTTTAGGTCATTTCAAGTATCCGTTTGTAGAATATATATACATACAAGCATGCATACATATTGAAAGAACTAAACCTTATTGATATCCATTTAAATTTGAATTTAAAAAAAACTTTCCGTGCTTTTTTAATTTTTTAAAATAAAATTAAATTTTAAGACATATAAAGATAAAATCCTCCTAAAACTAAAAAATATAGTTCACTTTGATAGATTAAATTTGTATTACGTGCATCAAAATTATAATTTTTATAAATGCCTTCAGTGTAGGAAAATTATGAACATGTTCCTTTAGAGTAAATTTTTAAAGCAAATTTCTCTCACTCTACTTATTACTTTTATCAATTGTTTGAAACGCGGTAACGGTCATTAGCATTTTTCCCACGGCAGCCTTTTAACGTTATCAGAGATATGGAGTGTCATTCTCACTGTGACGATGATTGATTACCATATGGCGCACATTGTAAAATCGCCAAATTTTACATACAAAGATAAAAGTTATAATGTGGTACCCTTTTTAATGCTTGAGAGCAAATGACACCCTCTAATGAGTTAGCTCTAATGGGATTGAGCGTAAATGACACAGAACCGATTTAGTGAGTCGTAATCACCTCAAGTCCGCGGATCTGACAGGAGAAATTGCGTGGATCAAGCAACCCCTTAAAAAAGTTAAACTGCCTCCCTCTCACGAAGATAGAACTTAAGAGTTCAGAATTTGGCAAAATAGTCACGAAAGCAGCAATAATTGATGCCGACCTAGACATGAGTTATTATTTATTAGGTAACCGGAGTGCCAAGTTAATTGAGGAGCAAAGAATGAATCCCAATTCAAATGCCGAAATAACGAGGAGTCGAAAAACTACATTTATGACCCCTAAGAACCCACAAGCGGAGGGTCGAAAGATAGAAGCTAGCCCTTCCATTGTTGTGAAGACAAAAGGGACTCCGTATCAGAGGTTTAGAGCACAAATTCGGTGAAGGAGAGCGAACACCCGCGGAAGCTAAAATAAAGGCTGTAGTAGATTTTCCTACTCCCACTACAAAAAGTCAAATTAGGGCTTTCTTGAGATTAGCAGGCTATTATGCTCATTATGTAAGGAATTTCTCGGTACTTGCGGCCCCTCTAACAAACGCACTAAAGGGTAAAATAAAGAAAGGGTAAGTAAAATAAAGAAAATAAGAAAGAAAGTACTCTGGTCCGAAGAGTGCAACCGAGCATTTGAGGAATTGAAACGGAATTTAGCTCAAAAACTGGTATTATATGTCGACAGGCAAACACCATCAAAATGCCGACAGTTTGAGCCGTACCGAACTTTGAATAAAATTAGCATTCGGCCATAAAGATGAGATAAGATAACAAAGTTTATACTTCGTTAGAAAATGTCATCTATTTATAAATATTATTCTTTATATTTTTATTGTGTTATGTGTTTTTATGTCATGTATTCTAGGATATGAATGTTTAATATTATATATGTTTAATTTTAAGTTATTAGTGAATTTGCCTCTAGATTTAGTATTGTCAAGTTTACTGGTATCAAATGTAAAAAATTTTCCTCTTTCATGGTTGGAAAATTTTGTTCCCAAGGGGGAAGGGGCTGTGACGTTTTCGGATAGATAAGGAGAAATATATCAAATTGCATTCCCACGGGAAAGCAATTATAGATAACGGAGGAATTTGTGGAAGGTGGAGATTGCAGACTAGACGGAACTAAGACGTCTCCTTGCTAGACGCCGTTTCGGCCTCTCTTGTGATTGGTCATTTGCCATCGAGGGCCGGTTTTTGAGACCGAGATAAAAAGGAGGAGAGGGATTGAAAGCGAGGTGAGGTGCAGACTGACGAAACAACAGCTGGTGCTTGGAGGGAGAATTCAACTTGGAATTCTGTGGAAAACTCTCAGGAGAGAATTTGGAAGGTACGTAGGCCGCCTCGCCCTGTAGCCGAGCCCACGTGGAGTTCACCGGAACCTTTGGAACCATTCAGCGTCTCGTCTGAAGTGTGAAAGCTCATCCGAGCTTTAGAAATACCTCCAATTAGCTGAACAGCTGTCTCCTGAGTTGCTCTTCCAGCCAGTTCATCACCTTACGCTCTACAAACCCAGCAGGTTAATCGACAAGCAGAGAATCCCGAACCTCGGGCCAGATCTTGCGGGAGTTTCAAGAACTCCACCCTCCGTCTTCATCTACGAGAGAGACTACCTTACTATTTGAGGCACAACATCTTCCCCTTGTGGAACTCTGAACTTAATTGCCTATGTGTTCGTAACATATTTAATCAAGAAAGTGTAATTGTGCAAATTATGTATGCATTATAGGTGGAAATAAATAGATTTTTATTTCTCCAAGTCCTGGTTTGTTTACGGCCCAACTCACCAGTAGCCCCGGCCAAAACTTTACAACAGCGAACTTCATTTTGAGCAACAAGCTAGGATATTCTAATGCAGTGAACGCACCAAAAGACGAATCGTCGGGAAATAAAATATCGAAAGAGGATAACTCTTGGCCTGAGATCGACAACGACTTTCCGAATAAATAAGAGCTGAATATTTCATGAATGCCGTACAAAAACAACAACAGTACAAAGACAAAAGGGCTTGCAATACATAACTCAAGTGGCATTTCAAGGACAGGAAACGTTTTCACGCTTCCACCTCATCAAATTGAGTTTTAAAACTGCAAAATTGTTCGCAGAGGCTAAGGACACAGGCCATCAATTCCTCTACTGTCACTAGGCTAGTGAGATGAAACAATAACGCGTACAATGTGTCAGCCCAATAGAAAACTGGAAAAGTGACATTTTAAGGAAGTATAATACTCCAAAGAGGGAACTTTTTCACTCTTCCTCCTCATCAATTTGTGATTTAAAATTGCAAGAGGTTATGAACACTGGCCATCAATGTCCCTACTGTTACTAGGCCAGTCTGATAAGAAATTTGAGCTCCCGATGAAATTGGTTCTTCAAGAGACTGAATTGTTGGGAAAGAAACAGCAGAAGAGGCATTCCGTTTCCTCCCCCCCCCCTCTTTTCAGTTTTTATGCTCGAACTTAATTTATAATAACTTGGTCATGGACTTTCAACTTCGAACATGTGCACATGCAGAATGTGAAATTATTATCACCATCAGGATAAAGCAGAAGATCCGACGATATATTTTATTATGATGATGTATTTCAGGAATGGGAAAGCTTAAAAAATTTTAAAAAGGGAATTCATAAAAAAAAATTCCTTTCAAGTGAAATGTGCAGGAAAAAAACAGTTAATGCGTTTAAATTAGAAATAATTTGCTTAGTACCCGATCCAGTTTTTGGATCAGGAATTAAAAACTGAATTATCGCCTTCAGACTGAAAATAATTTACTGCTTTCACGAACACTTCGAAGAAAAACCGTAAATATCTAACAATATCGGCAGTGATGATCACCTTAAATCTCTCTCTAATAAGCACATCACTCCTTCGCACAGAATCTGCGGACCTCAGGTCAAGCGTGAACACCTTGAATGTCATTTGAGCCACATACAGCACTCTGATGGGAATATAAAGTAAACGTGATTTTGTCGCTACAGTCACCGTGATTTTAGACGTAAATATATAAATTTTACTTAATCTATCACATTATCTATGACATTTAATACTTAACTTTGTTATACTTTAACATACGATTAAGTGCTCCAAAATCGAATTTTATTTTGCATATCTTTTTTTTCTTCATAGAATGAAACCAAAAATTAACATACAACTATTATTTTAATCCCAATATTATATACTAGATTGCATTGCTTTTTTGATTTAATAAGTTTCCATGTATGTAAAAAACAAACAGTTAACGATTTAGCAAATTTGGTTCAAAATTGAATAAGAATATATCTATTTAAGATACTGAATGCAGGTACAAAATTCCATTTATTGAACTAATTACCTTCTAACGGATTATCTTGTTCTTTTATACTCGGATTCAGATTTGAATTGCATTCAGAAATCCATTCAAATTTTTTGCAGATGCATTTCATGCAAGATCTGATAAAAATCTGGAAGTGCTCTTTTATCTGGAATTTATCAGGGTCCACAAATAATTTTAAAAAAAGCAGTTTTTTTTTTTAGAACTCGGAAAGGTTTGAAATGTGGAGATTTGACAAAATCTCAATTTCGAATTCGCTGATTCCAATACTTTGTCTCTGTACATTTCGAATACGAGATAATAATAAACGCTTCCGTCTCTTTTTCGTACGAACAGCATTCCTCTGTTCTGAACTGATGAACCTCACGATGACCCTACAAGCTCATCAACAAAGAAAATCAAAAATGTATATAAAATATGAGTGAAAATAGAATAAGTTTTTGCTGAAGTTTTCCATTTTTATAATAACAATGATATGACTATTTTATATTTTTCATCATTATCACTAAAAATAATTCAGGTAAAGACTTGACTTGTAGTGAGACTGGTAGCCGTTTCATCAATATCAAATACATTTTTTTTTCGTTTAATTAAAACTTTTAGACATTTGGATTTTGTCATCATTTCATATTTTGATTTTATTATAAGTATATACAAATATTTTAAACTCGAGAATGTGGCGTAGCTTAGCCAAAAATGGCTTTTGTGCCAAAAAACAACAAATTCAACTGAACTCAACTCCAGCCTCACTAATGTGCAACTTTAAGTTTTCTTTCTTTTTTTCGAGTGGCAAAGACTTTTCTTATCACAACTAACAATCCTCTAAGTGACTGCGCAACACTCCGAAACAAATCCCGCTCTGCCTTCTTGAGCGGCAATGCGGCCTCCGGTGATATCGGAAGAAGAAAAAAAGCGGAGCAAGGCCAATCGAGAATCTGCCAATCTGAAAAGAAGAACTCATTGTGAAACTCCTGTTATATTAAATGAAATTTCATTAATAGGATTTAATGATCATTATGAAACTCCTACTTCCTCTTCATTACTACTACCTCCTGATTATGAAACTCCTTTGGCGCAAAAACGCGAAAAAATAATGTTTAGGAACTCTTTATTGTGAGGCATTGAGTTTTGAACTGGAATTACGTCAGTCGGCAAATGTATGTTGCATTCATTTCCTTCCAATCCTTCCGATGCAAGGCTATGTTCAAAGCCAGGCTGCATTATAATGTGGCTAAGAAATCTGTGCAAGAGTGATAGGCTTCGCAATAGTTTTCAGTTTAGTATCAGAAAGACTATTTTGAATGTTGAGATATTGGCAGGTTAGAGCAAAGGCACAATTGTTTATATATATCAAATATTTGTAACGATTCAAAAATTGATGCAGATGTGCAAATTATATTGAAAAGATTCCAATATCCAATGGAACAAGCTTTCGTTATGGAAATAAGCCACTTGACCATACTTTTGATAAAGTCTTTTGATGATTAAGGTGCAATATTTTAACAATGGTCAATTCTATGTACATTGTCCAGAGAAAAATTCTATAGCTGGAATTAGAATCCAAAGAGATAACATTAAAGATATTGTTTTTAAAAAGGCTCTTAGTTAATTAAACTTAAGAAGCCTGAAATAACCTTTAACGGTTTTAAGGACGTTTTTTATTTAATTTACTATGCATTTTTTAGATTTCATGTTTTAGTTATTTATTCCTGCCGAGAAAGTTGAAAATAGGATGAGATTTCTTCGTAATTTTTAACTAAAACTTTTTTTTTTTGGAATTGAGCTTTCTTATTCATGACTCTTTAAAAAACTATTTGTTTTCATTGACTTTTGTTATCTGGAGGAAAGGAGCAGTGGGGTTGGTGAGCGAGGGAGCGATGCCTAGTGGTTGATCATTCTTTTTTTCTTTTTACTGGTTTTACAATAAATTATTTTACCACTTTCTAACAAAGTTTCCACAATCTGGACTAGATTAATAATTTGTTTGTTGCAATTTTTTTAGTAAAAATATTGGGCACATACTATATATGGTTTATGTCAATGAAGCTGAAATTGCATTGATTTGAAATTTCTTTATTCATGGAACCCCTCCCCTCCTCCCAAAGAAAAGAAATGAAAAGAAAAAAGAAAGGGTAACTGGTATAAAAAAATTGGATTCTGAAAAAATAACTTCTTGTTTTAAGCTAAATTAACTCTAAATTAGGCTCCATAAATGTAAAACATTTTCATCAGTTTTAGTCATTTTGTCCAATTGCGAAGAAATTTATTTCAAGAATCATTTGAATTTAATTAGACGATGGCTTACTCTTTGGATACCACGATAGAATTTTAAACCTTTCTCCCAAAGAATAAAACCCGTTCTTCGAAAATCAGACATCGAAATTACGAAGAAAATGTGAAGTAACGAAGAAAAATCGATTTTTGGTATTATTTTTATAGAGCAGTGTTTTTCATTCCATGCTCGCTTCATTTCCAAGTTAAAAACATTTCACAGCCTATATATGAAAGAAAATTTTACCAGGATTCAAGATATAGAAAAATGATAGGAAAAGAAACCCGAGAAATCGAAAAAAAAATCAATATTGCATTATCTTTTTCAAAAAAATTTTCAAATAAAGAAATAGAATTTTTTAATGATATTTTTGATTGATTACTTCCTATATCTTCTTATGAAAATATTATTATTTATTTATTTTACCAAGCTAAATTAAGCTCTTGGCTCTTTTCTCCCATTTTTAGACTTGACGCTTCGCATCCATTTATAAAACCCATAATTCATTTAAAAATCATTCATAAAAGTAGATAACTGAGAATAACAGCAACAACTGAATTAGTTTGAAAGGGAATGGATGACAAATTTATTTTTAGTATTTGATTCCTTCTTTTACAATCATTAGGATCACTTTAGAGAGAAACAGGCTGTTCATGAGAATCTGAGAAACAATGTCCAAGAACCGCAGTCAATCTCTTTGGAATACAAGATTGATCACAGTGCCATTGGGTTGATTAAAAAGCCAAAGTAAAATCACGTGTCTCTTGTCCACCAATTAGTTTTAAGAACAGATCTTAACTCATCCGGGAAACCATATCCGCATACAACATACCCAGATGAAAAGGGAATCTTTTTCATAGTATTTTTCTTTTTCTTTGTAAGACTTTGGAAAAGCTTACCATAATTAGATCAACTATGCATTTTTAAACAACTAATCAATAACTTTGAAGATAATGCTGACTTTTAAGAAGTACACTTTAAAGTAGTGAGGAAAAAAATTAGATACATTTAGTTTTCGCCCTCCTTCCGATGAAAGAAACTGGTCACCGAACTTACGTCACGAATTTATTTAAGTATAATTATGATAAAAGTGCATTTTGATCCCTCGAATCAGTGCAGAGGCTGTGAATGAAGTGTGGCATTTCTTCGTCTTCTTCAGATCGCAGGCATCACGAAATCGTCTTACTTTTTTTTTATCTCTTTAAATTGACTTAAGATGTCTGCAATGCCCTTCTATTGCGCGTGATCTATTTTGGCTAATCCTATTTCACATTCAATCAATTTGTAATTCAATCTGAGGCAGCTTTTGAACAACAAGGAGAAAAAATCTATTCTAATCTTTTCTTTTCTTTCCATTAAAATAGATCATTCTGGCATTTAAAAGATGAAGTAGTATTGATTTTGCTTTTTTAGTGCTGGTACACACCAGGTTTGTACATGCCCATACTGCGTTCGCGAACTGCTTAATCTTAAATAAATGTTTTGAAAATATGAAAATGGTTTTTAAAAAAACATACTTTTGGAAATTTGTTTTACGAAACTCTATTAAGTTGACTTCAGTCCCTACCTAAAATCAGCGTCGTAGTTTAAAAAAATCACTAAGATAATGGCTTTAAATAAATAAATGTTTTCATAAAATTTCGAAATTTTAATTTTTTTTAAATTTTTTTTGTTAAATATTTCCTAAACTGAAATGTTTAGAGCTAACCTACTACAGAGCAGTTTTAAAAGCAAATAAATTTATAATTTAAAAAATGTGTACAATATTTTAAGATACATGACGAGTTTTCTCTCTCGATGGATCGCCCGCTTTCATAATATCTCAGAAGAGGTTTAAAAAGGCTCTTGATCTCCCCAAACTCACCCTATGGTTTCATTTTCAGCGTGCCAACAAGCTCCCTTGTTTCTCTGTTTGTTTGCCCAAGAAGCAATGTGTCCGTCACATTTTTGCATTACTGAGGATGCAGTTAAAAATATCATTGTATTTAATAAAAACTGTGTTAATTATCTATAAAACATGCAGTTTAGTTGGAATCTAATACTTAAATAAAATATTAATTTTTTTTTCTTCCAATTTCAGTCATGATCAGCAATAGTTTCCACAATCGAAACTTCCAAAGATCGCTCGGTAAGACGTGACTAAAGTGAATATGCACAATCAACATTTCGTAATGCATTGTGAAGAGAGATTAATTTATTGTGAAGAGAGATCCGTTTCTTTTGACATCATTTAATGTTTGTCTCGCTGGCTTTGCGTGATACTCGCCTCGTAACGAATTTCTCGTTATTCCAAACTGCGGTATGGGAGCATAAAAGTAATAGCACCATGACTTTAATTGAATTTTACAAATTCACTAGTTAAAACATACAAACTAAATAATTGTGTTGCATATTAGAAATATTTTCTCTCATGGTACCATTCCTTTTGAATAAAATCTATCTTAAATTCATCGTTGTTTGCTTGTAGATGTTTCAAAATCAATTTCCTCTTTTAGCCAAAATGAACAACCTTTTATTGGTGAGCCCATTTCAAATGCAAAATGTTGATTCTGAGCCAGTTAGTTCAACAGCACCGTTCAAAATAAATACCAATAGAATAAATAATAAAGTTTCATAAAATATTCGTTTATGTAAAATTGTTGCTTTTAAATGTAAAAAAAAATGAAATGAAAGTAAAATGTAAGAAAAACAGGCTTTAATAAAAACCTAAAAAGACCTTTTTTTATTTAAAAAAAGTAGCACTTACTTCGTTTATATTTTCGTATCGATGTTTTTGTGTGTTCAAGAGGATGGAGCTCGGTGTCGTTTGCGGCGAAGAACTTTTCTCCCCGGTGAAGACTTGTCGCCTGGATTACTCCACAGTCGCCGGGCAATTCGTGTTTAAAACGTTGCTGTCACGTGACCCCTCGGGATAGGAGGCTATTTTTAGGTGGGCTGTTGCCGAGGGTACTAAAAATGGCTTGCACCGTAAACTGCGGCTTCGGGGGCGTGTTTTTCCGATACGCTGAGGCTACTCTCGTTTTCAAGGATTAGAACAACAGCTGAAAGGGTGATTTTTTATTCGTGTTTGCAACGGGATTACTGCTTTTCTGGCTGTTTGCTATTGGACGAGAGAAAATGCTTTTCTTCGTGAAATCAACTAAAGGCTTCGCGCATTTTCGAGATTAATGAACACAATTTCACAATTGACTTTGAATTAACCCTCTATGAGCCGAATTTTTGTTTTAACTCTAAAAAAAAATGTGGGAACGAAAACTCAGAAATTATAAGCCTATATATGCGAATGAAAACAATTTTTGGTGTTTAAGAAACTTCATTGCGTTATAATCATTATGTGACGTTCAAGTTACGCCGGCTTATAAAATTTGCGCTTCTGTGTATAAAATATATGTGGAAGTCCATAAAACAATTTGCATTTGATGTAAGGCATAAATGTACATGCGTGAATAAATATAGTTTAGTAATCACTGACTAAAGCACAAATAATTTCAATTGGATCAAATGCTTTCGCATAGTCTTACTGCCAACAGTTTGCACAGTAATTATTTTGTTATTTCGGATTGATGAGCCTAGCAATGGTCATAAATACTAGAATTGGTTCTTTTTTTTTTGTCATAGAGTTAAGATTTACGCACCATCTCATGAAAAAAGCTATAATTATTCTGTAAAATGTCAATAAATTAAAATGTGACCTACAAGTTACACGGGCCCATAGAGAGTTAAAATATACAAACGTTCTACATAAAACTGAAGAAAAATCAAAAGGCGTGAAAGAAAATTGGACGAAATTTGATGATAATAATTCTTTCATCACCTACATAAAATATAATAAATAATTTAAGTTAACAAACACAGTCATTTTTCATAAACAAAAGGAAACGTTATACGTATTAGTTTGTGCTGGCTCTTTAATATCAAGATTCAACATCAAGAGTAATATCAAGACGAACAACGACCATATACTAACTAGTAAGCTAGATCTATAAGCATAAAATGCCAATGCTAAATGGTACAGTTCGTATTATTTATTGTTGCACGGCAGCTGTCAAATATAAACAAACTCTCGGTCGAATGTGTCCTCGAACGCTTTAATAATTGCACCTAATTCGGAGCTTCGCTTAACTGTTTAGCGCAGCTGAAGGATGTCATTGGAAAAGAGCCGCCCTTGTTGCTGAAATCTTTATTGAAAAAGAGTTGTGAAGTAACACTGATGTTATTTTTGAATGGACCTCGTAATTTCGAACCTCGGCCGGATGAGGGGTTCTGTGTCATTTGCGCTCAGGCTCATTAGCGCAAACTCATTAGAGGGTGTCATTTGCGCTCAAGCCTTAAAAAGAGTACCACGTTGTAACTTTTATCTTTCTATGTAAAATTTGGCGATTTTACTATGTGCGCCATATGGTAGTCAATCATCGTCACAGTGAGAATGACACTCCATATCTCTGATAACGTTAAAAGGCTGCCGTGGGAAAAATGCTAATGACCGTCATCGCATTTCAAACGATTGATAAAAGTAATAAGTAGAATGAGCAAAATTTGCTTTAAAAATTTACTATGAAGGAACATGTTCACAATTTTCCTACGCAAAGAATATTTCAACTTTAATAAGTTGTATTCATACAGAATACACGATCGGCGTCTAAAATCAAACAAATAGGCCGTTTCTTATACAAAACCAAATATTCATTTTCCGAAAAATGTTGTTTAGAAAGACAAATGTTGCTTTGATATAGATAGAATCCTTAATTTCACGTTTAGCAAAATTTTCACGTTTAGAAAAGTGAAAACAATTCTTCTTGCAAGAAATTCATCACTTGCAGTTTTCTGTTCATATTCTGCATATTTCTGCTTTTAAAAGCTCTTCATTTGGTCCCATTTTCAACAAAATCATACAGTACGTTACTGATAAATTCAATTAATTTTTAATGACATTATATCTGAACTAAGAAATGAATTAATATTATCAGTGGATATTTGATAAATCTTTGCTGACTAATTCAAAAAGTCAGTCCTTATATCACATGAACCCCATCATATATGCCCAAGTGTTATTAAGATAATACAATTCTGTATAGGTGTCGAAGGAGTTAATTAGGAACAAAATTTTGTGCCCTTTAATTAATACAATTCCAGGGTATTTTTTTAATAACTTATTGAAAGGTTATAAATATGTTATAGGCTTTAGCGAAGCAGAAATAGAATTTAAATAGCTTGAAATTAATAATGTTAGGTTATTCTTTTGGGGGGGGAGAGGAAGGATGTTCCCCAAAAGGGGTTTAAATTAAAATAAAAATTATTTTCTGAATTTGATGTTCAGACCAAGAGGTCTATCTTTACTCTCAGAAAGCAATTATAATCATCATCATTAATTGGAGTTGGAAAAAACTAAATCAAAAAGATCATAACATATATAAAAAGACACCAAACAATATGTGTGTTTTTATATCTTGAGGAATAAACGAATAAAAAAAGAAATGCTACAGTTCATAAAATATCAAACTTGAGTTTAGATTTTATATGTGGATATGAACTAGAAAATCAAAACCAATTTTAAACAACTTTAATAAACTATGTTTTATTCTACTTTAAAGTGTATTTCATAGAAAGGTGAAGTTCTATTTAGATGATTCAAATATGGCAAAGTATTCTTATTTATACTATTTTGAAAATACTCCTTTTAAAGTAAGCAATATCAAACAAATTGTCTTCTTAACGTAATAATTATAATGACGTAGGAAACAAAATCTATAGAATTATAAATGTGCGGAAAGCACAAATCATTCTATTTTCTAATTAATTATATCAGATTTTTTTTGTTAATTTAAATAGTTGTATTACTAAAACCTGAATATGAAACCACAGATTATGTTTTGTCATGGCCTCAAAATTCTATTACCTGAGTATTAGATATCCTATTCTATCTAAGATAGTTTTCAAATTTTGCGCGTGAAAATGTTCTCTTTAGACATCTTTTTTTTCTAAAATATGCATTTTTTATCAGACATTGCGGTACATTTCTCTGTATAAAGGCAGTATTGATTATGCAAATAATATTAACTTGAGTTAAAATATTTTTCAAAAGGGCGTTTGATATAAATATTTGTTGAAATGAACAAGGGTATTTTTTCTTCCTAATTAATGTATTGCATAAAAACGAAGAAAAACTCTAGACATCTATTATTTAACTGCTGAAAATCACACACACACACACACACAAAAAAAAATTGTTTTCATTATGAATCTGATTTAAATAAATGTTAATATAATTTTATTTCTACAAAAATGACGAGTTTAATAACATAAAATGACATGAAAGCTATGGAGATTAAACATTTTTTACACTTTTATATTTACAACAATTATTATAAAAATTTTGTACACCTATAGTTTTTAACGCCCAGTTTTCAAACATTATATCAATTTCCTTCCAAATGCAAATATTTGACAAATTAACAATTTTTATATAGGTTTACTATTCTAAAATTTCATATTATATTTTTAGGGACAATTTTTAAAAGATTATTTAATTATTTTTGACTATTTCACAATCAGGGTGGATATTAAGATTTTTCCATATTTAGTATAAATTACAGCTTCGCATAATATAATATTCAAAAAAATTAAGTATTTCTACGGAAAGGCTAAAAATGTAATAATTATTTTATTTTCATTTTTAAAAGTTTCAAATATTGTTGGTAATTTGAACATTTAATTGTCTTACATTTATATGAGAAAAAACAAACTTTGTTTTATTTTCCGTTGAAGACAATTTTATTCAATTTACATAAATTGTTATGTAATTATTCAATTTATTTGATGGTCTCCATATAAGGAGTCTTTTCCCCAACTGAAATATTTGACTATTTTAAGAAGGGTTTTTTTAAAAGCATAACTGCTGTTTAAATTTATCATTTGCAAGGAAGTAAATACTATAATTTTTATGTTGAATAATTTAGAATCTTTGAAGTATAATATCTGTAAAATGTTAGTAATAATGTTAGCAAATGTTAGTAATAACTATTAAGGAAATGCGTTTGCTTTTTGTTTCATCATCAACTTTTATCATAATCTTTAAGATAATTAGATAAAATGTACTTTTTAAAAATTGCTTTGCAATACTTCAACATTGTAAAGTGGTTATGCAATATATTAATGAAAAAAAACTTGTTTTAAGTATATGTGAATAGTTTGTTGAGAAAATGCTATTATTCGAATATATAACACAAATCAAATAAATTATTTCAATTCAACAGTTTTTAAAATACACAAAATATTCTCTATCACACTGCAACTTAAATACAGTTTTAATCAATGATGGTAAGTTAGAAGATTAATATATGCAAAAAAAGTAAGAATGAATAACCAATACATGAAAAATTATTCATATTACCTAAAAAAATTTATTTCTTCAAGTTACTTAGTTTTTTCAGTTCTATTTTATTACTACAAATTATTTTTCAATTATTATTAGTATTATTTTTAAAAAATTCAAATAAAATTTTATTAATCATTGCTTTAAAATAATTTTATAACAATTTTGTTATATTAGCAAGAGTTACAAGGCACTCTTTAAATCCTTGTCAAAAGAATATTTTTCTGTTGTTCGGTTTATTCTATCATCTAGATTTATATATATTTTCGCTCTTCATTTTCCCTCTAAATTTAATCTAACACCTAGTCTAAAATAAACTATCAAAAATGCATCTAGCGTTCTTAAAGAAAATTTTACAGTTTTACCATGAGAAAAAAACGAATATTTCGAAGATAAGGACCCTTAATTATGTCACTTAATCTTATCAATGATAGAAACGGGTATTCTCTAGAGCCCCTCTAGATTCACGCCAAGTTTTCCTGCCAAAGGGGATTAAATCCCGGTAAACCTTCCATGTGAGCGCAAATGACACCCTCTAATGAGTTAGCGGAAATGAGACTGAGCGCAAGTGACACATTCCCGGATGAGGACACCCCTCCACATCACACCAGAGGGGGGGGGGGTTTGTCACTTGCGCTCAGTCTCATTAACGCTAACTCATTAGAGGGTGTCATTTGCGCTCACATGGTAGGTTTACTGCAATTTAATCACCTTTGGCAGGAAAACTTGGCGTGCATCTAGAGGGGCTAAAGAGAATGCACGTTTCTAGCACTGATAAGATTAAGTGACATAATTAAGGGTCCTTATCTCCGAAATATTCGATTTTTTTCTCACGGTAAAACTGTAAAATTTTCTTTAAGAATGCTAGATACATTTTTAATAGTTTATTTTAGATTAGGGGTTAGATTAAATTTAGAGGGAAACTGGAGAGCGAAGATATATATAAATCTAGATGGTAGAATAAACGAACTGTAGAAAAATATTATTTTGACAAGGACTTAAAGAGCTGCCTTGTAACTTTTGCTAATATAACAAAATTGTTATAAAAATATTTTAAAGCAATGATTAATAATTTTTTTTGAAATTTTTTTAAATAATACTAATAATAATTGAAAAATAATTCAATAATAATTGAAAAATAATTTTTACTAATAAAATAGAATTGAAAAAACTAAGCAAGTGTAAACTTGAAGAAATAAAATGCCTTTAGGTAATATGAATATTTTTTCATACATTGGTTCCTCTTTCTTACTTTTTTTGCATATATTAATCTTTCTACTTACCATCAATGATTAAAATTGTATTTAAGTTGCAGTGTGAAAGAGAATATTTTGTGTATTTAAAAATCTGTTGAATTGAAATAATTTATTTGATTTGTGTTATATATTTGAATAATAGCATATACTTACAAGTTTTTTTTTTGTTGACACATTGAATAACCACTTTACAATGTTGAAGTATTTCAAATAAATTTTTAAAACGCACATGTCTACTGCTAAATAATTTTATCTAATTATCTTAAAGATGATGATGAAACTAAAAGCAAACGCATTTCCTTAATACTTAACACTAACACTTATTTGCTATCACATTTGATAAGATATTATGCTTCAAAGATTCTAAATTATTCAGCATGAAATTATATTTATTTCCTTGTAAATTATAAATTTAAACAGCAGTTATGCTTAAAAAAATTTTTTTTAAATATTCGAATATTTCAGTTGGGGAAAAGACTCCTTATATAGAGAACATCAAATAAATTGAATAATTATATAACAATTTATGTAATTTGAATAAAATTGTCTTCAACGGAAAATGATAACAAAGTTTGTTTTCCCTCATATAAATGTAAGGCAAGCAAATGTCCAAATTACCATCAATATTTGAAATTTTTAAAAATGAAAATGAATAATTATTACATTTTTAGCCTTTCCTTAGAACCACTTAATTTGTTTGAATATTATACTATGCTAAACTATAATTTATACTAAATATGGAAAAATCTTAATATCCACCCTGATTGTGATATAGTCAAAATAATTAAATAATCTTTTAAAAATTGTCCCTAAAAACTATAATATTAAATTTTAGAATAGCAAACCTATAAAATAATTGTTAATCTGTCAAATATTTGCAATATAGCTGGAAGGAAATTGAAATAATGTTTGAAAACTGGTCGTTTAAAACTATAGGTGTATAAAATTCTTATTATAACAATTGTAGATCTAAAAGTGTGAAATTTTTTAAATCTCCATAGCTTTTATGACATTTTATGTTTTTAAACTCGCTAGTACTCAAGTTTTATGTCATTTTAGTAGAAATAAAATTACATTATTTATTTAAATCAGATTCATTAAATCAGTTCAATAGTACAAAATTGGTTTTGATTTTCTAGCTCCTATCAACATATAAAATCTAAACTCAAGTTTGATATTTTATGAACTGTAGCATTTCTTTTTTTATTCGTTTATTCCTCAAGATATAAAAGCACACATATTGTTTGGTGTCTTTTTATTATAATTTTTCTCTTTAGTTTTTTTCCAACTCCAATTAATGATAATGATTACAAATGCTTTCTGAGAGTATGGATAGACCTCTTGATCTGAACATCAAATTCAGAAAATAATTTAAATTCTAATTTAAGCTCCTTTGGGGGAGCCTACTTCCACCCCTCAAAAAAGAATAACCTAACATTATTAATTTCAAGCTGTTTAAATTCTATTTCTGCTTCGCTAAAGCCTATAACATATTTATAACCTTTTCAATAAATTATTTTAAAAAATATCCTGGAATTGTATTAGTTAAAGGGCATAAAAATATGTTCCAAATTAACTCCTTCGACACCTATTCAGAATTGCATTATAACACTTATTGATAAAACTTGGGCATATGTGATAGGGTTCATGTGATATAAGGACTGACTTTTTGAATTAATCAGCAAAGATTTATCAAATATCCACTGATAAAGTTAATTCATTTCTTAGTTTAGATATAAGTCTTGGTATTTAAGACCAGGGATAATGATTTCCCGCCCTCTTTTGTAAACTTAGCTTTCGTGAATTCCGTGTTGTGCACGTCGCCTTCGCTGGTAAATAATGCCTGCTCCCGTGATGGAATAAAAAGAACTAAAAATTCAAGCTGTATTCTCCATGATTTCGGCCACGACTCTGCTATTTATTCTCAGCAATTCATTTAAATGTGTTTTTTCATTATATATATATAATATAAATTTTTGCTCAATTGCCTACCTTTTTTAATGAAATTTTGTGATTAGAAGTATGTTTGGAAGCAGGATTTAAAAAAGAAAAACTTATTCCTAAGTGCAACGATGTAATGCTTTTTAGAAAAAAAAGTGACTTCAGAAACCTTTCTGTCATACCTATGAAATTAGTCTTATCTTACGCCTTAATATTCAAACATTTTCTATTGTAATTTCACTTTCGGTTACAATAAAGGTTTAATTTACATGAATCTACACTTTTGGCAAGAAATCCAGAGATGAAAAAAGAAGGATAAAAAAGGAAGGAATAAAATATAAAGTAACATATTTAATTTCTAGCTTTCTTTCATGCTTAGATCTAGGATAGATTTAAAATTGGTATTAAATCCCTGCTGCTACCGCTTTTAAGAAAATTAGACGGAAATTTACTACTTTATTATCTGCGAATAGTACTTTAGCACATGATGCTGTATCTGAGAATCAAGCGCTTTAATGTAGTACGTGTAGATGCTGCATTTAGATATCGTTTGTGGTACATTAGATTATGTATAGTTAAATCTGACAGTAAATGAGCTAAGAAATGAACTAATGTATTTCAGATTTGAAGGAATTTCAGTAATTATCAACACTTTCGATTTGAAAATATGCTTTTCCATGAGAATTAACCAGCAGCTGTTTTTTTTTAAAATTTTAAATACGATTCTTATTATTTATTATAGCCGAAGCGCTTATTATTTTGCAAAAAAATATGACTTATTTGAACAACTTTAACGTAAAAAAGTACATTAGCTCATTTCAAGCATCCGTTTGTAGAATATATATACATAAAAGCATACATACATATTGAAAGAACTATTGATATCCATTTAAATTTGAATAAAAAAAAACTTTTTATGTATTTTTTTCATTTTGTTAAATAAAATTAAACTTTAAGACATAAAAAGATAAAATCCTCCTAAAACTAAAAAAATATAGCTCACTTTGATAGATTAAATTTGTATTACGTGCATCGAAATTATAATTATTATAATTTCGATGCACGAAATTATAACATTATTGATATCCATTTAAATTTGAATAAAGAACACTTTTTATGTCTGTTTTTTCATTTTGTTAAATAAAATTAAACTTTCAGACATAAAAAGATAAAATCTTCCTAAAACTAAAAAAATATAGTTCACTTTGATAGATTAAATTTGTATTACGTACATCAAAATTCTAATTTTTATAAATGTCTTCATTGTAGGAAAATTATGAACATGTTCCTTCATAGTAAATTTTTAAAGCAAATTTCGCTCACTCTACTTATTACTTTTATCAATCGTTTGAAACGCGGTAACGGTTATTAGAATTTTTCCCACGGCAGCCTTTTAACGTTATCAGAGATATGGAGTGTCATTCTCACTGTGACGATGATTGATTACCATATGGCGTACATTGTAAAATCGTCAAATTTTACATACAAAGAAAAAAGTTATAATGTGGTACCCTTTTTAAGGCTTGAGCGCAAATGATACCCTCTAATGAGTTAGCTCTAATGGGATTGAGCGCAAATAACACAGAACCAGCGGGGGTGCCAACGCAAAGTGATTAAGAGTGCCGTATACACGCCACCTACAATTTTCAAACTTAATGTTATCCTATGGCAAAATATTGTCCCGTGTTTCGTTTGCTATTACGGTGTCTTTATTATGAAGTCATTCTGCCATCGCAAGAGGGAATAAAAACACAGGTTTCTCCCGAAGGAATTTTTTTTTTTCGTGCGTGTCAAAATATTTTTAAATATTTAATTAAAATTGAAAAATGTCAAGGGCGCCATTTAAACGATTTTTTAAAAAAATCTGTCATAAATAAAATAAAACTAGCAACTGAAATACATTCGTTTTGGTACCTTCTTTCCGATACATATAATTTTTTTAAAAAAAAGAAATTAGGAGAATGTGTAAAAACAGCATTTTATACTTAAACTTGAAAGAATAATTTGAACTCCCCCCTAAAGTTCCTTTAACTCCTCCCTTTCGCGGAGGAATATACATTAAACCCTCCTTTTACCACGCGATGGATTGTTACTTTTATTATCTGGTCTTCACCCCGTCTTCAAATTTCTCCCTGGGCATTATTTTCTTTCTGCTTTTCATTTTTGTTTTGTTTTATTTTGTTTACCATCACAGCTGTGGTCATCTGCATGTCAACATGGAGTTGGAGCTGCGTTTTGTGTCCTGATAAATGATTCCTGGTCCTACCAAGGTCTGCCAAACTTAATGACAATAATACCGTTTTTCAAGCTGAACTCACTGCACTACATGAAGCAGTAAAATATGCATCACAGTTCTCAAACAACAACACTTTTAAAATACATGTCGACAATAGAGCTAGCATCATGGCATCTTCTAATCCAAAGAGTACAAACCAAATAGCAAGAGAAATTTTTGGTATCTTGCTTACAAAACCAACAATACAGATCTCATGGGTTAAAGCGCATGCAGGAAATTTAGGCAACGAAAAAGCAGACCAACTAGCAAAGGACGCAACTCGAAATGGGCAACATTATATACAAACAAAACTTCCCAAACCATATATAAAAGCCCTGCTCCGGAAAGACATGCTAGAAGAATGGCAAGGATATTGGAGCAATGGTGACACAGGCAGGAAAGTCTTCAATATTCTGCCTTCAGTCAATCTTTATCCTACAAACTGGATCAGAGAGGATATAATTTTCTTCTCAGAACACGGCCCTTTTCCTGCCTACCTTAAAAGGTTCAACCTGTCTGAGAGTGACCAGTGCAATTGTGGTGGGACTGGCACGGCACTTCATTATGCCACGGAATGTATTCTCACAATCTCTTGGCATATGAAGAAACCATCACCAATCCATGAACTGGAATGGCTGAGAAGAGTCGCCAGCAACCGTCTATCCAGGCAAAAAATTCATCACATAATTAAATTCATAAGTGGAAATAGAAATCTGTTCTCACCTTCCTAGTCCTCAACAAGTTTCATACTCAAAAAGACTGAGGATAAAAAAAAAGCAGTTTCCTATTATTCACTAACATCATAACTCATCTTAAATTTCAGCTAATAATAGTGTTAAACCATTTTTAAAAGAAGAAAACCTCTGTAAACTTTTCTCATTATCATCCCATTTTCTTGTAAATTCTGTAAATAGTTTTGTTTTTATTTTATATTTCTTACTGTATGTATCTTATTAATTAAAATAAAATTCCCGTAACATGCCCACCAAACCGTGAAGTGACCAGAATGGTCACAGATACGGGGGTATGAGACGGCGTTCTGTTCTGTGGTCATCTGCCCCTTCACAATCTGCACTCGTTTCAGCGAATACTACCGCAACCCTGAAAACAAAAATAGTAAACTTTTGTAAAAGAATTTGATTTTTGCATATTTAGCAGCATTTCCGGACGGGCTAATTGGTAGTGATAGAATTTCAGAAGTAAAATGCACAGCAAATATTACTCCGGATGAAGTAATAAAAGTTTTTAAAAATTTTATTTTGAAAAATAAGCAAAAATGAAAAACAACCATTAATAAAAATCATAAATATTTTCAAGTGCAGGTCCAGCTGCATATAACACACTTTCATTTTCAAAGTGGAAGGCAGAAAACAGAAAAAATTATTCATAAATCCAAAATTTTGGCAATGAAAAAATAATTAAGATTCTTTTAATTTGACTGTTTATTGCCAAAATTCGTTGATCTCAGATATCTCGAATGAATGAAACTTCGGATCCTTTTGCGATTATACAGGATCAAAAGAAAAAAAATTAATGGAAAAAAAAAGGAGAAAGCACTAATGCTTTCATAGCTTTTTTTTTCTCTGGATATTTTTATAACTGTACTTTTTTACATACAATTCATAAATCAATGCTATTTTGTCTGCATTCTTTTTTTGTAAATTTTTTATTTATTTGATCTTGACAAATAAATAAAATTAATGACTACAGCCAATAAAACCTAGAATAACGTTATTTTGAGCACGTGATTATATGAAATGTAATGAATAGGAAATGATATTTTTTTAAACAATAAAAGCGAGAAAAAGTTTTTTTGGATCGTTTGCAATACTAAAGGAACTCATTCAATGAAACCATTAAAATGAATAAAAATATAATTTAACTTGCACGAGCTCGTGGTGCTTGGCCGTTCAAGAAATTATGTTCTGACACGATACATTGAAATATCCATAGCAGATTTCATATGTAATTTTCATAACATCTTTTGTAATTTTCATAACATCTAATAATACATAATAATACATAAGAATTATTCAACAGAAATTTCACAGATTTTTCGTAAAATTCAGTTTTTAATTTTACTTTCAAAACATTTAAATGATGCAAATATAAATATTTTATATAACTTCAGTCAATAAATGTTCTTATAAAAACATTATGAAATTTACATTTTACACAGTCCTTTTGTCCTAAGGAATCATATTCTGAAAAATACTCTTCATACTTCGAGTTTTAAATAATAAAATAATACATATCAATATTAGATCAATCAATATTTCCATAATCAATCCAATCACCGTCGAGGAATCCTGGTAGCGTATCTTCTTTGAGACCGTCTATGAAGTGGTCTAAAATCGTCAGCTTTTGCAGAAGAACGATATTCAGAATTCATAAATTATTCAGTTTTAGTGAATGATTCAGTTGATTGGAAATCAAAAATGTTTTCTTTTAAATATTGATGAAGAAAACTGTGTTATCATTAAAAAGATAGTTTTTTTTTTTGCTTTATTGTTATACAAAAATTAATTTTGTGCTGTTAATAGTTTCATCAAGTTATAGCATTGTAAATTTTATAAAGTTTTAAAATCTTGTTATTCTTTAATGTAATAAATTATTGGAGGTATAAGACTTAATGTTAGTAAAATTAATTAACATTAGATTAGAATATTATCTGTACAGCGTATAAATAATACTGAATGAGAAAGTTTTTGTATTAGTTGAAGTTTAAACACTTTCGTTTTTCATGTTCCTATTTCAGTTGAGAATATTGAAAATTAAAAGAGATGCATTGTACAGAATGCGGAATGGTATACGGTTTTTAGAACAGTAGTAAATATTAAATGTCTCATAGAATTTGAAGTTAAATATACTCGTGTGAGTATACTCGATACTCGTCAAGAACAAGTAAATTTTAGCAACCATAAATCTGAATTATAAAAATTAACTAAAACTAAGTTGGTCACTGCTTTTATGACAACGTTTTATTATATGACAAAAAATAATACTTCTTAATGTGTAAGCATTTGTGTAACAATATAATGTACAACTATTTGTTTATCAATTCCTGGTGACATAGGAGTAATCATAATTTCTATTTCGTACGAAGCAATATTCCTGCCAAATTATTTAATTGAATCTCGCACAACTTTTAAAAAAACTTTAGTTACATACAAATAAACAAAATTGCTGACAAGCTTTCAGAAATGCGGAACAGTCTTGACTCATAATGAATGTTAGAGAGAGAAAGCTTTGCAGTCATTCACTCTTTTTTTTTCTTTGTGTTTAATGTTAGTGACCATATTAACCATATTATATTGAAACAAATTCTTTAAAAATTAGATTCTTTTTTTGAAAAATGTGAAACTTCTTTTTATTGTTTCCATATTATTTTTTTATTTATAAGTAAAAAAATATTAGACGAATTTTTAGTCTCAAATTTTTGAGATTCTGATACAAAATATAACAACAAATCCTGGCTAAGCAAATGAATGGCTGTACTTTCAAAATCCAATAAATAATTAAAACAAAATAAATTTAGAATCACACAATTAATGGTTTAAAAATTTTCAAAACCAGGAGGCATTCAATCCAATATGTGCATTTTACAATTTAATTCATTATTCTTCCTTCCAATTTATGTAAATTGTATTAAGTTGGTTTTATCCCATGATTAGGAAAGCTGTGGAATAGAATTCACCCTAACGTTATTTCCAAATTAAATATATTTATCTTTTCTTTTTAATGTGGTAGAAATGTGCCCTTTAATTAAAATTTAGGATATTTTCTTTTTTGCGAAAATCAGGCAGAAATCTGGAGCATCCCAGCTACACAGAAACACCAGGCAATGTTGCACAAGTTGAAAAATTCAACTTAATTTTTTTCATTTCCTTTCTCATTTAAGACAATTCAATATATATTTTAAATAAATAATTTATTTAAAAAAATTAAAAAAGGAACATTTTATTAAAATTCACTGTCAGTAATAAAACTATTGAGATAAAGGATTGAACCTATTCTTCGGAAATGAGTCCGAAGTCTTACATTTTCATATACAAGTAGATATTGCCCATCCTCCTGGATTGAAAAATTAATAAACGTAATTATTGTTAAAAATAAAGTCGTGCCAAAAAAATTCCATAACTATTAAATTATTTAATTACTCCTTCTTAATTACAGGATTCTACGATATTAACAGAATTATGAAAAGTAATTAAATGCCTCAAACTCGAAGTGCTTCAATAATTAATCAGTGATGAATTCTATGTTCTAAGAGCCCTTCTAACATTCCCGCTGCCCTCAGTACGATTTTCTGTGCAAGCAGAGAAAATCTAAAATATCTAGCTCAAAGAGTAACTTTTTCAAACAAGCTTCGAGTGAGGGAGGGAACGGCGTCGGTTTCCGAGAAGCCTCAACAATGAGAAAGGGCAAGTTTTATTGGGGGTGGGTCAAATAACACTTCCACACAGCAGTATCTCCTGGGGACCAGGAATATATATATATATATATATATATATATATATATATAATATAAATCCACCGACTACTGGTATGTTCTTGGCTTTTTATTTTTTACTGCTAATATCTGATTATTTATTATTGTATATAATTTTTTTATTTCTGTTTTCTAGAATTTAATTACTGTGAGTCTCTTTATTTATTTTTTCTATTATTGTCATTGCTTTTGCATTCTCAAAATGTGTTGCTTCTCTTCTACTTTGGGACGTGAAATTTTTCGGGTCATAAAAGGATTAATTCTTTTTAGGTAATAGTCAAAATCTTTTACAGAAAAAAAAATTCCGCCTTTTATTGGAATCCCTGCCGGATGGTGATCCTTGGGAAAGTGATCAGGCCAGATTTCTTATCTTATTGTTTTTACTTTTGGTTTATTCCTGCTTTAACAATAGTTCTCTTCTCTCTCTCTCTCTCTCTCTCTCTCTATCTATATCTATCTCTATCTATATCTCTCTCTATATATATATATATATATATATATATATATATATATATATATTTATTTTATTAGCGTATCGGGTTTGGATTGAATGGGCTTTACTTGAGGACAGCCCAAACAAATTTATTTACACCTATTTATAGGTGTTTGCAGGATGACTTGAGAAAGGAAAACTTCAGATAAACACAATCTAGCAGTCAACAGTCACTTACAGCGTAAATGCTAGCCTTGCGCTCAATAAACACAGACTGAAAAACAGTTATCTTATAGCACACCAAACAGTAAATCACGAGCTCAATAATACAACTTTAACAGCAAACGTAAATACAGCTAACTAATAACAAGCGAAAAAAGTAATCCACTAGTCCAGCGAGACGCTTCTCTTCCGAGAGGAAACTCTCAACTAACTAACTGCCGGAGCTACGGCAATCCGTCTTTTATATAGCCGAGCCAGCGCGCCACCCAATACCACGGGAAGCAACGTGGCGCTTCACGGAAGATCCAGCGGCTACCAGACTATTCCTTTCGCCAAACCAACCCGGCTAACGTGAAACCCTCGTCAAACGTCGCGAAATTCGGCTTGCTTCAGCCACGCTCGCCCGTTTGTAACATTGCCTCCTCCTCAAGGATTGCACGTCTCGGGCAGTACAGACCCCGAGCAGAAGACACTCAAAAGACGAGCAAAAGACATAAACATTTAAACAAAATTAACATAAAGAACACTATATAAAAATATGTTACACTATTTACAGGTCATATTTATATAAATGGGGAAACCATGGTTTCAACTAATTATTTGAGGAGTTACCATAATAAGGGACTAGCCGGTCGTAATGTACTACTCTTGGTTTTGAGTTCGGTGGCTTCCTTATTCCAACCCCGACGTCGCTCAGTCTTTTCAGGACTTCTATAAGGGTCTTCCCAGGAAGACTGCAGTTTCGGAGAGAGTCCCTTTCGTCGAATCAGGTTCCAGAACCATACCTTGTGACCTTACTTGAATTCGTGCCCGGTAGTTTCAGTGTCGTACCTGGTCTTAATCTTCTCCCTCGCTATGTTGATCCGATCTCGGGCAAACCTGTGTACGTCTTCTAAACGGGCCTGGAGGTCTTGAACATAATCTACAGGCGAAGAAAGGGTATCTGGTGGACACCCGAACTGAGGATCACAGGGCAGTCGGAGTTCTTTTCTGTTTCCATTTTCCGCCCGTGAAAGAGGTCCCCACATGTCAAAGGCGATTCTCTAAAATGCTGCACCTACATTATACCGTTGTAACTTACCACGACTGCTTGTTTTTGGTCCTTTACGGGCGTTACAGTCACCACATGTTCTGCACCATTCTTGAACATATTCTTTCATGTTGTTTTAATAGAAACGTTCCCGGACTTTACGAGTTGTCTTGGTACCTATACCTGGGAGCCACCCCGGGCACCATGATCACCCTTAACGTGAAGCACAAGGAGTAATAACTTCACTTGATACCTAGAGACTAGCTACTAAGTTACAGGTGCCAGCAGATTGATCAGAACCGGGAACCACAGTGCACTTGATCCCTAACAGTCTAGTCACTCAGGTGACAGGTACCAGACGATTGATGCACCGCTGACCACAGTGTACCATCCGTCTGTATACTGTTTTATCCCTCACGGCCGACACCTGGGGACATTTGCTGTCCATGAGAAGCAGGAAGAAAACAGAGCAGCAGAAGCTTCTCATGTAGAGCTCCCTTGATTGCAAGCGAGAGATAGAAGAATAAAGAAAACAGCAGAATATATATATATATATATATATATATATATATATTTATATATAT
>JAOUZG010001254.1:503013-521078 GCA_026289955.1 Argiope argentata | reverse complement strand
GTCAGAGAACAGTGATCGTATATTTATCGGGTAAAAGATTGGGCGAGGGAGGGCACTGAATTTCAAGATTCGTCGATGACTCAATATTTGAGCTTGAAAACGGAGCGAAGTTAACCATCGGCTCCCAACAACGTTCATGGGTGAGACCGGAAGTTCTCTCTGCCGGAAGTGAGACAGCTGTTCGGGCCAGGGGACTGCCCTGAAACAGAGTGCCGCTCCTTTTTTGATAATATTTACTTATTTCAGTTTAATTAAAAACTTCTTATCAGTTGAATTATATATTCGTGGTTCGGGAAAGAATATCACTTTCTTGTCATGTTCAGAGAAAAAAATGAAGTCATTGAAGATTTGGTAAAATTACAAAGGCTTTTTGAAATGATAATTCATCCTATTTTGATGAAATGCTTCAAAGTTTCTTAATTCGTTTTGAGTTAATAATTTTTTTAGGAAAACACTATTTATTTACTGCCGTGATGTTTATAAACTGTGACAAACAGGATTTCTTAAAAACGCTCCGCTCTTTGTCTGCTTTATTGGCATAAGATCCGGAAGAGGCTCTACTGCGCCCACGCAGAGGGTCGAGCGAGAAGACTAAAAGCTCTGCAAGGCCGATTGCTAGACTAGAACTACCAGATTTTGCAGGAAGTTAGTTCTTGGATAGTAAGTGTTCACTAATAAATTTTTTATTGAATTTTTGAATAAAAAATAACCATGATTTTAACATTTTCTCTCAGTAACTTCAGATGTATATTACGACATATGAACCATGTTTTTGCTATTTTAAAATTACAAATAGAAATTGTTTCGTGGTATCAACTTTACTTTGTCATCATTTTTATATTCAGTGTTAGTTATTTTTAAGTATATAAATATTTTACAGTAATATTTAATTGTCTAAAATTTATACTATCTCGCGTTGTGACGACATCAAGAAGTATTTTACAAATGATCAAAGATTGTTCTAAACAATGCACCTGCGATCTGTTTCTCGGGCAGATTAATATCTTATATAAGAAATTTAGACAACCATAAACAAATGTAACGACAAGAATCAGGAAAATCTAAAAAATTCTTCTATTGTCTTTGCAAAAAAGAAGAAGAAAAAAAAGAGCTGAAGTATGAACGAAATAAGGGTTATTCTATTGGAAAGCAGACAAAATTATTAAAAATTTGAAGCACAAACACATTTAAGTGAATACCTCTTTCAATGCTGACAATAGCAATTTTCACAGAAATATTAAACCCACCAAGGTAATTATTTTCTGAAGATAATAAAATGACGCTATTTATGTCAGCATTAACTTTTCCCCAACTAGTAAACTGAGGAATGACTGAAGTATGAATGGACAAAATAACCCCCCCCCCTTTCCATGTTAATTGTGACAATAAATATCCTCCGAATGGAAATCTTAAGGCCCTATCACACGGCGAAATACCGTCAGCACTTTCGTCGTCAGTTGTCGATTTGTGCCCGCAGGCAATCGGTCAAGCAAGATTTCCGTCATCGTCAACTTTTTTTAACCGGCTTGAAAATGTCCACGATAGTGACGGAAATATCGTTTGCAAACGAAATTCAACCAATCATGTGAAACTTTGGCCATGTGAAACTCATGCCAAGAATGGCGTAATTGGCGCTACTATACTAAAAAATCTTACATATTACTAAAAACTAAAAATAGTTTCGACAGAAGGAAAAAAGCGAAGTGAAACTTCGGTATCTTTTCCCCATTTTGTGGGGCAACTTATTGCCCCCACTTTAAAAAAAAACACAAATACCACCATATGGGAAATACTTCTCTAGAAGAATCTTCGAACTTGTGATGGAATTTTCAGAGATTCAACAGGATATTTTTAAGTAAATAAAAAAATATTAATGCTGATGGGAATTGTTTTCTTTTTGTGAAATATATTTGACCATATTCAGTCTATTTATTCAAATAATAGTATAATCTTTTGATTATAGTAATTCCTTAAATAGTTTGTAAACAGCTTCTATATAATTAAAAAAATTTAACTCCAATGTTAGGGTGAAAAATATAATAGTGATTTTAATACTTAGATGTTCCTGCAATGTTGCAGAAATATAAAACATATTTGGTTTTGACAAAAATATAAAAATGATCATACTTTTATCATTAGCAAAAAAACTAAATCACCTTTTGTATAATAGACAAAAAAATTCAGGCTTCTTTTTCCACATTTTTTCTTTTAAATTTAACAAATTAACAGTTAATTTAGAATGACATTTCTGATTATACATTTGCATTGAGAAAGATGCATAGAATAACCACACATTTGAAAATGGTCAGATTAAAAAACAAGTGTTTTATTGCTTCTCATTCCTTATGTAATGTGGAGATTATTATTTTATTTAAATGCTTGGCAATTTGAAATTTTACGACAAACCTTATTTTTAATATCTATGTATAAATGAAGTTTTAATACTTTAGCTTTGAAAAAAACTAAGGAAAATGCAATAACATATTTTGGAAAATTA
This sequence comes from Argiope argentata, assembly GCA_026289955.1. Classification (NCBI taxonomy): domain Eukaryota; kingdom Metazoa; phylum Arthropoda; class Arachnida; order Araneae; family Araneidae; genus Argiope; species Argiope argentata. Next base: position 518,581 of record JAOUZG010001254.1, on the reverse strand, counting down.
TTTTTGATTATTATTATTGAATGAAAATTATTTAATGATTCCTATTTTTCACAAATACTTGTAATAAATCCACAAAGATTTTTTTTAAAAAAAGCTCTGTAGTTGCAAAAAAAAATGAAAACAAAATATTTAACACATTTTTTAAAAGAGTAATTTTTGAAATGAGTGAGACTAAATATTCGCAAATAGTAAATATTTATCAAGTGAAGAATCCTATTCAATTAATTGTTTTATAATTTTGAACTTGTATGGAAAAATAAAAATTAATTAAAAGAATGATAAATACAAATTGAGTTAAATATACTTTCTCAAAAATTAATTTTAAAAAATAAATAGGAGGGAAAAAATATTCAATCAAATTTAAAAGAGTAAAAAATACTTCTTAATCAATGATATGGTGGTAATGTTTTTAAATATTGTTTTTATTTTTAATTAAAATTCAAAAAAATATGCTCTTAGTGAATTTTTTATGTCCTAGAATCAATTTCTTGCCATATTTCAAATTCCTAACTTTAATTATTTGTACTGCACATCTAGACACAGTAGTTTTTATTTTTATGTACACAAAACCTAAAATTTGTCGAGATGGATCCAACAAATATCAGTTTTCATATAGACAAAAATCATTAGATTTCAAAAGTTATTTAATTTTATTTTAAATGTATTGGCACCCCTCTTCTGTTTTATTTATCAACTTTTGTTTTATTTGAACTTTTCTAGAAAAAAGAGCACGTTTAATGTACTTAAAAATGATTTTAAAATTTCAGCACTATCGATGATGGTATGCACCTTTTAAGCTTAATTGAATGCACAACCACAAATCATTTTTCTTTTCAATATATTTTTGCTTTAAATTTAATATTGATAAGATAAATTTATAGGAATTTATAAAATACAAACATAAAAGCAGCATTTTTTTTTGCTTGTCATTATTACTACAAAAATAATTACAAAACTGTTACTAAGAAAAATTAAAAACTTTCATTATTTTACAGAATTTATTGTTACTAATTTTGATAAATTAGAAATAATTGCCATTATTACTACAAAAACTACTACTAACTAGTCATTATTATTACAAAAATTATTACAAAACTGTTAATAAGAATAATTAAAAAGTTTTATTATTTTTCAGATTTCATTGTTATTAATTTTGATGAAAACATTACAATTAGCTGAATGGTACGATAAATATTTACAATAACTGACAATAAGATTGACACTAGTATTAGAAATGAAAAAGACATTCAAAAGAAAAAATGGCTAGAAAAGTATTTTTAAATTCGATAAATGTACAACTTGTCTCATTTTACAATCCTTATTATATTCATTGTATTAAGCACTCAAAAAATTAAAGTAGAAGCAAAAGTGATTCAATTCCAATAAATTCAATAATGCGTCAATAGAATTGCAATTTATTAAAGCAATGGAATTTAATTGCATTGGCTTCGTAATTTACATATCTACAAATTCCAAGATAGAATTTTTTAAAAAAATTACAACTATTATTGCTATCATGGGCTCTTGCATTCATTGAAAGCTAACGGGATCACTTTAAGCAATTATCCCGGATCTAATTACAAATTCAAGCAACGTCTTGACTAAAGTCTGACAAAGTATGAAATGAGAAAACTGCTGATATTCACTAAGTAGGAGAAACGAATAAAGAGCGATAAATACACCATAACGTAAACCTAAGTTTTTAGGTTTACCAGTTAGCAAATCCTCAAGTGACGTCACTTTCGTCGCCGTTTGCCGACGAAAGTGCCGACGATGTTTTGCCGTTGATAGGGCCTTTATAAGTGGAAAAGGACAAAACTATATCCTCCTTCCATAAGTGCAAAGATATCCTAGATTTGGAGTGGCTGAGCGCCATAATGATTTCATATCGTAAATGCGATGATAATATTCACTCAATACCAGCTTTTACCCGCGATTGAGCACGCGTGCAAATTTTGATGTGTATGTAGGAGAGCTGACGGTCTGATCACAATGTAAAATGTCATCATCGCGTTGGAAAGAGGCTAGATTTCTGGTATGATATAATCAAGAAACTTGTAAATCATTGAAAAATATACTAGAAAAACTTCGAAATGTTAAGCTTAACTTCATTAGCGTGGGGGGAAAACTACTTAAAACGATGCACTTAAAACTATAAGCATATATGATAAATATATAGCTAACACAAATATAGTTTCTTTATAAAACACACACAACGGAACACCTTTGATATACAGTCAATTTTGTCATACAGTCACACAAAAATAGTTTATGGCCAAATTTTAGCGAAATGGCACGAGCTGCAGCAATAGTATTTCCTATCACAAGGTTTCGATAAACGCTGCAGTAAATTAACGGAAATATAGAGAAAAAAAACGATAAATGCAGAAAAAGGAAATAAATTTTAATTTAACTCAAAAGTACTTCAGAATGAATCTGAGAGATCGATTCAACAACGATGTTTAGTTTTAAATGCGTCGAAAACTAAGAAAATAAACAGAATCATTTGAAATGAGCGGTGGAAAGCATATTAAGCCTAACCATTTTAGCGGGGGTTAAAAAGAGCCGAAGTCTTTCTCCTTTAGCGGCGGGGAAACGAAGAATTTTGGAGGGAAAGTTAGGGTTTAAATAATAAAAAACTAACCACTCAATTTACCTGAATAAGCAGTAGCTTATGTTCTATTCTAGACAATAATCTATCTCTGAGCTAAATTTCACCCAATCTCGTTCAGTTGTCCTGGCGTGATAAACTAACATCATCCAGCCATCCATCCAAACTTTCACATTTATAATAGTGGTATAGAAGAAATACAAGGGTTTTGAGAATGTAAAAATTACGCGAACCTTTTTAGAGGTGAACACGAATGATTGATTACTTCGAAAATCTTGAGTTTTTACTCTCCCCATTCTAATCCATTAGAAAAGACATCCAAATGGCCATCACAGGCACCTTCCAAATAGAGGTGTAATAACACAAAGTAGCGCCAAGGGCCAATACCAAAAGCAGAGTCTTATTCTTGCTCTTTGATATGCTGGAAACTTTATGTCAGAGTGCTGGGTTGTTTGTCATCTCAGGTTGGACGGCCCGAGTTCCGTACCCGGCGTCGCACATGTGGTCAGAGACAGGAATGAAAGGTGACATTTTAAAAAGTCGGAATTGAAAAAAGTGTCTTGAAAACATAAAATATAATATGAACATAAAATCTAGTAAAACGTTAACAAAAAATCCAGTATATAGCCAGTACATACACTGTAAAAGCTATAAAATTTCAAATGTGAGAATAAAAACCAATGGTCTTCAGATATCTCAAAACCTTGCGATGGGGTGTTCTCCCACCAAGTCACAAACATGGGGGCACGATAACACACATGCACACACATAGACACAGATGTGCATATATATATAGAACATCTTTTTCTGAACATAAGATGCTTATGGGCGAAGTTGGTGTGGCGGATGCGGATTCGAGTCCATTTGACGGCGAGTTCATGCATTGGAATAACAGAGAGTGCTAGGATTGAAACTAAATCAAACCTAAATAATAAATTAAATATTTTTCAAGGAATGTGGTCCAGCTACCTTCAGCTACTGGCAGCTTCACCTGAAAGTGCAGATGAATTATATTAATTTCATAAAATAATATAAATTTATTTTACTCGCTCAAATTATTTAATATTTGCTAGACAAACTAAGAAATAAATAAAAAAATAAGGAAAAAATCACTATCAGATATACATTAATACTTCAACTACTTTCATAAAAAATATGAGTATAAACAATTTTTGTAACTAATGCAGTTAATGATTTAGGCCCTTACATGTAACAATTAGAAAATGTTACTAAAAGTGAATTTCTAAAAAAATATGAGATTTTATTGAAATCGTGTATCATTTCAATTAAAAAACTTGGTCTTAGGCTGAAAAAAAAATATATAATTTTTCATATCCGAAATCAATATTTTACTAATCAAAACACAACCACGTTTCCAAAATCCAAACCATCAAGAAGAAAAAAAGAAGAGACCGACAACGGAGAGCCAAACGTGGCGGTTTATCGCAATTTCCATTCATTTTTTTTTTCACACGCTCCCCACCCGAACTCACAGATATCCAATAATTCCAATTCTTAGAAATAAGTTTGAATCAATGAAAAATTCAAAAAGTTACATTAATTAAATAACTATACAATTAAAACATTATATTCAATTAAAAAATTAAATCCATTAAGATTAAAACGCTATATACAAGTTTTTATACAAGTTACAATTATATTACATACGCTATATACAAGGATACTATTAAAAAACATTAGGAATAAAACACGAAAATTTAAAGTTCCAAAGGATATAAATGTTGTATGCTTCTTCTCAAAAACCCAGTGGCAGTTTTAACCTCATATCCATGAATTTTATAGCCTTTACCTGGGATAGTCCGCTCTATTTTTCCGAGTTTCCAGAGAATTTTATTTTTTAAATCACCCTCAACAAGAACATCTCCCACCTGAAGTTCAATCTGTCGATTAGGATTTTTCAAAATGTTGTCAGTTCTGAGGTCCAATAAATACTGATCTTTCCAACATTTCCACAGCTGCCTCAAAAGTAAGGACTGATATTTTCTCCTTCTCAACAATGAAGTTTTAGATCCGAACTCTAGTACTTCTGCAAAGGTAAGTGGACAAGTTGTCTCCTTTCCAAAATTCAAAAAAATGAGATGGTGTCAAAGGTTGAGATTCATCATTTTCGTCATAAATAAATGTCAAGGGACGTAAATTTAATACAGCTTCCACTTCACTAAGTAAAGTGCACATCTTTTCAAAGCTCAAAAGAGCTTTTCCCACGCTTTTTCTGAGGCTATCCTTCACGGATTACACAAGACGCTCGCGAAAGCCTCCCACCATGCAGCTCGCTCAATCATGTTTTTCCATGCAATTCTTTCCTTTGTTATAAATTTCAAAAGTAAATTGTCCGATAAAATCTTAGAGAACATAGCAATTTCTGATTTTGTCCTTTGGAAAGTTTTTGCGTTATCAGAATACACTGTTTTACAGTCTCCTCTTCTGGCGACAAATCCTCTGAAAGTAAGCCAGAATGAATCTGTAGCCAGGTCTGATGCATGTTCTAGATGAATTGCTCTTGTGATTCCGCAAGTAAATAGGACAATATAGGATTTCTGGGGTTTTCCAAAGTTCTTCACATAGAAGGGTCCAGCAAAATCTAAACCACAAATAGAAAAAGGAGGAGCTTCATTAATTCGACCACGAGGTAAAGGTGCAGTAATCTGGTCAACTGGTCTCGAAAGATATTTTTTGAATATGACACAATTCTTCAGGATACTTTTAATTAATTGTCGACCTTTCAAAATCCAATATCGAGTTCTTATTCTAGTCAGTGTCGCAGATACTCCACCGTGCATAATTTTCTCATATTCTCTAAAAACTATTAACCGTGTTAAGCATGACTTTTTTGGCAACAGGATGGGATGTTTCTCTTCGTGCAATAAATCACTAAATTCAAGTCTTTCACCCAACCACATCAAATTATTTTCATCTAAATAGGGAACAAAATTGCTCAGATGTGAATTCTTTTCTATGGGCTTTCCGTTTTTTAAACTTTCATACTCTTCCCTAAAAAATAGTTTTTGCTAGTTTGATATGAGATCGTTCTCTGCCTCTACAAATTCTTCGGTTGTCAAGATGTTGTTTACTGTCTGTCCATAAGGAGATCTCTGGCCGACAGTCGTCTATGTTTACGGCGGGCGTTATAGAAACAGGTGTCGATAGGGAGGATCCATTTCGAATGGGTGGAATCGAACCGAAGTCTGCGTGGGTATTCTTTATCTTGGCGAAAAAAAAGAAGCGATAAAAAATTATTGCTCACTCGTCCTCTCGCTTTAGCCGCAGTTACTCGTATCTTTATATTTGCTTAGCTTACTTCTTTTATATTTCATTAATATTTTCTTTGGTTAATATTAACTGCGTTTCATTATTTAACAATTTTTGTCTCTCGAATTTTGAAATCCTTTAAAATGCCTTTTCGATTTAAGAATGGAGAGACTTTAAAATCACAAGCACGTAAAATTGTGCATAATGTTATAGAATTTTGCGTGAAACTTGCTGAAAATTCGTATTGGGAAAAAGATGGGGTTTTAGATGAACTAGTAATTCAGATTGGAAGTACTGAATCGGATTCCGATTCAGAAGAAACGGAATCTTGTCACAGTGATTTAGAATTTTTTTAATTGAAAGTACACAACTGTCACTCGATCTCTGGTAGTTTTGCACTCTTTTAATAATAATTCATGTGTTTTATAAATAAAAAGTGAATTTTAAAATTGCTTTTTTTTGTTTCATTTCAATTAGTTGAATCGTAAGTTATAGATGATATATAATTTTATTTAGTTTATTTCCTGAAGCTACGAAATTTATTTGATTCCTTTTTGTTATTTTCTATTTTTTCATTAATGTGCTCTTGTTTTCTGTTATTCAATGTGTCGATAATCAAAAATTTCAGCTTAACATACTTTTGATTATCCTTATTTGATAATCTTTAAAATTTGATAAAATGTAATTGTTAATTTTGAGTTTAGAAAAATAGTATATATATGAAAAATAAATAAATCAATTTATTTTGGAGAGGTTTTAAGCATATTTAACAATGGATATTTTACTTTGTAACAGCAACCTTTTTAAAAATTATGAAATAATTACGATTATTATGTTATTATTTTTATGTTGAATTAGACAGATTACTTCGCGTTTGCTGCGAGAATTTGATCTTAAGTAGTTACATAAATTTAAAAAAATAATAAAATGAAAATTAATTTTTTGTCATGCTGGATTCTACTTAATTTTTTTTCTTCTTGTGCAGTCGTTAGACATATAAATAATTATTCAGTTTTTATATTTGATTTACTGTGTTCTTTCTGTACTAATCAGAAAGGAATTTCTATATTATTCTAACAGGAATAATATATTTTTTCAAAATTCCAAGTGCGCAAATGATTTTCGGCCCAGTGAATTATTTTTCAAATTTGTTTTCGAAAATCAAAGGCAATATATCCACACCGCCAATTAGGCGCTAAACGCGCCAAAGTAAGAAACTTGAATGAATTTCTACCTCTGCGAAATGGACTCTTCCTGCAGTAACCTGTTTCTATAACACCCGCCGAAAACATAGACGACTGTCGGCCAGAGATCTCCTTATGGACAGACAGTACTTCATCACATTTCTTAATCTTATAAAGGAATTTTTTCACCCACCCTATGACTCTCACAAATTTTTCTAAATTACTATACTTGGCGATATCAATAGCATTTTTCAAGTTTTCCACAAAACATTCATACTGAAAAGCTCCTTCAGATTTCTTCTTATATTCCAATTCATCCCCATCAGAAATTTGTTCACTTTCGGACCTAGGCCAGAATTCAGGAGACAAGTAAAGCCACTTTGGTCCATGCAACCAATTTTTATCATTCAGAAATTTGTTAACTCCAGTGCGTCTGGTAACCAGATCAGCTGGATTCGAATTACCTGGACAACGATACCAATTCGCAGGAGAAATCAAACTCTGTATTTCCTCAATTCGGTTTCTAACAAAAGGTTTAAACTTGTCTGGTAGACCCTTAATCCAAAAATACGTCATTTCAGACTCGGTCCAAAAATGACAAGGGATATCCGAATTAAATGCTTTCAAAATGTGCTGACTTAATTTAGGAGACAGCAAAGCAGCCACAAGTTCTAATCTTGGCAGTGTAAGGGTTTATAATGGAGCTACTCTAATCTTTGAAACCCCAAAACTAACGTGGACATTTTCAGGAGTTTCAACGCGTAGATACGCGACTGTGCCATACGCTTTTGAACTAGCGTCTGAAAATAAATGCAATTCCAAATGGTCTATTTTCTCATCTGCACCTTCGTGTGCATAAGAACGCGAAACAGAAAAACTCATCCATTGGGTATTTCATCAAACCAATTCCAAAGTAAACTCAAATCTTCGGGCAAATGGTCATCCCAATTTATTCCCAAGCACCCGACTTTCTGCATCAAAATTTTTATTCTCAAAGTAAAAGGGCCGAGGAATCCTACTGGATCGAATATCCTAACCTATCACTTGTAGGATGAATCTTTTAGTGTCAGTTCTTTTAGTAACAAATTCAATTGATTTCTCGACATCAAAGTAAAGTGAATCCTCGACGCTATTCCCAAGACTTAACAAGTACATTTTTCGGGTCCGATTGTTTCCGATTCGTCATCTGCCGTTATACATTTCTCTTTCCACAAATTGCGTAACATTTCGGAATTTGGGCGCCACTTGTGCAGTTTAAAACCGGCTTCTTTTAAAATTTCGATTGACTGCAAAGACCTAGAAAATGCTTCTTGCACAGCATTACAACTACCAATAATGTCATCAACATAGATATTTCTATCCAAAAAATAAACAGTCTCTGGGAATTTTGCTAAATATTTTTTCAAATGATGTTTAGTGGTAGCTGCAAGCAAAAAGGAACTACTAGTAAGTCCGAACAAGACTCTTGTAAATCTGTAAGTTAAGGGAGTTTTAAATTCACCAAAAGGATCATCAGTAAATAAAAAACGGGTTACATCTCTATCCTTTTTTTCAATTTCGGTTTGCAAAAACGCCTGTTTCATATTTGTAGTAAATGCTATTGGTTTTAGTCGAAAAAGTAACAAGGTATTGAAAATTTCTGGATATAAATTAGGTCCAGCAAATCAATAACTATTCAAGGAAGGTGAATTCGATTCATGAGATGAAGAATCGAAAACGATGTGTAGCTTGCTAGAAACACGATCATCTCGTATTATCTCCCTATGGGGTAAATAAAATGTTACGTTTTCCTTCACTTCAGAATTTTTGACTAATTCAGTTATACCTTTTTTGTAAATAATCCTTTAATACTTTCAAGTATTTAAAATATAAATCAGAATTCCGAATAAATGTCATTCTGAGTTTCGCGAATCTTTTTTCTGCTACGATTTGGTTATCTTTTAATCGCTCTGTGTCGGTTTTCCATGGCAACTCCACCCTATATCGCTTAGATACTTCATCGTATTCAATATTCGATTCAAAAAATTTCATTATTTGATTCTCAGAAAAGTCAGATTCCTGTTTAGTGTCAACTAATCCGGAGGTCTCGAGATCCCAAATTTTTTTCAGTTGGTCTGAAATTAGATTTTCCTGTCACTATTACACTTAGAGCGAGTGAGGCTTGATTCTCGCTGTTTCAACCCTGAAGGCACCGACCGAATATGGCTTCGACAGCTACCAACTTCTCACTCAGGTGCTTAATATTTCCCGTAAGTATGTCATAATAATAATCTGCCCCTATTAGTAAAATAATGGACTCATGATTGGAAGATCCAAAGGACCAAGTTTTCCAATTGAAATGTAGTGGGAATATCCCTTGATTCAGGAGGGGGGATATTAGATGCCGAAATTTCATCTGTGACCAACATCTCTAATTCTATTTTCACTTCTAGCGAAACTTTATTTTTAAGCTTTAACTTCACTACATCATGCTCTTTTTCGATGGGAGTTTTGTTTCCGAAGGTGTATATCGATAATTTCTCTCTTCTGAGAGTGTTAAGTCCCAAATAATCAGATAACTTTTGAGTTAGAAAACTTCTCATTGATCCACAGTCACAAAGTAAACGAGAAATTACTTCTTTAGAATTGTTCTCAATCTTTACAGCGCATGTTTGAAACAGAATTGTATTCTTCTTGTTGTAAGGAATTGTTGAAACGACTGTGTCTTGTGTTTTCGATGCTTTTTCAACTGACTCAGATTTTTCGTTCACTTAAGAGAATTTTGATGTAAGACAAATTGTCTCGTTGTGTCTGCCAAAACAAATTCTACAAGTTACATTCGAGGAACAATTTTTCATACAATGTTTCGATCGAAGACTTAAGAAACATTTGCCTTGTCTTTTCAAGATCTCTCTCTTCTTTTCAATGCCAATTTTATCGCATTTTTCTGCGCGATGATTCAAATTGCAGAAAAAACAATGTCCCTGAGAAACCTTTTGGTTTATGGATCTCATAATCTCGCCTGCAGATAAACCATTTTCAATTTTATTCTGAGATTGAAATTTAATTTTGTTAGAATCGGCATAAGAATTAGTAGCCATGACTTTCGTTTTCATTAAAAATGTTCTCTCTCTACAATCAATTTCAGCCTGAAGAAAATTCAACAAATCATTAATAGCCGGACTTAATTTCCTATCTAAGCTTCTTCGATTATATTCAAGTGCAAATTCAGTTGGGATAATTTTCATAATAACAGCAACAAGCATAGAGCTATAACATTTCGTTTCTAAACCTAACGCGCGTAAAAATTTAACATTTACTTCTATTTCACTAAGTAATTTTTTCAACCTTGGAATGTCACTAGATTTATACGCCGGAGACAGGTTCAATAATTTATTCATGTGATTATCAATTATTACCTCTTTATTTCCGAACTTTTTTTTTTGAGAATCTCAACGGCAAAATCGTAATTGAATTCACTGATTTCAAAACCGTCTATTGCTTGGGTAGCCTAACCAGCCAAATAGCTTTTTAAGTCATTGAATTTTTCAACTTTCGAAAGTGAATCATTACCATGAATCGAAATTCGAAACATATTCCAACAGTCACCATAAAATTTATTTATTATCAACCTAGGAAGTTGCACAACATTATGGGTATTCCCAGAAGCTGAATTTTGTCTCGCATAATATCGTGGTGGTTATTTTGTCAGAATATTCATACGACGAGTTTAATTCAGCGTCATACAAATCTACAATTGTTCCATTGAACACAATGGTATCAATATTTATCAATTCCTCTGATTTCGAGGTAATTATTACTTTTCCTTGCCTTTCCCGGCCGATGCACCATGAAATATATATATATAATCTTTTCGTATTCGAAATCAATATTTTAATAATCGAAACACAACCACGCTTCCAAAATCCAAATCATCAAGAAGAAAAAGAGACCGGAAATATCACTACCGGAAATCTCACAAGCATAGGTAGGGGGCCAACGGAGAGCCAAACATGGCGGTTTATCGCCATTTCAATTCAGTTTTTTTCACATAGGCAGAATTAACAACTGTTCCATTCTTAGTTATATGAATTAACATAAGTACCCTTCATTTAGCTTACAATGGTGTAAAGTAATTGCTGAAGATACTTTTGAGCTGAAACTAAACAAAATTACGAAACGGAGCTAAAAATAAATTTAATTAATCTTTTTCTTAATTACATAAAAAATTATCGGTTCATTAATTGTAAAGGATATTCCAAAAGGCTTAAGTTTTCTGAAGAATATTGTTTAAAATAAAATAAGAATTATGGCTTTTAACTATTAGGTGTACAACTTTGCTGATGGCATTTTTTAAATAAGGTTTTATTCCAAAATTTCTTTTTAAAAAGTTAATATAAAAATAATGTAAGTCAATTCTTACTAAGGTCAACAAAGAAATTTTTTTTTATTTTAGTTACTTTTTATTGAATAATTACAATTGCCGTCGCTATTCTCGTGTTCCGCTTTACAATGAAAGGAGGGGTGCAAGTAGCATCTGAGGCTATGGACCCCTGAGCATCCGAACGCAGACATCTGATTTCTAGCTCACACACGTCACAAACCCTTTTTACGGAGTGGACTTCATTCATGCATTTCTTTCAATCATCCACAGATCGTAATTTAGATCTGGAATAGGAAACGATCGCCTCTGACCCAGTGTCCCTAGCGGCATTAATCTCAACTTGGTGGACTTTGGGACGAAGTTAGATTTCGCATCCGTCACAAAGAGTCTTCAGCTGGCGGGTTCCAACTTGCAGCACAAGGAATACAAATCCAACGCCCTACCAACCAAGTTATCCCGGCCCGACAATTACACCTACTATAAATAGTGGATCAAAATATTATACAAGCGTTTAATTTCAAACGGCAATTGAGGATTCACCGCCAATTGAGGTAACGCAAAATGCGTGAATTTTTTATGCTCATCTTTTCTACGAATTTTTCTATCTCACTATTAATTGGGACAGTTTTTTTTTAAAACTTGATAGATGGCGTGGTTCTGGAATGTTGAACTAATTAAAAGTACCGTCCTCTGGGAAATGATATAACCTTTTACAACACTTGCTTTGAATTACATCTATCATCGGATGTTGACAAAACAAAATGAAGGCAGATGTTGATTAAATAAAATAGCTCTTTGGGATATCCTACAAAATCCCCCTCTCCTGCTAGAGCTGGTCTCTCAGCTCTTACAGAATGTTGAGAGCTAAATTTGTTTAACATGATCCATTTTACTAATAAACTAATTTCAGTTACAATCATGAATTTGATGAATTAAGGATGTTTATGCAATAACCACAAACAATAATATTCTTAAAAATAACAAACTAAAATACCCGATGAAAAGATGTATACGCAATGTTCACAATTCCGGATCTACAATAAAGCCCATAAAAATTCCAAAATATTTTATATTGTGAACCTACAATTAACTAAATATTTAATCATGAATATTCTTTAGAATAGGTGATAAAAAATGATAAGAAACGATATGAAAGTACGATAATTGTTGTAAACGAATATAAAATAACTATTTGAAACGAGCTTTACCATACAATAGCAATTAATTTCTCAAAGGGTATAATATGAGAAAGATTAAAAATGATAACTAATATTCAAAATTCAGTTAGTATAAAAATGCTTTATTAAATCAGTTGAGGTGGTGGTAGAGTTCGAACCCTCTTGCTGACCGATTTTTTCCACTTCATACCTGTCTTTAGAGTTCACTCTAGTTATTTTATAAGGACCTAAGAACTTCTGTCTTAGTTTTAGCCCAGTTCCAATTTGAGTCCTTTGGATTGCTACTAAATCAACTTCTTTGTAGGTTGAAGCTCTATTTCTTCTTTTGTTATAAGTCTTTCGATTCTCAGATTGTATGGTTTCGATGTTATTTTGGCATCTTTCCTTAGAAATTCACGTTGTTCTTGTGATTCTCCTGTCATTTCTTCTAACAGTGGGTCTTTGATTCGGATGTCTTCCTTATTCCGCATTTTGGTTCCTACTAAAAGTTCGAATGGTGTCCATTTAGTGCTGCGACACATAGTGCTGTTTAGTATTATTTGTAATCTGTCGACATAATTATATCATTTGGTTGAGTCGTCTAACGATAGCTTGGTGAGGACGGGAATCAAAGTTCTGTGTATTCGCTCAACCTAACCGTTTCCTCTAGGAACACCTGTTGCTATTTATAAATGCTGTATGTTTTCTTCAGTACAGTAGTCGTTGAATAATTTTGTAGTAAACGCTGAACCTCTGTCAGTAATAATCCTTACAGGGTTGCCAAAGGTTATCTATTGTAATTTTAACTTTTCCAAGGCAAGAAGTCGATATGGTACGTACTTAAGGGTATGTCTTCTTTAGAAATAGGATTTAAAAACACTTCTTTTTTGCCAGTTTTCTTATTAGCTAAGATACATGGAACACAACGATTACTTTTTTGACGACGTTGGTTAAATTTGGAATAAAGAATTCATGTTTCACAATTTCTGATGTTTTTGCTACTGAGAAATGACCGTTGTTGTGGATCATTTTAATTAATTCAGTTTCCATTGCTTTAGGGATTACGATTAGTTCTCGACTATTTAAATATTTGTAGAGTATACCGTTCCATTCAAAAAATTCTTCAGATTCTTGTTTCTCTAAAATTGACTTCAACGTTTGTATGCTATCATCTTCTTCTTGTGCTCTTTTCAACTTTGAAGTTAATGTATCATCACAGATCATCATTACTGGATAACGACTAAGAGCATCGACATGTTTCATTCAACTTCAAGCTCTGTGCTCTATTGCGTAATCGAATTCTTTTAATTGAAGTCCTCATCTGGCTATGCGTGTAATTAGATCCTTCTTATGCATAGTCTTCTGAAATGCTGCACAGTCAGTTACGATTTTAAAACTTTATCCTGAAAGATAAACTCGAAACTTCTTTAATGCGTTGATAATTTCAAATACCTCTAATTCGTAACTGTCGTACTTTTCTTCTGCGGAATTAGTCTTCTTAGACATGTGGTAAACTGGCCGTAATTTTCCATCGTCGTCTTCTTGTAATAAAATTGCGCCGTACCCTTGTTTACAAGCTCCTGTATGCAGCTCTATTCTTCTTCCAAACTTGTAAATATGCAAAAGTGGGCCTTCAGACATAATTTTCTTCAATTTCTCAAATGCTTCTATTTGTTGAGTACCAAAAACAAAGAGGTTTTCTTTTCTCGTTAAATCGCTAAGTGGTTTAGCTATCTTTGAATATTCCTTGATATATTTGCAGAAATGCCAGGTTAAAACAAGAAAACTTTGTACTTGTTTTAAAGTTGTTGGTTCTGGGAATTTTTTGACAGCCAGTGTCTTTGCGGTAGATGATTTAATAGTTCCACTTTCCACAACCTAGAAATTCGATTTTCTTTTTTAAGAATTGACATTTCTTGAATTTAATTTCTAATCCATATTTCTTTGCTACTTGGAAGCCAATTTTAAGTTTTTCTAGACCTTCTTTCTAGTTTTTTGCTGGAATTACGAGATTATCTTAATAACTGATTACAATTCCTTTGCGGGTAAGATCTCTAAATATACTTGATACATAGCGTTGAAAAATTCGAGGACTTGTGCTTAGTCCAAAAGGAACTTTATTAAATTATTATTGTCCGTCTGGAACAATAAAAGATGTATACTTTCTACAATCTTCGGCAACATCGACGTGAAAGAAACCATTACGTAAATCCAACGTAGAAAATAATTTTGCTTCTTGTAAAGTGTCCAAAACGTCTTCGATGAGAGATAAGGAAAATTTATCTTTTACAAGCTTCTGGTTTAACTTTCTGTAATCAACACACAATCTTGAGGATGCATTTTTCTTTTTTCCAATTACAATTGGACTTGCTTATTCCGATGAACTAGGACGTATAATGCCTTCGTTGAGCGATTCTTCTATTTGATTGTTTACTTCCTGTCTTTCTGTGAAAGCTAGTCGACGAGGTGGTTGATAGACTGGTTCTTCGCCTTTCAGGATAATTTTCGTTGTAACGTCAGTAAAGGCCGTTTTTTCTGGCTTGTAGTCTTGTATTAATGTTTCACGTTCCTTCTTGATTTCACGATTTTCAATATGGTGCAGATATAGTTATTCTTGAAGATTTTCAGCAGATATTTGCATGAGCAATGCTTGATTCTCATATTTGTTGAATATCATTCCTTTTTTTGGTGAAACTTATCAATGCTTGTTCTAAAAGATCTGTTTCAATAACTGCTACTAATTTTAATTTGTCAGTAGGTGCAACATGCCAAATTAATAAGTAATTTTCGTTGTCCATTTCAAATTCATGTTCAAAGGAACCGATAGTTATAATTTGTGATTCTCCTACATCTTTGAGAAGGATTTTGTTCTTTAATAATTTAGTTGGATCCATTATTCTTCTGCTTGTGTTCTCTTGTAGCAAACTTACAGTACTACCACTATCTATAAGTGCTGTGATTTTCGTTTTCCCAAAAAATATTT
>JAOUZG010001254.1:441625-468013 GCA_026289955.1 Argiope argentata | reverse complement strand
TCTTGCTGGATGGAGGGGTGGGTGAGTTGGCGAGTGTCAGGAAGAGCTATGATTGGTTATTGAGGTGAGAGGGCGTGGAATATGCATCCTAGCGAGGTGAGAATTTTTAGCATAGATCTCAGTTTAAATTTTTAAGTTCAAATAAGGTAGAGATTACGAGACTTAATGAGATTAATGAAGAATATTTCTGGGGCGTCTAGTTTTAGGTTTAGAGGGATATCTTATGATGTTTTTATTGCTTCGTTATTTATTTTTTCCATGTTGTTAAAGAATTTGACTGCGATGTTTTTGATGAACTTTTTTAGAGGGGAGTAGTCAAGTGATTTGTACATATTTTCAGTTGACATGTACCATTTCATATGTCGAATATTTCTCATAAAACTATTTTGTAGACACTCAAGATATCTAAGAGTAGTTTTAGGAGCATACCCCCACACCGGGCAAGCATAAGTGGACGCAAATAGGCAGTGTAAATAAGTATTTTATTTTTCCTGGTCATTTTAGAGTCTCGAGAGATTAGGGGAAAAAATTTACGATTTAGGTCTCGAAACTTTTTGGTTAAGTAGTTAAAATGGGGTTTCCAGGTTAGTTTCCTATCGAGAATTACTCCTAAGTGCCTGTATTCCTTAGACCACGGGATATTTTGATTTTTGATTCTCAGGAGGGGGATTTTAAAAAGTTACTTCGAATGAAATAGATGGCTTCAGTTTTATTAGCATTAATCTCAATTTTCCACTTGATGTGCCTATTGAGTGCTATGGAAATGTAATTTGGGTTTTTGTTTCACGCTAGTATTGCCGTATCATCAGCGTACATACATATCATTGTATTGAATTGTTTAGGGATGTCATTAATAAAGATTGAAAAAAGTATCGGCCCCAGCTTAGATCCCTGAGGGACACCTGCTAAAATTGGTTTAGTATCTAAATAAACGTTATTAAGCTTAATCCTGAAGTATCTGTTGCTGAGGTACGATATTATAATTTTGATTAAGTGTGGGGGGATGTGATAATTAATTAACTTGTAAATAAGGCCTTCCGGCCAAACTCTGTCAAAAGCTTTCTGGAAATCTAACAGTATTGCTGCTGTTTTTTGCTTATTCTCTAGTCTTTTTTCTATGAATTCTACGACTCTTAAAAGTTGATAGGTGGTGGAGAGAAATTTTCGGAATCCGAATTACAATGACTACCCTTACGCCAAGCACAAGGAGTAATATCTTCACTTGATCCCTAGAGACTAGCCACTAAGTTGACAGGTGCCAGCTGATTGATCAGATCCGGGGGCCGCAGTGCTCCACCCGTCAGTCTAATGGGTCGCCAAGCACGGCCAACACGTGGGGACATTTGCTGTCCATGAGAAGCAAGAAGCAGAGAGGCGACAGCTTCTCATGTAGAGCTCCCTTGCTTGCTGTCAAGGGATAGAAAATTAAAGTAAACAGAAGGCTTCGGGAAAAATAACATAAAGGGAGTAAGCATCCCTGGGGAACCTCGGGATTGGGACACCCATGTTCACCTATAGAAGATGAGCCTCTGAGGGGAAAAGTGTTTTACTGTACTAATATAAAAGTGTCAAGGAAATGAAAATTAAAATTTTTAATTATTTTGTTTCTCTGAATTTATTTTGAAAACTTCCCCCAAAGTATTCTTTCAATATTCTTACGTTTTTGAAATGAATTTGAATGTACTTATTTAGTATAATTTGAAAAAGCAAAATTTTGTATTAACTAAAAGTAAAAGCATAAAAAGAAAAAGTAAGAGCACAAACAAGATTTTTTTTAAAAAAAGTTTTCGCTGGTTCAATAAAATAACGTTACTATAACCGAAAGATGATTAAAATGTTATGAAACATTAATTTTTGAGACGTTTCATATTTTTACTCGTGATAATTTTCTATTCAAAGAAAAAAAATTACTTCCCGCTGAATGGTATGAGTGAACCCTGAAGATGAACGAACAGATTGAAAAAAAAAAAACCCCAAATAATGGGAGAAGCTAAAAATTTCCCCATCGGATGCGACCACTTCACTTCAACGATACTGAAAGCTTGTCGTCTGCTTAAAAGGAAGTCAGTCGATGACATATTATGATGTTCTGGGAGCCATATTTATTCATTCATGCTGTTTTTACCAGTTCCGCCACCTGAAAGGCTTCTGAATTTATTTTGTTGGGTTTCTTTTTAAACGTGCCTTAAGGATGTTCTATCTATATCTCTCTCCTTCCTGTTCCAGTTAATGATAATCCTATTAGGAGACGGAATCTTGGCTTTTTTTTTTAGTTGGAGATCGTTGACAGAAACAATCTGGCGGAAGTTACTTCAGCAAACAAGACTTTAATCGAAGTTATTTTGTCTAAAAGAATTTCAAGTGCGATTATTTAACTTTTTTAAAAAAAAAATTAAAAATTAGTTTACATTTGAATGTTATTATAAATAGCATTGAATACAATTCTTCGAAATTAAAAACGTAAGGGAAGTTGGTAAAAGGAGAAAATCAAAGAAAATATTCAAACTTTAAATTTGTCTTCGTTATATTGATATTTGCTCGCAGCCAAAGTTTCGTAGAACTTTCAGAATTTAGCTATGTCGAATTCTTTCATTTAGAGCTACAATGCTAAAATAAATAAATAAATTTAATTCATTTAAATTCCACTTTCATTATAAAGCGTTGTATAAATATTAACTTTTCAATATAAAATCTTAATGCTTTAGAACTTTGTATATTGAATAAAAATGTGTTCAGATTTTTTTTGTGCGAATATTTGCTTTTAATCTTGCAAGTTTTTAAAATAACACGGTATTAGAAATAGAATTTTGAATAAAGGCTTCACAATTTAAATTTTCTTAAGGTTAGGAGCATTTACTTTTTATTTATTATAGATTTTTGTTTTATTTTATTTATTTATTTTCTTTAATCAATCTAAATCGTGAAACAAAAAACGTAGATACATTATTAATGAGTATTCAAAAAAGAATGCAAATTATAATAATAATAAAAATAGGATATTATGTGTCATATATTAATAGATATCCGACAAGGACATTTTATAGCATTTAAACCAATTTTATATTTTACTGATCAATACATTTATAAAGCATATGCATATGGTTCAATGTTTTTACAGTCTGAAAATTATCCAAAAATAATAAAGGAAATTTTCAATGAAAAATTAAAAAATTGGTTTGAAAAAAATATTTATATGTTTATTTATTTGAAAAGTATGATTTCCTCTTAAATTGCTCGAAAATAAAATTTATAAAAAAGGAGATGTTCATATAGTTTATATTGTCTAAAAATATATAAATATTACCATTTATTTCAAAGCGATTCCATTTTATCTTATGTTCAAATAAACCATACTAACAATAATGGCAGAATATGCAAACTTGAATTTTATAAAAAAAAGTCGAACAATTTAAATTCCTCCAAATAATTTCAACGTATCTTTCTAATTTGAGAATTTAAAATTAAGATTCACAAAGTTTTAAAAACGCTCTTCGGCACCATACGGCACCTTGGTCAAACAAGGTAAACAAGAAGACTAATATTGTATAAAAACTTGCGATGCAAAAAAAAAAAAATTAAAAAAAAACTGTAAAATAATTGATGGGGGAGGGTTAGGCAATAAAAACAAAAGAGTTTCAAAAAAGCTATGAATACCAATTGCTTTTAAAAACTCAAAAATGTTTTTGGCTGTATCCCCCCTCCCCCCCAAAGCGTTTGCATATCCAAATGCGAGGAGTTAAAAAAACTGTAAGAGGAGAAAAAAAAATCAAAATCGGGACATTCAATAAAAATATGATGAATCGTTAAAATCACTTGCCATTTTGAGCACAAATGACTTCGGTTGTCGAATAGATTTGTGGTTTAAACGAGTGTGACCAATGCGGAATCGAGTCAATTTGACATCGAGTTGACGCACTGAAAGACAAGGACAAAATGTAATTGAGGATTGAGTTTGTTGTTAGTCTGATGATCCCATGCCTCTTGCCACCGAGTGTACAAATGGCGTTCAAATGAATTTTTTCCATAGCAATATGGTGCTCCTCTCGTCAAAGGCAAAGCTGTTTTTGCAGCGTTGCCCACCTGCTCATTTCCAATAATTCCAACAGGACTCAGAATTCAGCAAAAAAGGATGTTGAGGTCGCTATTTTGTTTTTTAAAAGCCCAAGATTTCCAATACAACTTGATGAATGTGTTCATGAAAATGGGAAAGTGTTTTTAAAGATCTCATAAGGTTAGTATATATGCAGAATTTGCGTTCAGAGCAGAAGGATATTTTTTTAGGTCATAAAATATTGCTATTAACTCGACAGATAAAACGAAAAAAGATACGTCCAAGCTGTAAATTAAAATTTGCGTACTAAAAACGATGCCACAACCGACATGATCATTTGACTTAAAACCATCTGTGAAAATGGGAAAATACAATGAAAACTGATAGCGATGAGAACTAAAAAATATCAGGTCCGTTTTCGACTTACTAAGCCCGTGGAATGGGTTTAAAAACAAAAAGAGAGGGATATCCCAAGGAGGGAATAAAAGTGAATCAAATATTTCAATATTCATATCACGGAGAACCCATCAACAAGTAACTTAACTCTCTTACGAAGGGGAAAAATGTGAGAGGATTGAGCCGTGTAAAATCTTCGAAGGCGTACAGGAAGTGTCTAGGAGTGCATAGGGTGTTTTGGTGCAGATGAAGCTCAGAGATGGTATTGAACAGACATTTTTTGTAGCCTTCAATTGAATAAAAAGTGATAACAGACAATGGAAAGACTTTCTGCGGTCCGAAATACACCCGAACCAATTCTTAAAGCAGACTGGTTATGTGTTGGTTAGTTTGGGGTTAATGGCATAAGAGCCAGATTTCGCTTAACTGTGTCAAACACAGGGTAATTAGACCACAGCAGTAAAGTTTAAAATAAGGATTCTAGTTCATTTCATGCAGTAATAAATAAAGCTTATATGAAAGTAATAAACTCACTTGAAACAAACACGACGTTAAAAATTGTCGTACAAGATATTAAAATCTTTCTAAAAGGGAACAAATGTAAAGAATTTTAAATTTCAAAATGAAAATATTTTTAAACAGCGATTTATTCCGTTAAAAAGTTAATTGTAACTTTACAGATTTTTGTATTTTGTTGTAATTACATATTTTCTCTTCGGTTTTTGTGCTTTAGGAGGAGATGGAGTATAAATTTCACCAGATATTTTCAACCTTTCACTGATATTCCAAAATATCCTCAGAATCCCTCGAAATACTCATCTCCAAGGACTTTCGGATTGTACCCTTAGAAGTTGAGAATTTAATTTACAAAGAGAATTACAAATTTAATTTACTTTGCTCTTTATCTGTCTCAAACTGGAATCTTTATTTATTCACTTTTGAATTTTTAAAAAAGTAGATATCTCTCTGAATGGCGTTTTCTAGAGTTTCGGAGAATGACGGTTATCTGAATGAAGCTTAGGAGAAATTTCATAGTGAGAATTTTTATAAAATTTGGAAATTTTGTAAGTATTTCCTGTGTGGTTATTGTTTTAGACTTGGTGTCTTTCTTGAATTTTTTCCGATTAGTAGCGGTCGGTGTTTGTTGTTTTTGGCGCAAGAGCCATGTATAGCTATGCTGCTACAAACAGATGGTAAAAAAGCATGACACAATCTATAAAAACGCATGTTAAGATATAACAGCAGTCTATCAAGATAAAAATGCAAAAAATAAAAGTGCAAGGATGTATAATGTTAATGAAATATAAATGAAATACTGGTTCAAAACACACACTCGTTACAATCAATCAATGTGAATTGTGAAGCCTGAAAAGAAGTTCAAAAGTGCTAAATACAACTACAAAAACCAATGGTTTAATTTTTTAAAAAATGTTTGGGTGGTATTCCCCCCTAGGTCTTATAAATTTGGTGACGATGACTTATAAAAGTGTAAACAGAAGGAATTAAAAGATTTGCACTCGATTAAAAGATGATTTCACCCTCGATTAGATATGATTATTACCCATCTAAAGTAAAATATTCGTTTTTACAGCTGGATGATGCGGTAATCGTTGACGAAACAAATAGGAGGGTCAATCGGCGATACAACGCAGAAGAGGTGACTTTTAGGGCTCGAATAAATGAAGAGAAGATTCCATCTAGGCTTCAGCGCACTCCCTTGGTTGCAGCAGTTGAAGCAGTTCGGGCTCTTTTTGGTCTTCTCATTCTGCGTTGTACGCAAAATCTAAGGTCTACTGATCTTATTCGCCTTTGCCTCATGGCAATAGGATTAGAGAGGCCTGTGTCAACGGTTCTAATGCTGGCATCTGAAGTGACTGTAGAAAGGCTTGTAACACCTATAATGAATGTGCTACAGTCCTACAAAGAACTGAAACTGAGAGATGGCGTAACAGTTGATGTCATCATCATTCACAGAGACATAGGTGCAGGTGGCAACCGCCGAGTCATCAGTATCGAAACTGATTGTCTCAAAAAACGATCAATTCTGTCAATACCGACTGACGAGGAGGGGTTATGTTGTGCTAAGGCGATCCTATATGCTTTAGCTCACTTGGAAAATGACCGGGCTGCAATAAACTCCATGAAGGATAGAAGACGACCAGCGCTTCTTAATAGAGCTAAAGCTCTTCACAAGGATGCAGGAGTTCCTTTGGGACCTTGTTCTTATTCAGAAATTAAAACGTTTGAAGACTTCCTCGACATTCAAATTGTTATCATTTCTTCTGAAAGTTTGAACAAGGTAAGATTTGATACTTTATCTTAACATTTTTTTTTTGTTTTGACAAAATTATATCATGGATTTGGAAAAAAAATCAACTCGTAATTTTTCTATTTTTAAAGGTTTCTTACAAAGGCGAAGACAGAGAAAGACGCATCAATCTGTGGCTTCACAGTGGGCATTACGATGTGATCAAAAGTCTTAAAGGGTTTTATGGTTCCGACAACTATTGTGAGCCGTGTGAAAAACCCTTTATGAATCTCGAAGATCACAGATGCCAGTTTTTGTGTCCCATCTGTCTCAGGAAAGATTGCTCACCCGGTCATCCCCAGCGTTGCGCCGACTGCGATAGACTTTGCCGCTCTGCCAATTGCTTTGAATGGCATAAAGCAACCTCTGGAAGTAGACAGAAATCTTTATGCGATAAGGTAAGGACTCCATTATTACTGTATAAAATACTTTTATCGAAAGATTAATGTTTACGCTTTTCAATACAAAATGCAATCATATAAATGTGTATTTTATCAGATGTACCAATGCTGAAATTGTGGCAAAGTTATCTTAAGGAGGACCTGCCCTATGGAATTCCACAAATGCGGAACGTCCAGATGCCCTTCATGCAAGCAGTTCGTGGATGTGTCGGAGCATCGATGTTTCCTGGAGGTTGTTTCACCAAAAATGCCTTCAGACATACTGATCTTTTTCGATTTTGAAACGGATCAGTCTTCTGACACCCATGAAGTAAACTTTGCTGTAGCACAGTATGCCAGTGGGGGTGAAATAATCTTCAGAGGTTATACAGCGTGTCAGGACTTTTGTTTGTGGCTGTTCGCTCCCATACATAAAGGATACACTGCAATAGCACATAACATGAAAGGGTGAGTCTTTTCATTTTTTAAAACTTTCGATTTTTTAAACACTAATTTTGATTTGACGAAAATATTTAGAATGCCTATTTTTTCAGCTTTGATGGACAATTCGTCATGGCTTGGCTCCTGGAACAAGGGATAGCGCCATCTGTTATACCCAACGGTTCAAAGCTTATGTCCATTAGTCACCCGACATTGAGGATAAAGCTCATAGATTCTTTTAACTTCCTTCCAATGAGTTTGTCTAAACTGCCGGGTTGCTTTGGACTAAGCGAACTGAAAAAGGGGTTTTTTCCACATCTTTTCAATAAGAGAGAGAATCAAACTTATATTGGCCCCATTCCTGACATCTCATTTTATAGCCCAGATACCATGTCTGGAGCAATACGGGAAGAATTTTTAAAATGGCATAGAATGCAAGAAGGGGTACAGTTTGATTTTCAGAAGGAAATGCTCGCTTATTGCAAGTAAGTATTGTTTCAACAAGTGTTATTTTAAAGTATTTTTAATGTATTAAAATACTGAACTTTTTAAAAAATTGTAGATCAGATGTGGATATTCTCAGAAGGTGCTGCCTGGAGTTGAGGAAGCAGTTTCTAGAGATTACAGACGTGGACCCATTTTGGTCATTATTTTTTAAATATTCGCCTGTTTTATTGAATTGACTTGCTTTGAAATATGCAGTTTATTATCATTTTATTTTTCAGTTACGTGACCATTGCCTCGGCTTGTATGGCAACATACAGGCTCAAACACATTCCGAAGAATTCAGTAGCCATGGTACCAGTGCATGGATACATCAACAGCACCAATTACAGCCCTGATGCTATACGCTGGCTGGATTTCCTTGCACTGAAGGAAAGTATAGAAATTCAGCACGCGTTGAACAAACAGGGAGAAAAAAGAATCAACGGAGTGTCTGTTGATGGATTTTGCGAAGCAACAAATACCATCTATCAATTTCATGTAAGCTTTTTTATTCAAATACATTTTTAGCATAGTCTCAATTTCTTCACCGTGTATGTATAGATATATATTAAACGAATTCTTATTCTAGGGCTGTTTTTACCATGGCTGCCCTAAATGTTTCGAAGGAGGCACTTTGAATCCCTTATCTGGTGTTAGTATGAAGACTTTATTTGAAAAAACAAATGAAACAACTGTCAAATTAAGGAATCAAGGATATAGAGTCATCGAAGAATGAGAACACGTCTTTAAACGCAGGGCAAAAGATGACCAAGAATTGAAGCAATTCCTTCTAGGTCATGAGCTTCAAGATAGATTGGAGCCAAGGGATGCCTTCTACGGTGGTAGGACGAATGCAGTGAAGTTGTTCTTCGAAGGGACAATCAAATATGTTGATTTCACTTCACTGTATCCGTGGGTAAGTTAATTTGCGAAGTTTTATACGTATGTTTTTGTATATTTTTATGTCTAAATATAACTTCTCCCTTTAGGTTAATAAGTATTGCATTTATCCCGTGGGGCATCCCGAAATCATTACAGAGAATTTTCGAAATATTGGAGATTATTTCGGAATTGTGAAGTGCCGTGTCTTGCCTCCCCGAGGACTCTATTTGCCTGTTCTCCCTGTCAGAAGTAATGGGAAACTCATGTTTCCACTCTGCCGTTGCTGTGCTGAGAGCTTAAACCAAAGCTCTTGTCAGCACACCGACGAAGAAAGATCTATAGTAGGAACGTGGGTGACGGAGGAAATGAAGTTGGCCGTTGATAAAGGCTATCGAATCTCAAAAGTAAGTATCATTTTGTCCACCTTTATTTACATATTATCTGCATAAATATTACTGGAGTACTGATACATATATACATTTCAGATATATGAGGTGTATCACTTTCGTGAGAAATCGGAACATCTCTTCCGGTCCTACATAGATCTTTTTCTAAAGATTAAGCAGGAAAGCAGCGGATATCCTTCCGATTGCACAACTGCTGAAGAAAGGACTTCCTATATTCAGCAGTACTTCGAGAAGGAAGGGGTTTCACTGAATCCTGCTGAAATCAAACGAAATCCAGGGAGACGGCAAGTTGCAAAACTTGCACTAAATAGCTTTTGGGGGAGGTAAAATATTTATTTTTTAATAAACTGTAATTAATAAACTGTTAGTCTTTTTATAATTAGCTAATCATTTTTTTTTCTTCTAGGTGGGGAATGAATATCAACAAATGTCAGATAACTTATATTGATAACTTACCTGCTTTTAATAAAATGTTAGCTGATCCTACAAAAAATGAATGTAAGTCATTTTATTCCTCTGTAATGAAATTTAACTAGAATATCTCATTTATCACTACGAATGTTCATATTAAAATGATTTTAATTTTTTACTTGTTCTATAATAATGTTTTTTCTATATTAATTATTTTCATATAACATTTTGTTTTTATAGGAGGGCCCAAGAACTATGCATATCAAACTTCCGGTGGCAAGACATGCTGCAAAGTTCGGGGTTTTACCTCGAACTTTAAAAATAGTCTAAAATTGAATTTTGATTCAATAAAAAACATTGTATGCAGCTTGGACCGCAAGGACAGCATACTGTTAGATGATACCTCCAAGATATGCAGAAATGCCAAACGAAGAAAAGTCTTCAACGTGAAGCAAAATAAGATGTACAGGATGGTGTACAACAAGAGGGTTATAAAAGAAGATTTTTCAACTATACCCTATGGATACTAAAGCAAGTATAACTTATATTATAATTCAAAGATTAAGAGAGCGTTACTATTACTGTTTTTTAAAGTCAATTGTTTAATTTAATATGAAATTTATGAGCTGATATATTTGCATGTAATATTTTTTTTCCATTACAGATTGAATTTTTATGATTTTACAATACACATAAAACGCTTATATTTTTAAAATGTTCCTCTTCTTTTTATTTTATTTTCCAGATTGAAGACGGTTTAATACTATCTTGCGATTGAATGTATATTTTAAGAAATTGTAAAAACTTATTGTAATTGTGTTTTTCTTGTAAATGAAAGAGTTATTCACATACTTTGTTTTAAAAAAAGATCATTGTATCTTATGAAATTTTTATTGTGAGAAAATTATTGTAGTGTATTGTTAAGAATGATATTTCTATTTCGAGAAAAAGTCTTTTGTAACTGATGTTTTTTATTGTAAATAAAATGCTCATTTCAATTAATAGTTTTTTTATTGTGAATAAATATACATCAAAAAGTAATCCATTTAGTTGTCTTGCATACATATGTTTAGTTGATCTAGGGTTTCCAAAAACATTATCTTTAAAAACTTTTTGGTTGACAATGTAAGTCGGAGGCAGGTTCATCTCTTTAATGGCTGCTTGAAATTCCTTGAATCCTTTTGGCGACTTCTTTCTGTTCCGAAGTAAGTCTGTAACTAAATTCACGATACTAGTTCTTGGTATACGCTGACCTTTGTAAACAATCTCTCCTTCCGGAGTCCACGATAATGTTGCATGGTTTTCTTTTAAAGATTCCAAAATATTCCTTACAGTATTTAAATACCGAGCTGGGGCAGCCTTTAAAATTTTTGCTGTAAGGGCGTCCTCTTTTTCTTCTGATAGAGTTTCTGTTCCTTGAATTTCGGAGGTTTCTGGAGTTTCCTGGTGATGTTGTATTTTCACAAACTTCTGAAGTATTTGTAAATATTGATTTGCCTTCTCACTTTCAGACAAATCCTTTCTTTGAAGTATATTTTGCATTTTGGAATCCAAATCAGATAAATGATCCACAAATTCTGCCCGATCTTCGGGTATCAAGACCATTTTCTTAGTGTACTCCATTGATGAGAGAGCTCATCACAGTTATAGCAGCGGGTAACAAAAGAGATAAAAATCCTTCACCCCGTTGAATGAGAATTTGCCTCTTCTTATATGGGGGCATCTTCCTGTCCGAAAGTTTCCTTAAGCTGATTTTAAAAGGAATGAGTTTATTCTTTTGTTTCTTAGTTAAAGGTACATTTCCTCGAAGTACATTCAGTGCACATTCACACAGAGCTTTAATAATATTATTTGGGCATGTTTTGAAAACAGAACTCTTCGATTTTATTTTACAAATAGCTTTCAAGTATTCTAGCTGCTGCTTCGTACACATAGTGGTGATTAATTTGATAAAATCTGCACAGCAAAAGGACTTTATATAGTTTCCAAATATTTGACAAATGCTTTAGCTTTGTAGGCGGCGCAATGATGGAAACTTTTCCCGTGCATGTAGGGACACATCAAATCAAAATTCGATAAATCTTGTACTTTGGGACATTCAAAATCATCAAGATTTAATATTTCGCGTCCGGTCAAAAATTCTAGAAATTTCTTTTTTTCTCGTCCTTTTACGTAAATATAGGAAAACGTTTCGAATATGACTGCCAATACGCAACGAAAGGTATCGTAAGGTAATTCACCGTCATTCCATTCGATTAGAGGAAGGAACTTAGTAATCCAAGAGTAAGTACTTTGTTTCTTA
Organism: Argiope argentata; assembly: GCA_026289955.1. Lineage (NCBI taxonomy): Eukaryota > Metazoa > Arthropoda > Arachnida > Araneae > Araneidae > Argiope > Argiope argentata. The sequence continues at coordinate 455,949 of JAOUZG010001254.1, read as the reverse complement.
CTATCCAGCTTTTCGAAAGTATGAGGCGATTTAAAAAGCCATCGTCCGCAGAAAGTCTCGTCATTCACAGCACACACTGCCATCTCTTTGACGATAAAACGTCCCGGAAATACCTGAAATACTTCAAAATCTAAGACTGCTGATGTCATGGTGTTTCCGTAATGAAATGACTAACGAGGTTGATATACATAAAATTTATCTCCCGGAAAAAGTCCAGTACGCAGGCGCAGTGAATCATCGATTTGAGGTGTCAAATCAACAAGTAGATAGCTAAAAGCTTTTGAGGTAGCATCTCCGTATACTTCTTGAAAAAATTTAACATTGTTTGGGTAAAGCTGGCGACCTAAATGCATGATTTGGGAACGATCACGGGGATTTTTAAATAAAATCATGTAATGCGCATTCAGTGAAATATCTCGCATTTCTTTACCTTTGTGAAATATATTTTGAACTATAAAAATAATAGTTAAATTGCGATTATGGCTTCCCTTAGTGAAAAGTTTGCTTAATTTGTTGTCGCTAGAAAGTTCTTCCATTAGATCATCGATCACAATTACAGCATTCGTAACACTATTGATATTGGAAGGGAGTCCTTCGTGGAATTCCACATGTTTCATTTCTTTGTAAAGGTTTTGATAAGCTCCAAAGCACCAAATAATTTTAGAAGGGAAAGGATGTATCATCTTAAAATCGATTAATTTCTTTCCAAGGTGTGTCTTTCCGCATCCTTTTGCACCACCGACAAGAACGGTGCATGGGTGATGTAAGTGTAATGAATTCATGTTCAATGACTGAAAATGTCGTGAGTGGTTGTATTTATAATAAAACAAAAAATGAATGAAATAACGAAAAAACTGTTTAAATAATCTATTTATTTACTGTCTAAAAATCATTCTTACACCATATCGTTTTTTGACAAATTGGTCCATTCGAAAATCGTTTTTCTGACAGTGAGATAAACTGTTTACAATGGAATACAAAGATTTGCCTTGACATCGTTTCAAGATAAAGTAGATACAATAAGCTCCACAAACATTAGACGCAGGACTTTGTATCATTGATGAATTCCATACCACGGAGGAATAACGGGACACGAAATCGTGAAGCAGTTTACCATAAAATTCAGGTGGATTTCCATACGAATCAAAAAATTCAACTTTGTCGTCTTCCAAGTACAATGCTAACCAGTGGGATCCTGGTTCAGATGTCGTGTCGGTATTCAAAACAATAGCAGACTTTTCTTTCAAGATCGGGATAGTATCGGATGCAAATACGCCACGGAAAAATGGTGAAGTATACAGGTCTCTTGATAAAATGAAATATATTTGATTTCCATTCATTTTCAATTTCCAAAGTCATATAAAATATTTCTCGATTTGTTTATTTCTATTACGTTATCAAACTCGGCGTAAATCAACACACAGATAGTTTGAGAAAGCGCCTTTGAAAATTTAATTTCCAGTCTCAAATTGCTATGCTTAATGAGATTTAAATGATCTCCATTACAAAGGTCCGGTGATAAATTGAAGGCAAACAATGTATTTCCCTTTATATAATCTTCTCTAGATAGAAATAATCCTTGGTCTTGTCCAAATTTATCAGTCCCAGAAAATAAGCTATTGTAACCTTTGATGTAATTATTATTATGAAAATTCAATTCGGAGGGATTATGTGGCACTGGATGACCATCCACATAAATTCCTATAAAATTTATGTCAAAATGCTTGAAATCGAAAGGGGATTTTTCAAATGTTCCATGAAATGCATCATTTTCCACACATCCGATGATGACTCTTTTGGGCATCTGACCAACGAAAATATTATCTTGCACCATTGACATACTTCCCTGAGGAATAGAATATACTTTGCAAAGTACTCTATTAATAGGATATTTTGCTGTTTCTCTCTCCAAAGCTTTCACGTGTCCTGAAATAACACCTGGACTGACACGAACTTTTCGAACTAGTAAATGGATTTTTTCCAAAACAACTTTGTATCCTTCATCTTCTTGCAAGCAGAACTCAGGTTTACTTCGAATCAATTTCCCAAACCAAATTCAACAATAGTCTTTCTTGATGAAACAGATCACTGTATAATATTCCAATCATATCCAATGTAGCACTCGATTCAAAAAATTTTGATCGCTTTTTCAATCGATCGTCATTATCGCTGTAAAACATTTCAGATGTAAGCTGAGAAGTCTTACTGTCATAGCCGTGATTCAATAACGTCTCAATATAAGATCGATAAGGATATGTATTACTAGAGTTAGACACAAGGCGATCATTTAAGGAAACGTCTACTTGACTGAAGATTGAATGAAGAAATAAATTAACAGGGCCAATATTAGGTTTTGTTGATGTGGAAGCAGTTGGTGCTGTTGATGTAGATGAATCAGAATCAATATTAGTTTCTTCTAGAATAGGTGAACCATCTGCTTTTAAAATTTTTGCTTTTACATAAAGCTGGGTTTGACTCAAATCGAGATACTCTTTGCCGCTTCCAGAAATGTGAAATTCAACAGGTCCTCCATCGAATACATTAGACAATGGGTGAAATTCAACCCACTGACCTGTTTCCACGGCAGTTTGAGTTGGAGGTAAGTGAAAAAGTTCCAATTCCGATTTGACACATTCTGGGGATCCTTTCAAAATGTAAGCCATTACGAATCAAAGATGTCACGACCTCTTCTCTTTCATACCTTAGATGAAATGTTTTTTTTTTCTGTGGTTTTCTCTTCCTTTTATATTTTCCTTTTCCAATCATGGACTGTATTTGACCAATAACTTTTCGAGCCAGATTTTTTCCAGCTTCTTTACTTCTTTTTCTGGCAGCAATTTTGATATCTTCCCCAGAAACAAGGTCGTTTACCACATTCGTTCCTGTGATGAGAGCTTCGTTGCCAATTGCTTTTCCTCCTTTTACTATAAATGGTAATGCCGCTCGAAACCAACGGCGGAATATGCCACCTAATCCATACCCTTTTTGAAAAGACACTCCCTCATAATATGGAATTCCAGATCCTTTGTGATTCGTATAATATTCTTGGAGTTTTGTTGGGCAGCAAGTATACGGTACTTTTGTAATAGAACTCATCTTCCGTATCAAAAATATGGAAATAATTGCCAACACTAAGAAATCCCACCTATTTATAGGATTTGTCGCATTCGAAAATGCAAAACGATGTCACTTTTCCCCTTTCAAATGGAACCAAAGCACCTGAATTAAGACGAAGTTCCATTTCAATGGTTTGGAAGGACTGTCTGATTACGGGAACATAATGAGGTCTATCATAATGAGCGCTAATAACATCTCCGTCTTTTCCGGAAATTCTCACAACTCTTAGTAGGGGTGCTTCAACATTTCCTACAACGACAGGTTGTACTATATCACTATACACATAAAATACTGGGAAAGCTGCTTGCGGATCAGCTACGAACGAGCTTTCTTCAACTCCCTCAACAACATGAGGATAGAAACCTAAAAGATCACACAAACCTTCTTGTAAGATGACTTTTGATTTATTTTCTGCTTTTATTTTTACTCGTTTGTTATTAGCATTGAATTTAAAACTGATTTTACCTTCGTGTGAAGGTAGTGTCATTGCTTTTAAAACGTCTGAAACGGTTTCATAGGAGCCTGCCGGAATTTTTCTGGTAATTAATTTTCCATCTCCTAAATCAAAACCGAATATATTGTTCTTCTCGTTTATGTTATACCATGTACGGGGGTAAATTATTTCGTCTAATCCAACTTCCCATTTTCCTTCTAATGATATCGGTATAGGGAGCTGAGTTACAAAACTTGAAATTTTATTATTGGGAAAATAATGTAAGGAGCTATCAGAAGGAAGCGTCAAATAGAATGACATTTTGTTTTACAGTGAATAGATTTTTTTCTTGAATCCCCCTATTTATAGCATTTTCACTTCACTCACCCATGAATTGAATTCTTCTGGATATCCTAGAAATTTAACAAAATATTCCATTTTTCCATTTTTACTTCTTTTCTTAATCACTTTTTCTACAAGATAGTAACCGGAATCTTTAACCTTTTGCATTTCTCTTTCGTAAAATGTACCTTCTATGACATTATTGTTAAAATCCTTCAATTTATAAACAGTCGGTATTCTTGAAAGAATCTTGTAAATAGTAGATATTTCTCTAGACCAATTATTTTCATATCCCTTTTCAAATTTTCCTTTCCACTTACTAATGCGAACCGTATCGCCTACTTTAAAAGAAGGTTTTCCCGATTCCTGCTGAGAAAGACTGCCATATAAATTTTGCCAAACTATCGCTTGGTTGTCAATATTTACTGAAGATAGTTCCATTTTGATACTTCGATGCCACGTATTATTATAACTAGATATTATTTTTTGAATCACGTCTATGTACTTTTGAGTGTTATATTCTGTAAAATATCTCGTCAATTTTAACATTAGAGTTCTATGAAAACGTTCGATTATGCTAGCTTTCGTTTCATTATTAAAAAAGTGTACATTCATTTTCTTTAAATTATTTTGAACTATTCAGTTTTTGAATTCTGTTCCTTTATCCGTTTGTAGTAATTGAGGAGAGCGTTCTTTGAATATTTTCTGAAAGCCGCTTAAAATGCTTTGACCTGTTTTATCCTTCAAAGATATTGCCCAAGCATACTTTGAAACCACGTCTATACATGTCAGCAAAAATTTATATCCTTTATTAGATTTACTTAGAGACTGCATGTCTAACAAGTCAGCTTGAAACTGCTCATCTATTCCATCTACTATTACTCGATTCCTTTTAAAATTTCGTCTTGCTGCCCTATGTAGAGTGTAAGACTCTTTAGCCTTTAACCATTTTTTAATTTGTTTAGACTTTATACTGTTTCCTAAAACCCTTCGCAAAGCATTTAAGCCTGCAAAACTTGCTGGAAGCTCTGGATTTTTATATAATTTTTCAAGTGAGTTTCCTAGCATTTTTTTTAGTTCATTAAAAAACAAATAAAATTTTTTAAAGTTCTTCTCTCACATATACAAATAACCAATGAGATAACATAAGATTCACAAATGCCTTTATATACTTTTGCATAAAAATATAAATAAAAATAAAGAATAAGATAAAAACTGAAACAAATTAGAGGAAATAAATAAATTTTATTATAAGACTTTAAAACTCAAAACATGATGAAGATACATCCACAGTTTCATTTAAATACAACTCTTCGATTTTCGAAAAGAATTTTACAAAATTCATTTCAGTAAATAATTCATACTGAAACCATTGCAAATAAGGCCTTTTAATGTTCAGTTTTACGAAATTAGCAGCTAACACATTCCATTCAACATTATACAATGCTTTTTCAAAATAAGCATCAAAATTCTGTTTTTTACTAAATGACACACAGTCATGAACGTCCATATTAAATAGGAACCCATGCTTACAATCTATACATTCAGATTTTGAAAGCACAGATATATTTTGTGAAATACAGTCCAACAAACATTTACATAAAGAAATTACCAGTTCATCATAACCTTGTGGAGTATCAGCATCCCAGTCATCTAATTTTTCGTCATATGGATGCTTCTGAATTTCCAAAAGGACACATTCTTTGAGTGTGTATGCTATGAAACTAGATTGAATACAATCGAAAATTCGGTTCTGTGAATTCAATAAGTGTTCAAATTGAGCTCCTCTGATGATTACTCTTTCTGGCACCAGATGAAATGAATTGTCCTTTCTCTGAAAAAGTCTCTGTAGACTAACACACATTTGAGAGTTGACACTGTGATTGAAAATACACACATCTTTTTTCACAACATCCACGGTATCGGGATCCAGAAAGGCAGGAAAGGTGCGAAGTTTAGAGAGAAGAGAACTCCATACATCGGGCTTCAAAGACACTCCTTCTTTCGTAGGATGAAGGAATCCATTGTCATCTGTTACGTAAACTCGAATGTGAACACGGGTTTCCTTATGAAATTCATTCACAACAACAAACAAGCCGTCACCGAGAGGAACCATATTATTGGGTAAAGTTTCCAAAGTTATTTTTTCGTCCAAACGCTCGTTAAAACACAATTTTTTAGGCATTTTATCTTGATGGTCACTCTTGCGTTTTAAAAGTTCCCGAGCTTTAGATGCATACATCTTAGAAAAAAAATCAGGTAAGTGCAGCAGCTGAAAGAAAGTCTCACACCACAGTTTAGAAGCAAGCCAAAAATGAAATGACCTTTTTAAAAAAGACTGGGAGAAGTCTCAAGACTACTGTATTCATTTCAGTTCTCTATATCAGCCAATCAGAATATTAGAAACAGTCAGCAAGTAGAAGGTAAACAGCTCAACCCGTTTCGAAAAGCCAATAAACTCCTCAACTCTCATTGACGTCATGCCACCTGCCCATTCCTGCACAAACATGATCACATACCTGTTGCCACTAAGAAACGTCTAAATTCCCAACTATGACGTCACACACTTCTCTTCCTCTGAATCCGTAGCTTCATTTCAGTTCGACAGCAACAAACAACTCATCTCTACGTCATTTTAAACAGATACTGCCATTTTCACCGATAGATGGCAGCACTCGAAATACATGACGTAATATTCAAAGAGTTTATCTTTACTTGTTTCATGGAGCCCCACATGGTACGTGCCCCACATGGTCTACGTGCCCGCTTTCGGAGTCGAAGCACCCGGGTTCGAATCTGACGTCGGGCAGTTGAAATTTTGCCAAGTCATCGTCTCGAAAATCGCACAAGTAAGCTCAATTAAACTGTTCGTTAATTTAATCCAATTCATTAAATTATTAATTAGTTATGATTAATTAAGATTACTTATAATTGACCTAATTGAAATTAAGGAACTTTGAACACTTTCTAGGCTAGACTCTTGGATGACGTCATTCCCCTTCTGCTCACTTCAGTTCACATCAGAACATTACAACTCAACTGACTGGTAGCACAATAACAACTCAACTCGAACTAAAGAAGGGAAGAAACAACTCAACTCGAAGGGGGAAAGGGGGAAGGAAGGCAGGAGGGAAACAACTCAAATCAGTGGGGGGAAGAAAGGGGAGAAGCAGGAATAAAACAACTCAACTCAAGGAAGCAGGAGGGAAACAACTCAACTTCTACCTACCATATACCCCTGTATACTACTAATGATATTATAAGCGTATTCTTACCAATTATATTTTTCAAAATATTGTAAATATTTGAATACAATTTTAATATGATCTGCATTACGTTCATTGGATTTTACCATTTATACAACCGCTTCCAGTAAGAGTGATTTTTTCTTCGAAATTACTGGGCTTTTTTAATTTTAAAATTGTTCGAACTCCAAAACTTTGTTTGAAAGCTAGAAAAATTGAAAATGAAAGTTTAAAAAAATTATCATTTGAGAGAGAGAGAAGTCTAGTAATTTTTTCAAATCCGTTTAAACTGGTTAATAACTTAAATTAATTAAGTCAAATAATCACTTAAAAGTAATAATGTTCTCACATGATAAATTAAAATTTGCGACCGTAGATTTCATTTTATTATTATTATTTTTTAAAGTTTCTTTTTACCAACTGTGACTTGGGTTGTTAGTTTTAGAACAGAAGGTTTTACGCCTGCTTCGAAGTCGATGATATACGCCGATTATTGAAGAATTCCTTCAGTATTTCTGTTTACTAAATATATAGAATTGAAACCTAAAGCTGTTCCAGTAATTTTTTAATAAATCTCCTCAATTGATTGATTGATTTTTTTTGGCTCAATAGCTACACATTTGGCCATGTTGTGCCAATCCAATGGTGAAATATAAAAGTAAGGCAAATTCAAAGTTCAAATAATAAGTATAAAAGATGATAGATTGCAATAAAAACGTATACAAAATGGCAACGCATCGTAATTTTGCAATTTCAGTTTTAAATAAGAGTAAAACAGCAGTAAAGAATAAAAAATACGAAATCAATGTTTTGGTACCATTGATAACTGAAGAGACATAATTAGTAAGGAAACTAAATAAAAATATAAAATATAATGTCCTTTAAGAATTTAAAAATGCTCTGGTGGTGTTTTTCACCCTCCAGAGCCTGCATGTTCATTGAAGTTAAATCAAAAAGCGAACACGTTAGGAATTAAAATCAGGACATTCAATTAAAATATGCTTAACAGTAAAATCCCCTTGACATGTAGGGCAATTTGGTACAGATTATCCAAAAAGAATAAGTCTGTGGGTATATCGCGTATGTCCTATACGTAGGCAAGTCAATTTGACGTCAACATCACGCATAGGAGGAACAGGCCCCATTCCAATAGTTGGTTTGACAGAATGCAGTTTATTTTCTGTTTGCAGATCCCATGTCAGTTGTCAAGAAGAAAAAAAAACTGTTTGACCAAGGACTCCTTAATATCACAATAAGAAAGTCCTTGAGACAAAAGATTCGTTGCTGATTTTGCCTTTGAATCTGCCATTTCATTTACAGTAATGCCAACATGACCCGGCAACCAACAAAAAATGATCTCAAAGCCCTTAATTTGTAAAAGGCGCTATGTAAATAAAATTCTAACAATAATTGGGTGCATCTTTCTGTGATAGTGAGTTAGTGTCTCCAGAGCACTCATGCTATCAGTGTAAATAGTAAAGTAGAAGGAGAAATTTTATAGACGGCACAGAAGATCGCCACCAATTCAGCAGTAAACACTGAGTAACAATTATGTAGACGGTGGCTTAGTCTATCAGATGGAAATATGATGCCACAACCAACATGCCATCTGATTTCGAGCCATCTGTGAAAATTGGTGTAAAGGAAGAATATCGATAGCGATGCTGTAGAAACAACTGTTGGAAGACAGTCGGAGCAGTTGAAAATTTATCGAATCCTGAAAAGGGATTTAAAAAAGAAAATTGCGGTTCATCCTAAAGTGGAATGGAAAACAAATCAGCTGATTGAATAGTAATATTATAAAGGTCCGAGTCATGAAGGGTAATTTTAACTCTTTCGTTGAATGGATGAGTATCATACAATCTGTGAAGAACGGGTGAAAGATTTATTTGACGCAAAGGGAGCTTTGACTCTGGCATAATTCTGAAATAACACGAAGCGGACAATTTGCTACGCCTTATATTTAGGGACATTTCGGGACAGATAACATGCAGACTCTCAACTGGAGGGGTACGGAATGCACCAGAACAGATTCGTAAACCAGGATGGTGAACAGTATCTAATCGCCCTAAGACGGTAGTGCGGGCAGAGCCATACACCGCAGACCCATTGTCGATTCGGGAAAGAATTACTGCCTTATAAATACGGTGTAGTGAGATCCGATCGGTACCCCAAGATGTTGTGAAGAGTACCTTCAAAATGTTTAAGGGCTTCTCACACTTCTTACGCAGGTGTAAGATATGAGGAAAAAAAGTTAATTTGTGATCGAAGATAACTCCCAAAAACCGTATTTCATTTACTACAGGAATCGGTATATTTCCAATGTTAGTATTCGGATCCAAGTGATTGTTTCTTTTTCGGCTTAAGTGCGCACATCGGCTTCTCTACGGTGAGATACTGTGTTCCTTGTTTTTGCACCGTTACCAATTTATTCATGGCATTCTATAATTGACGCTATATTAGGTTGATTCCGCTTCCTTGGCATTATATCTGGTCATCATCATAAGGACTCGCCCGCATAGAAGAAAGCAAATGAGTTAAAATTTGACTAAGATGAATTATAAAAAGAGTGACACTGAGCACACTATCCAAATCATTTTTCCGACACATTTGATTTCTTCCTCAGCTATGATGAGGACGTTCGTCCCAATTCTTCGGAGCAAGAAATGGAGCTAGTGAAGGGTGATTCTTCGAAACCCCCGACTCGTCCTTTTGAGGATTTGTTATGGAAGGGGGGAGAAGCAAAAGGAGCGAATGCTAAAAGAAAATGCACGGAACCTATTGTTACCAATCTCCAAGGTGAATTACTAAGAGTTACCGGTTCTAATTTCAATTGTGACAGTTGCGGCAAAAGAAAAGTGAACAAAAAATCACGACTCTAAAAATCCAGTTAAAAATCATATCTAACGCCATCCGAGATGCACAGAATATGGGCCTCACCGATTCCATGTCTTATCAAGAATCCATCAGCACTGCCAAAGAAATGGAGGATAATCTGGAGTCACTAATGAGTGAGTGAAATTCTATTATTGCTGTTGGATGTTTAATGTCTGATCAAGGAGATGATTTTAGAATGTCCCCCAAACCCCCAAAAGAAAAACTGTTAAAGCCCCCATAGTGAGTCACAATAATTTGGAAATTGTCACTTCTAATCGATTTGAACCCCTAACTAAGGAGCCAGTAAATGCCCCATAAAATGACTCCCTGTATCTAAATCAAGAATACCCCAATCATGCCAAAATATACTAAAAATTACAACAAAATTCTTGAACTTATTTTTACTGAATTTGGTGTCAATGACTTAAAATAATTAACAATAATTTTCTTAACTATAATTTTACTTAATAAAAATTTTATTACTTAACACTAATTTTATAAAAATTTACCCAGGAACATTTGAAAACCATAAAGCTATCCAAAATTTCTGTAAAGAAAATGAGCTGGAATACTTTATTATCCCCCCTAAAACCGAAAGGCCAGTCAGGATAGTTATCAAGGGACTCCCCATTGATTATATGAGCGAATCTCTTGAAACTCAATTAAAAGATCGCGGTTTCTCAGTGAGAAAAATTACTAGACTTTCCCAATTTAAAACCAGACGTCCCCTCCCAATCCTTCTAGTTGACTTAAATAAAAATGACCATGTAGATGAAATTTATAATCTCGCTCTTTTAGATTTTCTCAAAGTAACTATTGAACGCTATAGAAGCAGAAATACCATATCTCAGTGTTACAACTGTAATCTTTTTGGACATGTATCAAGTAATTATGCTCTAAAACCCAGATGCTTAAAATGTAATAATGACCATCAGACCAGTAACTGCCACCTTAATGGTAAATTCGACAATCCGAAGTGCATTAATTGCGATCAACACGGTCACAAAGCCGCATATCGTGGTTGTCCAAAATTTCCTAAAATAGAATCCCCGTAAAATATTAGGTCAAACTACTTCAAATCTAATTTTGTCAAGCCCAATGTAGCGTACTCTAACATTCTTAAAACAAATTTCCCTGAGCAACCACAAACTTCTAATTATCCCCCCTACTGTAATTAATCCTTCCAACTCTAACTCTGAACTTGCTGATGTTTTTGATTTACTAAATGAAATCAAATCCCTATTTAAAATATTCCCCTTAATCTTAAAAAGGCCATTCAAGAAAAGAAATCAGCGGCAGACCTCATAAGAAAACTTTTCATCTTTTTTTAATTAATTTCTCAATCCTCATCTCCCTAAATTTCGACCCTACCCCATCCTTATATAGTTACTTCAACACAAAGCCAACAGCCAATCGGAAAGCAGCCTCTCAATTGAGCCATGCCCTCTGAGTTGTGGTTCCTCTGCAGCTTCTCATTCCATGCCTGTCTTCCTTGTGCAGCGCCTCAGTTAACATCACAAAGCTCGAGGATAAGCCCCGTTCCGGGGCTAGGCGCCTCTTTAATTCACTTTTACTCTTACTCTTCCTTATGGAGCTCCGTCAGCTTGAATAAAATTATTAGAATACATGCTCCCAACACGAACTCTGAAGGTCCAATATGATAAAAAGTTCTGTAAGAACATTGGTAGGTTTCCCCTAAAACCAATGTTGAATAGTGTAGAAAGTATGCCGTGTCGCCACGTACGGTCATATGCCTTCTCCATGTCGAAAAATATAGAAGCAAGGGGGTTCCTCCTTACAAATGCGTTGCGAATTTTAGCCTCCAGTAAAACGAAGTGATCAAAAGTTGACTGACCTCGACGGAATCCAATCTGCAATGGAGAGATTCATCCTTGTTTTTCCAATTCGTATATGAGCCGAGCATTTATAATTCGTTCAAAAGCCTTGCAAAGGCAGCTAGTTAAAGCAATTGGTCCGTAATTGAGAAGATTAGAAGACTCTTTGCCAGGCTTTAAAATTGAGATCACAATAACTTCACACCATTGTGAGGATACTTCTGTTCAATCCATATTCTGTTAAAAAATAATAACAGATTCGAAAGGGAAGTTGTTTTTAAATGGTGGAATATATTCTATAAAATCCCATCAAGACCAGGACGGGAATCAGGGGCATGAGATAATGCGGTCTCTAGCTCAAAAGTTTTAAAATCACAGTTGTATGGAAAGGTATTCGTTCGTAAAAACACAAAGGAAACCATTCCGCGAGATTCTTAGTTGCAAAAAAATCCGATCTATACGAATCAATTGCAGAAACCTATGCAAATGTTTTACTTAGAACGTTAGCAACGTCTAATGGTAAAGAGTACTGCACATTAACCCTATTTAGAACAGGAATAGAAGATTCGTGATTTATCCCATTAGCAGCTTTTTCCTTTTTCCATAGAGTTTTGCTAGATGTAGAGTAAGTGATAAAGGTTATGAATTGAATCCAGAATTCCTTCTGGATACGACGGCGTATACGACATACTAGTGCCTTTTCTTTTTAAAAAGCGGCAAGTTTAGTAGGGTGCCTTCGAAAGATATTTTATAACCTTTTCTCCTGTTTATAACTATCGGGACAGGCTCCATTCCACCAAGATCTGCAAAATTTTCTCAGATGTAGCGAACTCTTTGGAATAGTGGAGGTTGCGGCACATAGTATAATATCTACGACATTTTGAACTGCTTTCGAAATATCTGTAGTATTGATCATTATCTCTATGATATCTGCTAACTACGAAAACGCAGTCCAGTCTGCCCTCTGGAATAGAAAACGTGGAGGACAATAAGTCGTCCCGCCGTTATCAGCATGGGATATGATAATAAGATAGTGATCACTATTATATAAATCGTTGCTAACAGATAAGGTTAGCAACGGGATAAGTTCAGGAGAACATATGATCAAGTCAAGACTGTGGAAGGTACGTGTGGGCTCGTGGTAATGTGTCTTTTCATCATTATTTGGTAAACATAGACAGTTATTAAAAATAAACTGTTATATTTGCTTCCCACTTGAATTTGCTCAATCCGAACCCCACAAAGAGCTGTCCGTTCCAGTCGCCGAGTAAAGTAAAAGGAGCAGGAAGATGGTCCTCTAGGTTATCAAGATCTCGTAAGAGAATGACATCATGAGGCGTTAAGTAAATACAGCAGACTGTGACAAGAGTTTTTACGTGAACTTTCATTGCCGCAGCCTGTATAGAGATATGAATTGTTATAGGATTGCTTGAATGTAAACTGGAAATAAAATTTGCAGTGCTATGAGCTCTACTGTCTGCATCTTTACAAACACAACTGTTATCGCTTAATTTGATTTGGAAATTTGACTTTAAAAATATCTTGAAGACCAAAAAAAAAAAGGATGAAATCTGCTCATAATCGACTTTATGTCCTGAAGTTTGGAAAGAATGCCACGACAATCCCAAGAAAGGAAAGTCCTCTTAAGAGAGGGGTTTGGGAGGAGAGAGAGAAGTAGCAATTGTTGCAGTTGCCTGATCCTCGCAACTCATACTAAGTTCCTATTCATCCTCAGACGTATGTAGCTTAATATCAGGGCTATTAAGTGTGTCTTCAAATACGGACTGTTAGTCCTAATGGACAACACCTTGCATCGCTAGCCGCAATCCGTCAGAATTTTTTGATGCTAAATTTTTCAGTTTCTTTCGTAGATCCTTTTCTGTAAGGCCACGTTTAGCTCGGTTTAATGTCAACGAAGTCTGTGATTTGGATTTTCTTCTAACAGTTTTTCGAGTATCAGCATTAGCATTCAGTGAACGATCGGTATCGGAATCAGAAGTTTTTCAGGATTTGCTGCATTTCTGGTATACTTTATACAGCGATCACAATTGCAATATTCACAGAACGTGTTTTTTTTTACTGCTGAAGCATAACTGACACCAGAAGTTGGAGTTTGTACCTTAACTCTGTGTCTGACTTCAGGATTTTAAATTTATTTTTATAACTAACTTTTTCAGCGTCCAGCGAGGGCAAGATAGAGAATATGAGGGATGATCGCCACCTCATTTTAAGCACATCTCTTGAGTGATGCACTGCTGGTTATCTTGCCATTTTTTTTGCACAGCGAGCACAAGTAAGAAAACCGCGGCAATTCATTTTAGAGTGGCCAAAGAGCTGGCATTGAAAGTACATTAGTGGATTAGGTATATATAGCATCACCGGCAATTGCCCTATTCTTCAACATTTGAGAAAATTTATTAAACCTCAGCTGAAGATCTCCCAAATTCTGTCAAACAATAAATGGAATTTAGAAGC
>JAOUZG010001254.1:314386-429857 GCA_026289955.1 Argiope argentata | reverse complement strand
AAATCAAATTAAGCGATAACAGTTGTGTTTGTAAAGATGCAGACAGTGGAGCTCATATCTCTGCAAATTTTACTTCCAGTTTAGTCATATGACTAAACTCTTACGAGATCTTGATAACCTATTGGACCATCTTCCTGCTCCTTTTACTTTACTGGCGACTGGAACGGACAGCTCTTTGTGGGGTTCGGATAGAGCAAATTCAAGTGGGAAGCAAATATAACAGTTTATTTTTAATAACTGTCTATGTTTACCAAATAAAAAGCAGATGAAAAGACACATTACCACGAGCCCACACGTCGTACCTTCCACAGTCTTGACTTGATCATATGTTCTCCTGATTTTATCCCGTTGCTAACCTTATCTGTTAGCAACGATTTATATAATAGCGCTCACTATCTTATTATCATATCCCATGCTGATAACGGCGGGGCGACTTATTGTCCTCCACGTTTTCTATTCCAGAGGGCAGACTGGACTGCGTTTTCGTAGTTAGCAGATATCACAGAGATAATGATCAATACTACAGATATTTCGAAAGCAGTTCAAAATGTCGTAGATATTATACTATGTGCCGCAACCACCACTATTCCAAAGAGTTCGCTACATCTGAGAAAATTTCGCAGACCTTGGTGGAATGAAACCTGTCCCGATAGTTATAAACAGCAGAAAAGGTTATAGAATATCTTTCGAAGGTACCCTACTAAACTTGCTGCTTTTTAAAAAGAAAAGGCACTAGTATGTCGTATACGCCGTTGTATCCAGAAGGAATTCTGGATTCAATTCATAACCTTTATCACTTACTCTACATCTATCAAAACTCTATGGGAAAAGGAAAAAGCTGCTAATGGGATAAATCACGAATCTTCTATTCCTGTTCGAAATAGGGTTAATGTGCAGTATTCTTATCCATTAGACGTTGCTAACGTTCTAAGTAAAACATTTGCACAGGTTTCTGCAACTGATTCGTATAGATCGGATTTTTTTGCAACTAAACGCCCTATCACACGGCGAAATACCGTCAGCACTTTAGACGATAGTTGTCGATTTGTGCCCAGTGGCAACCGGTCAAGCAAGTTTTCCGTCATCGTCAACTTTTTTTAACCGGCTTGAAAATGTCCACGATAGTGACGGAAATATCGTTTGCAAACGAAATTCAACCAATCATGTGAAACTTTTCTGTGATGTAGTATGCAATAACTCATGAAAATGCAATAACTCATTCCTGATGTAATGTAGAGGGGTTTTTTAAAAAAATAATATTCTTTTCTTCTTCTTCTTCTTTTTTTTTTTTTTGGCAATTTAAAAATTTCAGAAAAACCTGTTTTTAATTATCTATGTAATAAATAATAATAAAATTATAAATGAGGTAAAATAAATGAGGTTTTAATACTTTAGCTTTGAAAAAACTAAGAAAAAAGCAATAACATAGTTTGGAAAATTATTTTTGATTATTATTATTAAATGAAAATTATTTAATGATTCCTATTTTTCACAAATACTGGTAATAAATGTACAAAGATTTAAAAAAAACAGCTCTGTAGTTTCAAATAAAATGAAAACAAAACATTTAACATTTTTTTAAAAAGCAATTTTAGAAATGAGTGAGACTAAATAATGCAGAAATATAAAACATATTTGGTTTTGACAAAAATATAAAAAGATCATACTTTTATCATTAGCAAAAAACTACTATAGATACCATTAGAAATAGTCTTAGAATGGAATTGTTTTATAATTTTGAACTGGTGTGGGGAAATAAAAATTATTTAAAGGAATGATATATAAAAATCGAGTCCAATCTACATTCTCAAAAATTATTTTTTAATAGATGATAGACAGTAAAATTCAGGCTTCTTTTTCCACATTTTTTTCTTTTAAATTTAACAAATTAACAGTTAATTTAGAATGATATTTCTGATTATACATTTGCATTGAAAAAGATGCATAGAATAACCACACATTTGGAAATGGTCAGATTAAAAAACAAGTGTTTTATTGCTTCTCATTCCTGATGTAATGTGGAGGTTATTATTTTATTTAAATGCTTGGCAATTTGAAATTTTACGACAAACGTGTTTTTTAATATCTATGTAAAGATAAATGAAGTTTTAATACTTTAGCTTTGAAAAAAAACTAAGGAAAATGCAATAACATATTTTGGAAAATTATTTTTTGATTATTATTATTGAATGAAAATTATTTAAAGATTCCTATTTATCACAAATACTGGTAATAAATCCACAAAGATTTTTTTAAAAAAAAGCTCTGTAGTTGCAAAAAAAAAATGAAAACAAAATATTTAACACATTTTTTAAAAGAGTAATTTTTGAAATGAGTGAGACTAAATATTCGCAAATAGTAAATATTTATCAAGTGAAGAATCCTATTCAATTAATTGTTTTATAATTTTGAACTTGTATGGAAAAATAAAAATTAATTAAAAGAATGATAAATACAAATTGAGTTAAATATACTTTCTCAAAAATTAATTTTAAAAAATAAATAGGAGGGAAAAAATATTCAATCAAATTTAAAAGAGTAAAAAATACTTCTTAATCAATGATATGGTGGTAATGTTTTTAAATATTGTTTTTATTTTTAATTAAAATTCAAAAAAATATGCTCTTAGTGAATTTTTTATGTCCTAGAATCAATTTCTTGCCATATTTCAAATTCCTAACTTTAATTATTTGTACTGCACATCTAGACACAGAAGTTTTTATTTTTAATTACACAAAACCTAAAATTTGTCGAGATTGATCCAACAAATATCAGTTTTCATATAGACAAAAATCATTAGATTTCATAAGTTATTTAATTTTGTTTTAAATGTATTGGCACTCCTCTTCTGTTTTATTTATGAATTTTTGTTTTATTTGCACTTTTCCAGAAAAATAAGCACTTTTAAGGTACTTAAAATTGATTTTAAAATTTCAGCACTATCGATGATGGTATGCACCTTTTAAGCTTAATTGAATGCACAACCACAAATCATTTTTCTTTTCAATATATTTCTGTTTTAAATTTAATATTGATAAGATAAATTTATAGGAAATTATAAAATACAAACACAAACGCAGCATTTTTTTCCTTGTCATTATTACTACAAAAATAATTACAAAACTGTTAATAAGAATAATTAAAAAGTTTTATTATTTTTCAGATTTCATTGTTATTAATTTTGATGAAAACATTAAAATTAGTTGAATGGTACGATAAATATTTACAATAACTGACAATAAGATTGACACTAGTATTAGAAATGAAAAAGACATTCAAAAGAAAAAATGGCTAGAAAAGTATTTTTAAATTCGATAAATGTACAACTTGTCTCATTTTACAATCCTTATTATATTCATTGTATTAAGCACTCAAAAAATTAAATTTGAAGCGGAAGTGATTCAATTCCAATAAATTCAATAATGCATCAATAGAATTGCAATTTATTAAAGCAATGGAATTTTATTGCATTGACATCGTAATTTACATATCTACAAATTCCAAGATAGAATTTTTTAAAAAAATTACAACTATTATTGCTATCATGGGCTCTTGCATTCATTGAAAGCTAATGGGATCACTTTAAGAAATTATCCAGGATTTAATTATAAATTTAAGCAACGTCTTGACTAAAGTCTGACAAAGTATGAAATGAGAAAATTTCTGATATTCACTTAGTAGGAGAAAAGAATAAAGAGCGATAAATACACCATAATGAAAACCTAAGTTTTTAGGTTTACCAGTTAGCAAATCCTCAAGTGACGTCACTTTCGTCGTCGTTTGCCGACGAAAGTGCTAACGATGTTTTGCCGTGTGATAGGGCCTTAATATCTTATATAAGAAATTTAGACAACCATAAACAAATGTAAAGACAAGAATCAGGAAAATCTAAAAAATTCTTCCATTGTCTTTGCAAAAAAGAAAAAAAAAGAGCTGAAGTATGAACGAAATAAGGGTTATTCTATTGGAAAGCAGACAAAATTATTAAAAATTTGAAGCATAGACACATTTAAGTGAATACCTCTTTCAATGCTGACAATAGCAATTTTCACAGAAATATTAAACCCACCAAGGTAATTATTTTCTGAAGATAATAAAATGACGCTATTTATGTCAGCATTAACTTTTCCCCAACTAGTAAACTGAGGAATGACTGAAGTATGAATGGACAAAATAAACCCCCCTCCCATGTTAATTGTGACAATAAATGTCCTCCGAATGGAAATCTTAAGGCCCTATCACACGGCGAAATACCGTTAACACTTTCGTCGTCAGTTGTCGATTTGTGCCCGCAGGCAACCGGTCAAGCAAGATTTCGTCATCGTCAACTTTTTTTAATCGGCTTGAAAATGTCCACGATAGTGACGGAAATATCGTTTGCAAACGAAATTCAACCAATCATGTGAAACTTTGGCCATGTGAAACTCATGCCAAGAATGGCGTAATTGGCGCTACTATACTAAAAAATCTTACATATTACTAAAAACTAAAAATAGTTTCGACAGAAGGAAAAAAGCGAAGTGAAACTTCGGTATCTTTTCCCCATTTTGTGGGGCAACTTATTGCCCCCACTTTAAAAAAAAAAACACAAATACCACCGTATGGGAAATACTTCTCTAGAAGAATCTTCGAACTTGTGATGGAATTTTCAGAGATTCAACAGGATATTTTTAAGTAAATAAAAAAATATTAATGCTGATGGGAATTGTTTTCTTTTTGTGAAATATATTTGACCATATTCAGTCTATTTATACAAATAATAGTATAATCTTTTGATTATAGTAATTCCTTAAATAGTTTGTAAACAGCTTCTATATAATTAACAAAATTTAACTCCAATGTTAGGGTGAAAAATATAATAGTGATTTTAATACTTAGATGTTCCTGCAATGTTGCAGAAATATAAAACATATTTGGTTTTGACAAAAATATAAAAATGATCATACTTTTATCATTAGCATAAAACGAAATCACCTTTTGTATGATAGACAAAAAAATTCAGGCTTCTTTTTCCACATTTTTTCTTTTAAATTTAACAAATTAACAGTTAATTTAGAATGATATTTCTGATTATACATTTGCATTGAGAAAGATGCATAGAATAACCACACATTTGGAAATGGTCAGATTAAAAAACAAGTGTTTTATTGCTTCTCATTCCTGATGTAATGTGGAGATTATTATTTTATTTAAATGCTTGGCAATTTGAAATTTTACGACAAACCTTTATTTTAATATCTATGTAAAGATAAATGAAGTTTTAATACTTTAGCTTTGAAAAAAACTAAGGAAAATGCAATAACATATTTTGGAAAATTATTTTTGATTATTATTATTGAATGAAAATTATTTAATGATTCCTATTTTTCACAAATACTTGTAATGAATCCACAAAGATTTTTTTTAAAAAAAGCTCTGTAGTTGCAAAAAAAAAAAAAAAAAATGAAAACAAAATATTTAACACATTTTTTAAAAGAGTAATTTTTGAAATGAGTGAGACTAAATATTGGTAAATAGTAAATATTTATCAAGTGAAGAATCCTATTCAATTAATTGTTTTATAATTTTGAACTTGTATGGAAAAATAAAAATTAATTAAAAGAATGATAAATACAAATTGAGTTAAATATACTTTCTCAAAAATTAATTTTAAAAAATAAATAGGAGGGAAAAAACATTCAATCAAATTTAAAAGAGTAAAAAATACTTCTTAATCAATGATATGGTAAAGGCCCGAGAAACAGATCTATCTATTACTAGCGTCAGCGTCTCAAGCAAGAGAACTGTTCTCTTTGGACGAACTGAAATGAACTGGTCTTTCTTTCTTTGAAAGTCAGCTTACCGGCGTTTTAAATGAGTTCCGGGGATAAAAGCCATTGTAGTTATAAATCCCAATACCTTATATATTTCAAATTCTTTAAATGAGTTTGACAATAGAACTGTTTTGAATTAAATTGTGGTGCTGAATTCTTTAAAATGACATCTGAGGCGTTAGTTTTAGCAACATTCAATCGTGGTTTTTCTCAAGTGGTTTCACAAAGTTCTTCCGGCATCATTGCCTATGGTTGTCGTAATGATATTTATTTCATTGATGCGCGTCGTCATCCTCCTATAGTTTTAGACTCGAAATGCATTCAGAAAGCTTATAAAGAAAAAATTGCTGCTCTATCTTTTTGTAAATGTGAAAATTCGGAGCTTATTGCTTCAATTAGTGATTGTGGTGTAGTGAAAATTTGGGATATTAGCAGTAAAGCTATTGTGAATAAATACGTCGTGGCTGAAGTAAGTTGACTTGAATTTGTTAAGAATGACTTAGAAATAATGTTCAGCTTAAATACTAAAAATATTTTTTAATACCAAAAATTAATTTAACAATGTTTTGAGAAAAATTGTGTGTTTTACCTCAACTCACAGTCACTCAAAACCAAACTTTGACAACAAAGAAAAAATACAGTAAACATTTGTAAATTAAAAATGATGAGAAACCTAGTTAAATGACTTTTCGATAGTATATTAATTGCTATTATAAAAACAAACTACAAAAGTTAAAAGTTAATTCATTTTAACCAGAAATTACGGCAAAACAAAGTGTAACGAAAGGATAACAAAATAATTCAGCCAAACTCGCACGGATATGACAATTTAAAAAAATAATTAATATTTAAAATGACTCATTATTTTGTAAGTCCTTGTTTTTGTATAACTATTTTAAGATGTGTTGGCATAGGTTTTTGAATTTTTTCACAAATGTTTCGTAATTTTCTATTTCTCCAACAATATTCTTCAATTCCTTGCTATAAAAAATGGTTAGTTCTCAAGCTTTTTTCCTAAAATATTCTTTTAAATTCTTAAGGGAGTTTTTATAACAGGACGACAATCGCATAGAAACCAGGAATGCCCTCAATAAGCTTTTTATGAATCATTATCCTGATAAAATTACTAGCTGTAGGCTAGAGAAAGTTTCAGCATACATTATTGTAAATGTTTCTTTAAAATATCTAAATATTTATTCTGATACACTCAATTCAATAAAAGGCAAGATACTTAGGCCATTAATTGAAAATAATAAGCCCCAGATCTTTACTCATCCATCACCATGTTTCACAGTTGCTTTCAAATTTTTGTGTGTGAAATTTCTTGTTCGATTTTCTCTAGATGCAAGTCTTGCCATTGGATTAAAAAAATTGGAATTTGCTCTAACCATTAAATAAGATGATTTTCCAGTAAGAAAAATCATTGTTTTCATGATTCTTACAAATTTTAATCCTTGTTTTGCAAATTTAAGTCTTAATCTGATTTCATTTACTTAGGAATGCCTGGAGCAGATTTTTATTGTTAATGGAATAAATTGTTTTCTTAATTCTTTTTCAGCAATAAAAGGTAGATTGGTACACTTTTTTACCTTTTTGATTAAATATCAGTTATCTATTTTTAAGATCTTATTACTGGTTCTCTTAAACTTATTTTCCACCTGGTTATTAATTGTGAACTGTTTTATGATCTCGTGAATCATTTAGTGATTTCTGTGGACAATCTTGGATATTTTTGGCTCGTACTTTCTATCTTCAACATGCTTAATTTTCTTAATTGAATGTTCATTTGGTCCCTTTGCCTTGATATTTTAATTAAATTACTATTTACTTGCACAGTTAATGAAAATAACACAATTAAGAAATTCCTTTGAACAATTATAACTTTTCACATACAGATGGCACTAATTTTTATCCAGGGTTACAATTATTTGGTGCATAATTGCGAGATGTCAGAGTTTGGCTCACAAACTTTTTTCACAAATTTTACTTGTATTCAAAAATTTTGAATTATAATTTATGTGGGACTATTTGATTTCGCTTTTAGTTGTGCTATAATATTGTTAAAAAAAAACATTTCTCATTTTTTCTTATTCATTTTAATAAAAATATTTTGGCAAATCAAGTTTCTTTTTCTTAGGATGTAAGAGTTCATATTATAGATGGTATATTTTTTATACTAGTTTTGTCTAAATTATTTAAAGGATTTGCTTGTATTATTCAGATAAAGAAATTTTTATCAAAAATAATGTGCTGTTATTTTGGATACTTACAGCTGTTAGTTTACTAGATGATATTTAAATTATTCTATAATTGTCATACTCCATTGTGCTTAATATTTTCATTAGCATCGTAAAAAAAACCTGTTGTCCATAAGTATCCATGAGTGCTTATGTTTTTAAATATATGAATTCTGTCTGGAAATGACATTTAGTAGTGATTATAAATTATTTACTAAAAATTGCTTTTGTAGTTTTCTTATTTTTAATTGCATTGCTTTTAGTTTTTAAAGCTTTTAAGAAATAAACTGTACCCAAACATGAAAGCACTTTTAAGTTACTTTTTGTAAAATATTCATGAAAAATCTGAAGTAAATACATTCTTATGATGAATAATTTTGTAGGTTTTATAATTGCTACTTATAATTTTATATGAAATTCCATTACTTTTCCATTTCCGGGAGTAAGCAAAAAAGGGCTGTAAGAAATTTGGCGGAATTGTACGTTATTTGGGGATTTTACACTTGCGCTTGGCTGATGGAAAATTACCAAAATTCCTAATAACTGATAATGCCAAATATATGTAAGATAAATGTAAAATAAGGTGTGCTATGTATATTTCTAATAATTATACTAAAAGATATTATGTATTTGAATTCATCAAAACAGAAAATTTAACGTAAACCTAACTAACTTGATATATAATACTATTTACGTAACTTGTATTGTTCTTTAAATTTTAAAAGGATTTTGTTATTTTCCCTTGATAAATTCCAAAAAAGAAAAAAAAATGAATATTGCAAAGGAAAAAGAAAAGATTTTTACACTTTTAGTAAAAACTATTTTAAAATCTCTTTTATATTAATTTAAAAAATAGAAATTATTTCTTTATTATTGTTAATAAATTTAAAAGTAGCTTCATCATTTTATTCTCATGTTGAATATATATATTTTCATTGTTGAAAACCTAAAAGGCTTATTTACTAATAATTTTAAAAAAGATTATCTAGGCAGTTTATTTTATAAATAGAAAAACGAAACAATTGCTTTAAAGATAAAGTATAATAAATTGGTACATTTTCTAGAAAATTGTTGTTAAAAATTTATACAGTTTACTTCATTAGAAAGATTTTATTTATAGAATTAATAGAAAGGGGCAATTGAAATAATGGCTTTTATTATGCAATTTGATGGTTAAAAATATTTTGTGGGAATTGTGAACATCTTATTATCATGACAGATAAAAATTAAAAATAAATATTACCAATATTCTTAATGAATAAACTATTCACTAACCTGGTTTGTAGCAAATATTATGGCTTTATAAGGAAAGCAGCTTAATTATTGCAATACTTATAGTTACACAAGAAGTTTATAAAAAGTTTTAAAAGATAGTGAAGATTGGATAACATTAGTCACTGGTTAGAGAATGTTGTGCTCAGAATTGTGTTTATCATTCTACGGAAAAGTGCCGTTCAAATCAAAGATAGTAAACTAGTGGTATTTTTATTACCATGATGTTTTATAATATGAAAATGCTTATAAAAAATAGCCATATATATGCTCGTGTAAAGTATTTAGAATAAATTTTAAAAATTGTGAAATTTATTCATAATTCTTAATAATTTTTATGTTTCTATATTAAAGAATGAAACACTTGCACTTTGAATTGTGACTTTTTTTGTGCTTTTGTAATAATTAACGCTTTCCTTCTGTTAGGGTATTTATAATATTGAATGGATTTATGGAAGTCCCAATACCTTGGTTTTTCCACAAGACTTGAAATATCTCCTTAAATGGAATATTTTTACAAATAATGTAGCAAAACTGAGACTTGGTTCTGACTTAAAAGCTTGCTTCATTTCTTCCAATGAAAAATGCCCAAATCTATTAGCTGTTGGGTGAGTTTTTTTATTAATATAATAGAATATTTCTTAGACTTGTTGATATTAAAAAATTTATTTTTTACTAGGCATAATAATGGAACAATAACTGTGTTGGATATTGTGCAGGAAAAAGTATTACATAAGTTTAGAGATCATACCAGAGAGATTAATATCTTGACATGGAATCCTGTTTTGCCTGATAATGTAAGTCCCTCCCCTCCCTTTTTTTAAAAGTTTTTTTTACATATTCCATTAAATAATTATTCAAAAAGCTATTTTATAATATATTATGACAATTCAAAGTTACTTATTATGATTTTTAATTATTTCTCCCAAATAATTTAAAAAATTCACCAATTTCCTCAAATAAGTTAGAATGAATTAATTTCAATTTTTAATTAAGGTAATATTTTTTAAAAAGATGGTTAACTTTTCATTCCACTTATTAATACTTACAAAATTTCTTTAAAGCTTAAAAAGATGTTTTGATTTCTTATGCTTTAAAGAATTGGTAGAGATATTATTTGAAAAGTACGTTAATAGGTGAAGCATGTGCCAAACTAAAAAGCTTTTACTGATCAAATATACTGGATGCTGATTTGTATGAGAACTATATATATATATATATATATATATATATATATAATACGGAATGGATTTATTTTAAAAAAATTATTGTTGGAAACATATCAAGTATAAATGTTTTTCTAGGCTTATATATTATTTTTTTAACCCTAAAAAGGAGGGTTATGTTGTTAGTTAAGATCCAGAAAATTCAGCCTTTAAAATTAATTCAAGTGAATTTCAGAAATTTTCAATTTTACGAAAGATTTTTAATGTCATTTTCCTTTTGATAAGGAGATTTCTAAAGGTGCATTTAATTTTCTTTCTAAATATAGTAGGTAAAATGCAAAATTAAGGAATTCCAATATTAAAAAAATTAATGTTTCCAAATCTTGGTTAGCTTATTCCAGTTAATTTTGAATATGTATTTCATTTAGCTTAAAGTCTATGAATCCTATATTTAATTTAACAGTCCTTAAAGTTGTTTGTTTTTAATATTTTAAATTCATTTACTAATAATTATAAACTATTGTAACGAACTGAATGAGAAAAAAATGAAAACTTTTATTACACAGCATTATATTGACATAGTTTCAAAAAATATTATATGTGCTGCTACAGATAATAAATTATTGCAAATTTTAGAGGGATGATCTGATTATTAAGAATTTGCAAATAAATTAAATTTTTATCACAGAATAAGTATATTTCAGTGTTTATTCTGGAAGACTTTCTTATTTTAATGTTATTCATTCTCTATTTGATTTTTAAAATGTTGATTTATAATTACTGTCAATCTGAAACTATGAACAAGATTTCTTTTTCCTTATTGAACGTTCTGATATTTGTTATATTTTTCAGCTACTTTCGGTGTCCTTAGACTACTCTGTTCGCTCATGGAGAATGGGTGAAGACAAATCAACTAAATTATTTTGGCTTGGAAGAGCTAAAGTTGAAGATAAAAAGAGAATAAGAGTCTTAGGAATTTGGCATCCCCATGAAGCAGATGTTATAATCTGTTCAAATCCTTAGTAAGTGAGCTTAATTTTTCAGACATTAAAAATTTTACTGTTAACATTACTCTGCAAACTCAAGACTATAAAAAAACACACCAAAAAACTGCATTCTAAAAAATAATTAGAATTTTTTTAAAAAAAATCTAATTATACAAAAATGAATAGCATATGGTCATTAAATTAAATCTTTATTATTTTGAAAACCAAAATTGTTTCTTTTATGCTAACTGGACACAAGCAAAAAAATCGCCAAAGAAATGTGACGATTTTTCATTTGGGCCCAGCTAATGAGGAAAAGTATCCCAAAAGGAATTATAATGTCAAGTTTTTTTCAGCTAAATCAATTAAATTATTAATCTTAAATTTGATTAATTCTGAAACATTCTTTTAAGAAAACTAATCTAAGAGTATAATTGTATTGTTTGCAGAAGCTTGTTGAAAAGTATTGTTGAGGATATAAAAAAAATTGATGAATTTGGTAATTGCAAATACTTTTTATGATTATCTTATAGATTCCCAAATAATAATTTGATAAAACTTTTGAAGTTTTAAATAATCCTATAAAAATGAGGCACTGATATTTCTTGGCATTAGCAATATTAGAATTTCCTGGATATGATGTTATGTGCATGTATGTTTGATGATCAAAGCATATTTCAAGATACACTCTGATTCAACCTTAGTCTTAAGTTGAATATGCAGTCTATGTTATTAATTTTTTATAACTATCTATTCACAAAGTTGTAGCAGCATTTGAATTTGGTTTTTGTAGGGTTTTTATTTATTGGCATGAACTGCTAATCTCTTTATTTGCCTATCAATTTACTATGAGCTGTAGGAAAAAGTCATTTTCCTTCCACTCTAAGACCTTGATAAAAGCAAAGGCTTAAGAATATGAAAACATATTTTTTGTAAATGGTCTGAAAAATAAAATATTTTTTTGGAAGATTTTCAAATTTAGGTATCAAAAAACATACAAGTTTCTTTTGAAAAGTGTTTGTATCAACTGCAGTTCGTTGGAATTGGAAAATAAAGTTCTGATCTGTTACATCGACATGTTTAACTTAATTTTCCTCTGATATATATATCAAATAGATGGGATTTATGGCCTTCTTGCTTGTCTAGAATTAACTCAGTACTTCATTGTGTAGTATTATGCTGTTAACTTTGGAAAAGTCACAGATGACAATGGACTCTGATTCTATCAGATTTTCTTTTTTGTAGTTAAAGAAAGTTCTCTGTTGATTAATAATAAAATCATAACGAGAACAACTTCCTGCAGAATAAAACAGTAAAGCCTACTGAATCTTTCTCCTAAAATTGTCAGTTGTAATCCATTGACAGAATTTTAAATTTTCAGCAAAGAATTCTATCAGAATTTTACATATCTCGGTTACTAGTGCATATAAACTTATTTTTCTTTCATTGCATCACTTTTTATGTTCATGTACGAGACTTGTATATATATATAACATATTACAAATCTTGAGAAACAAGCTGGAGACATTCTACAAAACAAATTGGTTTTAAAGTTATAATAGACTTTCATAAGGATTTAACAACAGTAATTTTACTTGTGGTGATTACTTTGTCTTGTGATCTTGAATAGGTACCTCTATGAAGAAATATGATGATGATTAAAACTATACAAAAAGAAAACCTTTATTCTTCCTGAATTTGAGCAAATAAAAAACTGATGTGGACAGTTCCATATTTGCCTTCACTAAAAACTTTTGTATTTCATGTATCAAAAAACAAGTTTATTATTGTTGAGCATCTTCTATCATGATTGTTCTGCAAGCAGTGCTGATCATAAAACATCTAGTATCATGCTTGACTACATTGCAGCAAAAGAAGCGGTAAATACTTTTGATAAATTGCTGTTACATTTTCAAAGAACTTAACTTTTCTGTTATAAAACCATTTGTTTTAGCTAGGGAATAAATATTTGTCCAGTAATAGATAGTTCAAGAATAAGAACATAGTTATGAAACGAAAGAAGAGTAGTGGTTGAAAAAATTGGCTCATTTACTATGAAAATGGCAATAAACTAGTCTGCAATATTTGCATTATGTATGCTTATGAAAATCATTCCCAGACTAGCATCTTTTGTTAGAAGTGTGTTGAATATGATAAAGGTATTTCCTATTTAATTGCTGGGGATTATGCTTATGTGTAAAATGTATTAATTGAATTGTTGAAAAATCATGAACATGCATATTATTTATATCATGTACATGTTACTATAATATAATTCATTTCCACTCATAGATTATATTGTATTGCTTTGTAATTGTGTAGGTTTCTCTGGTTTGACTGATATTAATTACATTAAAATGCTTAATCAATTTTTTATCAATATAGATATATACTTTTATAATAAATACTATAGTTTTTACATCACTTTGCATTTGCTATTTAGGTACTATTCCGTTAGGCGGGCGTAAATGTCGCCATTTGTGAACCAAATACGAGTCAAGTTACCTAGTAAAGCAAATGATAAAATGGTCAACAGAATTCTACATTATTTGGCACTTTTTCGCTTGCACCTGCCTAACAGAAAAGTAACACTATTTATTATGCTATCAGCAATTATGCAAAGCAACCTTGATCAAATTTTATCTGAAAGTCTTGTGTGTGTGTGTATCACAAATGATAGGTGTAGCAGCATTAGTCCTACTTGGATTTCTTAATATTATCATAATGTACTATCCTGTAGAGTCGATTTATGTTATGTTTTTTACTTGAATGGTATTTTATTTCTTACCTTTGTATATATTAGAAATACATTGAAATTAATGTTGCTCTATCTAGTTTGAAGTTAATTTTTTTTAAGAAATAAAAAAATACATATTTCAAATATGTAAATATTTTATAATGAAAAAAAATGATTTGAAAATTGCACAACTATCTATTTAAGTGGCATATGAAATTGAATTGATAAACTTGGTATTAATTTTTATGATAGCTTTTTTACTTTTATTTCCATCCAATTGATTCTGTTTTTGTAATCTTTTTAGTGGTGAGGTGGGTGAAGTTAGACTTTCTGATGAAAAGCCTCAATTTAAGCCATATTCTAAAATATCTACTGAAGTTAGCTGCAGATGCTTGGTTGCAATTTTCTCAGGTACTCTGAAAATGGCCCAAGGCTCAGCAGATATTTTGTATTGCTTTGATAATTATATGGTAAGATTTTTCTGAAATTTATATAAAAAATAATTACCTTTATTCTTAAATTTTTTTTTATTAAACAGAAGCTTCTAAATTGCAGTTGTCAATATGGAATATTACTGAAAAGAAATTAGTATCACTTCTACCTTTTTCTATGGGATTTATATTTGATCTTGCAATTTCACCGACAAATCCAAGTATGTAGCTTTATTTCAAAGTCTTAAATCTTTTGCAGTTTTATTAATTTATGTTTTCATGTAATTTCAGATTGTTTGTATTGGTAATATAAATTCAGCATTTAATAATTTTGATTGTTTTAGAAGATGTGAAAAGTTTTTTTTTTTAAAAAAATAAAATTTCCATATTTATAAATTTATAATTTTTTAAATTATATATTTATTGTAATATTGAATTTTTAGTATAAACTTTTAAATTTAAATGAAAATTTATTATTAGAGTATTTTTTGTTTGATGTATTTCTACTTATTTTTATAATTTTACAAAATTTAATTTTTAAAGTTTATTTGCATGTTCTATTCTTTGATTAAAATGATGAAATTTTGAAGACTGATTAATATAGTCCTTATAAAATTTGTTATTATTTAGGTTATTATCTGGTGAAGCATTTATATTTTATGTTTATCTGCTAAAAAGAAAAATATAAGTATTTTGCTGCAGGAATGAAGTATTATTTGAGATGCAAAAAGAAAGACACAAAAAAAGTGTTTGTAAATGATATGTGCATATTTAATGTTTGATTATAGCAATATTATAATTGATAATAAAATATTTAATGTATTATTAATTTTTTAAATTTCTGAATTTTAGTTTATATGTCTATTAGTAATGGGGATGGCATAGTGCGAATTTGGAATGCACAAGCAGATTCACAAGCATCTAGAATGCTTTCAATTTTTGTGCAGGCAAAAGCCAGGATCATGATTGTAAGTGTATTTAATTTCAGACAATATTAAGAATAACTTTTTTTTTCTATTTGTCCCTCTATTCACTCCCTCTAGCTTTTAAATATTGAATGTGCTGGTGGAACCGGCACAAATAAATTCTCTTTGTTGCTTATTGTGTTTATTTTTTCAATTTATGTATTGAAAATGTTGAAATTTCATTGAACTGATGTCGAAAAAAAGCACAAAATAAATATTTTATTTAAATGCAGTTTTATATTTCTGAATATAAGTAATAAATTTTTTCCTTTAAAAAAATTTAATCAGAATTTTAATAAAAGGCGAATAAAAATTTAAAAAAATCCTTTTGCCTTCAAATATGTTGCCACAAAAATATTTGCTAATCTCTAAAAATATTTGCAGCTTTTACTAATAACTTCCAAAGAATCAATTTTTGAACATTTCTTTTTTGATTTGCTCATATTTTTTAAGAATCTGCTTGATGCTTTGATATTTATTTAAGCACTTTTTTTTTTTTTTTTTGCAACTTTTAAAAAAATAGGCAGCATGGCATCCGACTCTGGAAAACATAATAGCATTTGCAACTGATGATGGAAAATTAGGAATTATTGATACTATTAAGAAGAAGTAAGTATTTGGATGAATGTTTTCTTAAATTGTTATTCTGCTTTGTTTTATTAATGGGGAATGTTTTTTTGTTTTTGTTTTTGTACCTTTTAAATTCTTACTAAATTTTGTATGTCATTTTTTTCATTCAAGATATTTAAATATTTAATATACGAATATCTGTTTCTGAATTCAAAACTGAATTTTTTTTTGTCTTGAATTGGAAATTAAAAATAATTGAGAGTTTAAATTTGTATTTTGAAAATTTAATTTTAAAAAATCTAAAATGTAATTTAAAATAAATGATAAAATTATTGATATAGATTTTAAAATTATTTTGAATGAATGTAAATGATTTTTTCTTCAAAGTTCTTATTTTTGGCTTAAAATTGTTTAGATGTCTGGTTAGGTACTAGAGAAATTTCTGTATCTTCGATGTTTTCTTGTAGGATTCTGTTTAAAGTGTTAAAGAAAACAATAAAGTGAACGAAGGTGGGGCATTGACAATTTCAAAAGATACGACTTCTTAAAGAATATCAACAAAACTGTTACAATGCCATATAATATATAAGTTACTCAAAGTTATTAGAATGCTATTTTTTTAAAAAAAATGCTAAGTAACACACTGTTGGGGAAGGGGGGAATCACAGATCACATAATACTATAAATTGATAATTTTTCTGCTTCTTGAATTTATAATAATAAACAGTCAAAAATTAATATAATTGTCAAGAGGTTTGCCTTTGAGTTTTTGGATAATACAGAGTGTGTAGAATATGGACAATACATAATAATAAATTGTAATGGATATGCATATTAACTAATTTAAAAAGTGAACAAGCTAGGGGAATTAATTGGGTCTTAAAACTAAAATTGTCTGTAAAAGAAATATCCAAAATCCATTAAAATTGATTCTGTATTTGTGTATTTTGGTAGTTATTGGATTAATAAAGGAAAGTTATTGACCTTTTTTTATTTGAAACAAAATAAAAAAAACATATTTAAAGTATTTTTTAAATTAATTTTAATTTGTGTTCGTATTTGCCTATATCCTCATGGGGGAAAAAGAGTAAAGGATATAATAAAATTATTTGTACTGTCAGGTATTTAAAAAAATGGTAATATTTTAATTAAAACTTTTTAATTAGAAATCTTAGATTAAATGTAATATATTTACTTATTCTTACACTTAATACAAGTGTTTCTACTAGACTAGGATAAAATATGTGGTATTTAAAAATTGTCCTGTAAACAAGAAAAGTAAAGGAAAATGTCTTAATTTTTTTCCCACTTAAAATAATGCTGATCCCTGAACATTGCAAGAATAAAAGAACTATCGAAAAATGGAACAGTTGTGTAATCGTAGAAACTTGTGTATCTTTTATACTTGCTCCTTTTTTTTTTTTTTCTCCTGTACAAATTTCAATTTTAGCAATAGTTTTTTCTTTCCATAAAATTCTCAGATTGCAGTTAATAGGATGCACAAGATTGCTATAACTGTGTGAGATAATAGAATAAATTTCATTAATGGAAATAACATTCAATCTGTGTAAGCAGATATTTAAGTAGACCTGATGTTTGGCCACTTAGTTTTTAAAATGCTTTGTTGATTATTTAAGAAATTATGAGCATATTGACAGTAAGTTAGAGAACATTTTAAAACAGCGAGGTAACCCAAATCCGTATTTAATACAGAAGGATGCAAATAGGAATTCTGACTTTGTTTAATAGGTTAAAGAAGTTTCTTAAAATCCTTTTGTTGTATACTGCTAGCTTTCTAAGAAAAATTTAAATAATGTGGGAAAACAGCCTATATTTATAATATGAAAAGATTAAAATAAGTCATGTGCTAGTTCAAAGAAGTCATAATTGATATTAGATTTTTGTGTCTGAAAGAAATGCAGAATAAAGCCTAAAAATTTCAAATTTGTTGTCTGAAAATAAGCCGATTTAATACATTTTATTTCAAGAGCAATTATTTAAAGCTGAACTTCTAAGTGCATTAAGATTTATTGCATCACATTCCTTCTTTTAATAATGATGGAAATATTTTTAAATGTGTTCATTGATGACGAAATACACAAAAAATATACTTAACATCTTACAAAAATGTCACACATTATTTGATATGGATTGGTTCTGTTATTTCAATAATCTCTTAAAGGTTTTATTTAATTTTTATATTGTAATGTGCTTTGAGTCACATTTCACAAAAATGCCTAATGTATCTTATTGTAAGGTTTTGGAATCTAGTACATATTGGATTTCAGTATTTTCAATATGTACTGCTGCTCAAGTATTGTTTAGCAATTTTAAAGAAGTTGCTTCAACTTTGGGCATACAATTACTTGAACAAATCAATATGCATGTACCACTTGTAAGTTTAAAAAAATGTGCCATAGAACCATGCCAAATAACTGTAAAATTTTAAATATCTATAGGGATTGTACATAATTATTAAACATTTTGTTAAAGTAATCATTAGTGTGCCCCCGAGTTTGCTGCCAATATGACAACCAACCCAACGCTCTTGTGGTAACCCTAACAATGTTTTGTTTACTTCTTCCTACAATGGTTGAGTTGTATATGAATTTCAACTCTTTTTAATAAATTTCCTATTAAATCCATTCTTTTTTCGTCTTTGTCTTTCACAATTATTTATTATTTACTGTTCATGTTATCTACACAGTCTTTATGTTCAATGTGCTAGCAATGCCGTAGGGTCTTTATTTTTAAGTTAAAAAATTCTGCTCGGTTCCTTCAACCGATGCTGGAGGCATCGGTTGAAGGCACTGGGTCTGAAAAAACAAAAATGTTAATTGGTTAAAATAAACAAACTATTATTATATTTCGAAGAGTGGTAACCGTAACTATCCCATAGAAGTGTTTGTTTACTTTGTCTGCCATCTTTATTGGTGACTTGGCATCCTTGGCTCGGCAAGCGGCACCAAACATTTTAATATGAACATAATTCTATTGAATAGAAAGCAGTTATTTTGAGAACAATATAAGGAATATTTAAATGTAGCCCTGCTAGATGTGCTGATTTCTTAGAGATTATTGTATTTTTTGAATTTATATTGAAATTTTGTTCCTTTCATTGGATGGAAAATATTAATGTTTGCAAAGCTATTCTAAGATATTTTGACAACATAAAGTAATACATAAATTTCAGTTTTTGTTTTCTGGATCTGATATAAGTGATATTATTAATGCTTGTTAGGATAAATTGATTTTAAAATTTTCTTATGTAGCTGATATTCTGTAGCTATATGTTTAATTATCAGATATTTAAACCAGTAATACATTTGGTTATATGAAAACCTTTTCATTTTTGTTAGACATTTAATGAAAAACTTGGTTTAACGATGCACAATCGAAAGAGCAAAAACATTGGATATTTATTTTTATTAGAACTTGATGTTCTTAAAAATCTGACTGAGAAAAAAAATCATTATTTAAATAATGACTACCAATTA
Organism: Argiope argentata; assembly: GCA_026289955.1. Taxonomy (NCBI): domain Eukaryota; kingdom Metazoa; phylum Arthropoda; class Arachnida; order Araneae; family Araneidae; genus Argiope; species Argiope argentata. The sequence goes on along the minus strand of JAOUZG010001254.1, from coordinate 410,183 downwards.
TTTTGATTACAGGTGAAAAAAACTTTTTAGCCAATTGTTTTATATTTGTAAAGAATGCTATAAAATATATGAACACATGCTCAAAAATTGTATTTTAAAAACATATAATTTAAATCTACATTTATGGAAGAACCTTGTTTTTTCCACTTAATAAAACTATGGAGTATTGTTATTCCATTAGAATTAAAATTTTTGTGATCGGGCTTTTCCTTATATATTACACAAGAATTTTTTCAAGATTTCAGTGTCGACTCTTTATAATTACTTGCTTAATTGAAGATAACCTAATTTAACACAAATTACTTTGTAATTCCTGCAATCAGTCACCTCTTTAACAGTGATTTCCCTGGAATTACCATTGATTAATTTATAATTTTATTTTAGAACTTTCTCAATTGAAAAGGATGAGCTTTAAAAAAATTTTACTGTATTTTTATTTGCAACTTTTCTGTTGGTCTTTTTATTATATTCATTTTAAAAGCCAAATATGTTATAAAAAATTATATCTAAGCAAAATGTTCTTTTGATTATAGATAAAAATGTAGAATGTATCTAAATAAATGCATGCTGCTTATAAACATTGTTTTTTTGTATTTATAAATATTTTGTATTTTGTAGATCACTATATTCATATGAAATGATTCATAAAAGTCGAGTTTACAGTGTTTGTTGGGGACCTTATAAAGCTTCATTGATTGAAGGTAGTTATCACCTATTTAGAAATCTGTAAATATATTTACTAACTAGACTGCAAAACTAATTCCTGCTATTGTTTTTAAATGCTAATAAATTTCTTTGAATTTGACTCTTATTGCATAAAAGTATTGTGACATTATTTATAGATGTTGAGTGATGAGAATTAAAAAACAACAACATACAATAAGGAGGAAATGGTCATTATATGTATATATAATTTAATACTTAAAATAGGCTGTGATTTATAAGCTTAATTTTTCTTAATTTTATTATTGACCTTTTAGTCAGCTTATTATTTGTTTCTTATAGCTTTCAATGATTGGAAATATTTTAAATGGAAAAACAATGTGTCATTAATATTTTTTTTTAGCTCTAATTAAAATGAATTTATGACTTGAAATGTGTTGTATATATATATATATATGTGTGTGTGTTTGTGTGTGTATATATATATATATATGTGTGTGTGTGTTTGTGTGTGTATATATATATATATATATGTGTGTGTGTGTGTATATATATCTATATATATGTGTGTGTGTGTGTGTATATATATATATATGTGTGTGTGTGTGTGTGTGTGTGTGTATATATATATATATGTGTGTGTGTGTATATATATATATATGTGTGTGTGTGTATATATATATATGTGTGTGTATATATATGTATGTGTATATATATGTATATGTATATATATGTATATGTATATATATGTATATGTATATATATGTACATATATGTATATGTATATATATATGTGTATATATATATGTATATGTACATATATGTATATACATACGTTTGTATATATGTATATGAATATACATACGTGTATATATATATATTTATGTGTGTGTGTGAGTGTGTGTGTATATAATATGAGAATATCTTAAAAAGGAAAGTCAAGTCGAATTTTAAGTTGAACAAAGGGGGAAAATAGAGGGCAGTTTTTATTATTCAGTAGTCTAAACATTTAATTAGAAAATGCATAGTGCCATCAAAAATGTTTATATTTGAAAAGCACTTTAAAAATGCTTAATTTTCTTGAAGCACAAAAAAACTTTGTTTTGTTTCCCTACTTGTTGAATATATTAATTCAAATTCTGAAAGCATAGTCTTGAATGTAAATTTATTATAAATGTATCAAGAAAAAAAGCTACAAAAATACAGAATTTAAAGGTATCCATGATGAAATAGTTCCAAGGGTTTTCAATACATATTAAGATAATGCTAATATGAATTTAATATGAGACTTTTTTCTGTTCCCCCTTCAATAGTATTCATTTCCATTTGTTGAAATACTCATGTTAGATAATGAATTCTTAGCAGCTACCAGCTGCTCTAGCACTTTGAATCAGTTCAATGAGACACATTTTGTCCAACTCTGCTTTATTTGACACAAGTACAAAACAGAAACACTAAAAACACAATACACAGACAGTTAGTTATAAATCATCAGAATACACCAATGTTGCCAATCTGCTCATATTAATGCAGTACTCAGTTCACTGCAGTTCCTTTCACAGTTTTTGCTTGATTTGATTGCACAACATTCTCCCCTTTCCCTTTGAGGGTTGATGAGACTCTCAACCTATAACTCACACAATTTAAGAGATCTAATATTTCAGGTTTTTTAATACATCATCCAGATTGGGCGTGTTTCTTTACAATTGCATCAGCAGATCAATTTTCAAATTTGGATTTAAGACACAAGAATAAGACCCCTCACCATGTTCCATATTTGAGAATCTTTCGACTAAATTTCCAGAGGAAATAGGCATTGGATCGGACGTACCATGCACTCCTTTTGGGTGTGTACCCTAACCGTTCTTACCTTAACATCTTTTCCTGGAATTAGCTCGATGATTTTTGCTAAAAGCCACAATAAATGTTTTTTGTATCGTCGCCAACCAGAATGATTTCGCTGAGTCGAGGTACTCGGACACAATTTTTTTCTTTGTTCCGTTGAACTAATTGACAAAGATATTCACGCCTAAAGCATTGCTTCAAATTATTCAAAAGTTTTGAACGAAATCTGATTCTTCTTTGAAAATGATTTTTATCTATTTCCTCAAAATCAATAACATCCAAATAGTAATTTCTGATTAGAAACATGCAAAGAGTGAGAGGTACTGATTCCTTTGACTCTTCTGAAATATAAGTCAAAGGTCTAGAATTAATAACTGATTCGCATCCACAAATAACAGTTTCAAGCTCTTCAAAAGACAATATTGAATTTCCTAAAGTACGTCGCAATAATTCTTTAATAATACAAACAAGCCTCTCCCACCAACCACCTGACCAAGTAGTAGTTAGGGGGTTGAATTTCCAAGAAATTAGCTTCTCTCTGAATTTCATTCCAATCCAACTTAGAAAGCTCATTATAAGATCCCTTAAAATCTGTCCCATTGTCTGAATAGATAGTTTTAAGACGGCCACTCCTATCAACGAAACGTCTCATTGCTAGATTAAAAGAGTCGGAGGAAAGTGATCTCACTAATTCGAGATTAATTGCTCGGTAAACGGTGCAAGTAAAAAGAGCAATCCAAACTTTCTGTTTTCAAAAACAAAGGTCCTGCCAAATCAATAATTACAATTTCAAAAACAGCACAATAACTTACACGATCTGGTGGTAGAGGCGTGGTTCGTTGGACAATAGTTTGGAGCTAAAGCCTTTGCATTTGACACATTCATACAAAACACTTCGTATAGTCTTGCGAGCTCTTAAAATCCAAAATTTCTCATGTGTATCAATTGTATGCCTCCATGACAGCTTTTAATGGGAATAGCTATTATTAGCAATATAGTAAAAAGACATTTTACAGGAAACAAAATAGGAGTAAAAAAGGACATCATTTTTTCAGTAGGCAATTTTTGTTTTAACTCTGAGAACACCATTATCGTCTTTAAATACAGACTTAAATTGTAAGTCACTAAAAGTCTTTAAAAAAAACTGGCATTGTAGTAATTTTATCAAACATTTTTCAGTATTTATTTCTTCAAAAGAAAGTATAGAACCATTAATAAGAGTACAATTCTTCTGGCAGTTATTCACAAAGCGCAAAAACCTTTTGGTACTCGCAAAGGAATCCTCGAGCATACCTGCGCTTAACCATTTTCTCATGACGCGTCCAACTAAACTAGTTATTTGTCTGGGAGATTACTAGAATCAAATTTCTAAGGTAATCAAACTTCATATCTTCTGCATTACAGAATAGTTAATTTAACATGAAAATTATTTAAATGTTCACTATTTCGCTTTCTTCCTGCAAAGCAATTGAGTTGGATCCATTATTCCCAAGCATTCTAAATCCCACATTTCCGTCAAATTGACACTTCTACAATGCATTGAAAGGGTTGTTATAATGTTTCCCATCGAGCTTGTTCCCTTCTGCTTACCCATGATAGTCCTACCTAGTTTGTTGCGAACCGCAGATAAATCTCTATCTAATTCTGCAATTTTTCCAGACAAAAGACTTCCTAAAAGATATGCGACTATTAAAAGATCAGTTTCATATTCTCCAGAAACAGAATCTGTAATTTCAAATTTTCGGTTTTTGAATTCCTTTAAAATGATTTGTTCATTTTTCTTAGGTATGAATCCACATATCTTTTCCTCTGAAAGTGCTTCTAAGCAGAACAAAAAAACTTTAATCTAAAGCCTTTATTTCTATAGCATACAGACTTTTTTTCCTCGGCTTGGTTTCACCCCCCCCCCCCCCAAATAAAGTATTGATAATAGTTTCAACCTGGTGTGGCTTAAAACCCAATTCCTTAATTATCCTATGGCTAATTTGGCTACTCATTGAAGCTGAATAAAGGATGATAACAAATGTTTTTTGCGACCCTGACCTCATATAATGACCTCAAGGGTTTGTAAATAAACCATCCTATCTCTGCCTGTGTTTGAAAGAGCCATCTCTGAACTAAAATTATAATTACAAACATCCATATTATTCTGAACATTTTTAGAATTATACATTTTACACATAATTTCATGATGGGGGGGGTCAGAACACAATTTATATTTTATACAAGATTTTTTATCACAAAATTTCGAAATATGACGTGACTTATTTGAACAAAAACAAAAAAAACATGCACCTTTCTTTGACAAAATATTTAGTCTTTCTTGACGAGTCATTTTTCTTGCATCAAACCATTTAAAACTAGGGTGCCTTACATTACAAAAAATACAGTTCGAATTTCTCTTACCTGGACTGCTTAAACTCACCAAAGCAGCAGCAATGCAGTGACCAGTTTGTTTTTCCGGCACACTGGAAACGTCTTTCTTTTGACACTGTTTATTTTCAAATCCAATCCGTGTTAGAAGAATTTGCTTGCTTCTTACTTCCTTTTGAAGAAAAGCCATCATGTAGGTTAACGATCTTCAACTTTTGGTTTTGTTTTTGTTATTCCTATTTCTCTCCTCCAGCAAAAAGCTCTCCACCAGTGGTGTTAAGAAATCACATATTTCTGTGTGTCTTTCCAGGTTCTCCAGTGTTCTTAACTTACCTTCCAGCTCATCATATAGAATAGGCAAACTTATCTTCATCCGTCCAGCTGTAGCGTTCTTCATTACCATTGATAAGAGATCTCGTACATAGATTTGTACTAATAAATTATCTCTTCCAAATCATTCCTGCAATTGCTGTATAGCTTTGGGATAATTCGATGCTGTTGTTAGAAAACTCTGCAACAGCCATTCGAACAGTCTTCACCAACTTGAATAAGATATTGCATCTTATCTTCGTTTGGAATACCCGGATCTTCATGGATATTTTGAAATTGTCTCCAAAAGGCCAAATAATCCCGAGAATCTCCATTGAACTTCTTCAAGTTGCACTAATTTAAAATTTATTTTTGGTGGCTGGTTGATTGGAATCGATTTCTCGTTCAATTTCAAATTCAGGTTTGACAATATTTCTAAAAAGCAATCGCAATATTTCTCAGTTTCTACAAAATCAGTTTCAAGTAATGATTCATCCTCTTTATCCTGTAGTACATTCTTAGCTATTGACTGCTGACATTCTTATAATCTTTGAAATTTATCCTTTAAATGCACTTGCAATAAGGAGAAATCTCTCTCTTCAGCAGTTTTGTTTCCAAGTTTGGCCTCAATACTTTTTACACAAAGCATAAAAGCGGTTCTTAAAACCTTTCATTGTGTCTTCAGTGCCTGCATATTTTGTTTCAAAGGGTTCGTTTCAGGAGTTCCATTTCAAAGCGCCAATCCCACTGTGGACTCTGCTATGTTAGGTAAAGAACTTTTAGCAGCTACCAGCTGTTCTAACACTTTGAATCAGTTTAATCAGATATATTTTGTCAAACGCTTTATTTGACACAAGCACAAAATAGAAACACTAAAGACACAACACACGAACAGTTAGTTTCAAATCATCAGAATACACAAATACCACCAACCTGCTCTTATTAATACAGTATTCAGTTCACTGCAGTTCCTTTTCACAGTTTTTGCTTGATTGATTGCACAATAACTCGATTAGTTATTTATCTGGAAAGAGCAGAAAAAATACATACTGTATCATACTTGTTGCATTCCACCAACTTACATTTTCAGCATTTCAGATGGCAAATATTTTAAGTTATACTTAAATTAAATGTATGAGTATACAGTTATAAGTTATGCAACATAAGTTATAGTTAAATGTAAGAATATTCAGACTAGTCTAATGCAGGGATGCACAACTTATGGCTCACGGGCCAAAATTGGGCCGCTTAGCCTTTCAAGTTTGCCAGCGAATTTTGTTTATCAAATAAAACTGATTTAAAATGAAATGAAAGTTTTTCAAATAAACAGGGAAAAATATCTGATATGAAAATAATTCTACATAAGAATAAATAATTTACAGTTGTTCATTAAGTTTATTTACATTTTATTGCATGGCTTTTCACTTTGTTCCTTTCATGTCTATCTGCAAGTATGAGTTTTCGTATAGGAGAAGCTCAGGTACGTGATCGCAATGATCATTCTAATAAACAACACAGCGTGGTTTTGGTAGCAGATCGGTTATTTTGCAATCACAGAATCAGAGCGGTCAGATATTCTCTTTTTATTTCCTTTTTTTAGTTCAGTATCATTTATTTTATAAAGGTAAATTAAAATATTTTAGTAAAATGAGAGAGAAAAGAAAAGGGGATTTTCAAAATCAGAAATTTCAAGATTCATGGACAGATAAGTATTGTTTTATCTAATACAATGATACTGTCACATGCTTAATAGGTACTTGCAAAATTGCAGTGGTAAAAGAGTAATGCTGCATTATGAGACGGAGCGTAAACATCTTGCATCTATGAAAGGATATGAATGATTGCAAAAAATTGAACAACTCAAAAATTCGTTTAGCAGTCAAACAAATTTTTTTTGAAAACAGCCTTCTTATAAGGATTAATATGTGGAAATGAGCTTAGGTGTCACTGAAGAAGATCGACCATTTACAGATGGGGATTTTGTTAAAAAGTGTATGTTAATTACATCAGAAAGACTGTCCTGAAGCAAAAAGGAAATTTGAAAATATAAGCTTAAACAGGATGACTATTTAAAGAATTCAACAATTAAATGAAGACATTGAAAATCAAGTAAAATATACTGCTTCAAACTTTGTATAGTTATTTTTAGCTGTTGATAAATCTACAGATCGAACATCCGTTGCCCAATTACTTGTTTAGTTCGTGGAAATGTTAAAAAATTTTGTGTACGGAAGATGTTATGTTGAAAAATGTTATGACTTGGAATGTTTCCCATGAAGAGAAAAACACCTGGTAGTGAACTTCTTTCCAGTTTGATACATTTGTGCAATGCAGCTTCCTAAAACATGAACAATTGTGTTAGCATTGCAACAGATGGTGCAAAATCATTGACTGGTACGAAAATTGGAGAGGCTACGCTGTTAAAAGAACGCCTTGGCCTGTGTGGTAGAACTGTTGCAGTTTCATTGCATTATTCATCAAGATGATTTATGTGGTAAAGAATTAGGATTTGCAAACCTAATGCAGTGTGTATCTGAAGTAATTAACTTTATTTGTTGTAATGCCCTCAAACATAGGGAATTCAAATAATTTTTAAAGGAATTTGATGATCTGCCTTCTTATATTCTTTAATATTCAGAAGTTAGTTGGCTCAGCCAAAGAGTTGCCCTCAAGTGTTTTACGAACTATTTGATAAAATTGTTACATTTCTAAGCGACCATAGTAGAAATACCAGACAGTTAAAAGATGTAAGTTTCTAGTGTGATTTGGCTTTTCTCAGACATAATAGGCCATTCAAAAGACTTAAACACACAAAATTACCAGGAACAAATCAATTCATTTTTCAATTAATAAATACTGTAAAGGCATTTAAACTAAAGTTATGTTTATGTCAAAATCAACTGAAAACTAAAAATGTTGCACACTTCCTACTGCTAAAAAATGCATGAGAAATTTCCATACTTGAAAATGCAGTAAGAAGATCAAATTCAAGTCTTGCATAATGCTTTGACGATCGTTTTTCAGATTTTTAAAAATGTCAAAAAATGATGTATTTTTTTCTCCATTTTCGGTTGATGTAAATCTGGTGGATGAGAGTATGCAGTTAGCCTTAATTGATTTACAGAATTTTGATTTAAAAAAAAATCAATTCAAAGAAAAACTGATATAGAATTTTATAAAGCCTTACCTGAGGAATTTTCATGCTTAAAGCAAAATAAAGCTGCATGTGCAACTTTTTTTTGCAGCACTTACATTTGTGAGCAAACTTTCTCACTAAAGAAATCAAAAATAAGAAATAGAATAGCAGATAAGAACCTTCCTTCTATCTTATGCATTGTCCCAACTAATCTTAGGCTCAACATAAAATCAATTATTTTCAAATATTCAGTTCCAGCCATCTGATTAATTTTTACTAATATTGATTACTAGTTTTTTGCTCAAAATTTAAAATTTTCTCTGTATAATCACTCAAAAATTTCTTCTGTTATTCTATTTCACGTTTGCCACCTTTTTAGCAGGAACCTATTTTTTCGGAGGTAAAGTATTTTAATCGTATCAATAATGTTTGTGTTCTATTCATTTATTTATTCCTTACTGTATGCATGAGTAAAATAATAATTGTAATTCATGCATATTGCCACAAAAAAAAATAGTGTTTTCACATTTATAACATGTTTTAACATTAAAGTCCTGCTTTGACCTTCAACATGATCCTATTTTCATATTTTGCCCCCACCTCCATCCTGAAAATGGTTATGCATCCCTGGTCTAATGAACAGAAAATATGTCAACAGTAGGATGAATTTGTTGTGCCATAAAGATATATCAAAAGCTCCTCCAAAAAGACATTTTGAATCCTCTTTATTACTTCACATATACAATAATCATTTTCATTAATATTTTTGTTTTAAGCTCTTCCATAAACAACCTGTTAAAGTTATTTTTCTTTATTGTGTTAAATAGTAATAAATTGTAGTGTGTAATTATGTTAATCTATTGTTTAAAATCTATCATAATGAGGTTGTAACTTGGATTCTATAAATTTTCAATGGTCATAATTTCTTTTTTAATATCACAATCCATTTGAAAAATATTTGTTTAAAAAACTCCATCAAATTCTAATTTTTTTTCTGTTTTCTTCAAACTACCCCCCAAAAGGGGGGGGTATTTTTTAGGAATAAAATATTAAATTTTTTCAGAGTTATTTTTATAACTTGTAAAGAAATGTTCTCCCAACTAAATCTTTGTTCATATACAAAGATTTCTCCTTTTTGACCAAGTAATGATCTACATAAACAATTGAAATTAGGAGCATATACTTTGAGATGCTACTACTTGGACATTTGAGGCCTCAATTTTCCAAAATTTTAATTGGAAATTTAAAAATAGAATTTTATGTGTTCTCGTTTTAGCATCAAAGCATATTATTCCAAAATTTTATTACACCATTTTTAAGGCTGCAAAAGATACTTTTCAATGATAGAAATTTTATTTGATTGAATGCATTTGCCTTTAGTTCTAATAATTTTTGAAAAATTAGCTTTGGGCGCAATTTTTAACCATGATTAATATAGAAATTAAAAAGAAAATTTAATTGCCTCTTCAAATTGTAAGCCTTGTTATTTTACCTCTGCTTACATCAAAATAAAAGAGTGAAAGAGTTCTTTTCTTTAGTTTAAATGTTTTTTTTTAAATATTATTCATTTAAATGAATTTTGTTAAATTTTGAGACTAAGCAATATATTTTCTTGTGTTGACTTTAAAGAATTTTTTTAAAATACTTCAACTGGTATTTTTTACCATCATTTTCATTTAGTAGTTGACTTTTTTTCTCCATGAATTTGTTATTTATGAAAATTATAACTTGTTAAAACATTTTCATTTTTTCATAAAATATGTTACACATTTCACTGTAATTTTTTAAAAGTAATTTTTGCTATTAATCCAAAAAGCAGATTTATATTAAATCTTCAGAACATTAAATATTCTAAAATCACCTTTTAAGAATGCGAAGCTGTGCAATATATATTTTATAATTGGTTTCTAAATACTATTTTTTTTTCTATTAAAAAAATGCCTGAAAAACTTTATTGTACCATCCTCAATTTTGCAGTAGTTTTGCCAGTCTTAATGTGGTAGACATTTCAGAATTTAGTTATAGTTGTATAAGATTGAAAATAAAGTTACTAAATATAATGATTTAGTGGTGAAGGAAACTTGCAATTCTATTCTATTTGTCAAATCTTAATGGTTTCTTCTTATATAAAAATCACACAAAAATTTTTTGGTCATGCTAGATTTTTAAAGATGTATTCATTTATATATGAAAATGATAAGAAATGCTGAAAATGATCACAAAACTATTGCTAATCTTATAAAAGCTAGCTTAATATTTTAGTATTGATAGATTTATTTTCATCTTTATCATTGGCTTATGTTTTTTTTCTTTCCAAAAATCAAGGAGATATAATTCTTTTTTACGATAAAAAACATTACAAATCTGTATGATAAAGATGTTGAGCAAATACAGAAATATCAATATGTAAAGAATTCATATATATATATATATGTATATAATATAATATTCAATAGGGAACTAACTGTACATTGTTATAAAGCAAAAAACATCCTATGCTTAGAAAATACACATATTTATCAATCTTTTCGTCATAAATTAATAAATTATTTTTTAAATTGGTTACATGCATTTTAATTTCTTGTGATTTTTTTAAAGATAAAATTGTTATATTTTATTTATGTGCAAAATTGAAACATTTTTACTTTGATGTTTTAGTGAATTTGTTTTTGAGAACATATTATAATAAAACAAATTTAAAATTTATTTACATAAGGCGATTTTTACAAATTATATATGATTGTGCTATTTTGATTATTTTTTATTAATAGAGAATAAAATATATTCCCAAATAAGTTTGCATATATTATTTATATAGTGGATGTCATTTAATGTAAATACTTATTTTATTTTATCAAAATCCTCTAGTTCTAAGTTGATGTTATTAAGGTAAGTAAAATTATTTGTTTAATTTCATCAATTGTTGCGTAAAGTTATCGATTTTGAAGTAAGGAATTGACTGATCCTACATTTCAGGGGTTTGCCATGTCAACAGAAAATGCAGAGAATTTTTAAAATTTGCATTTCAGAAATTTTTTATGTTTTGAATATACTTACAGGGACAACTGAGATATTATTTCTCCTCAATTCTAAAAACTGATTTTTATGTTAAAGAAAAAATTTAAATTATTAACAATATGTAAGTTTACATAAAGTGTGTCATAGTTAAAAAGTTTGCAATCTCATGGGAAAAGTAAGTTGGGCAAGACCAAGCAATAATTGTTCATGAATTGGACAGTAACCAATGTGTTGAAGAAAACTCTTTAATGAACACTGAAATTAGCTCAATTCTTGATTTTTTTTTAAAAAAAACCATTGCTTGCAACAGTATGCAACTAATTTTTAAAAATTGTGTGTAAGGGATGTATAGTAATCGAATGCATGCTTTTCAGCAAATAGTAGTATTTTTTAATTGTTATTTTTGAAAGGCTTGAATTTTTTTCCCTTGACATCACAAATATATCTGATTTTATCCAATTTGATTATTATCCATCTGTTAATGTTATCAAAGTTCTTAAATCCTAACCACATTAAATTATTAAAGTTGGTTATAATTATTCAAATTATATAGGATTTTTATTGAATATTGCATTTAAGAATTACTTAAACTTTTTAAAAATAAAATTTATTAGAATAAAGTCTTTAAAAAAGTATATCATATGTGATATGGTCAATGCTTCCAATTTTGCTCTTCATATTCAGTCTTCAAACATCCTTCAAGTTTTATGAAACACAATCTGGGGCTCCAACACTGCAATTCTCAGAGAAGTGGTTTTATCAAAACTAGATTATGATAGTGTAATTCACAATTCAGTGGCAAAGTCTATTCTTCAGCAGCTTGACGCAATACATCAAGACCATCACCTGTCATCATGAACTTTTAGAACTTCTGTGATTGAGAGCTTATTCGTAATAATTAAAGAGCCAAGTTTAGAATTACAATACAAGATATTCTCACAAATACTTTTTAAAAATAAATCAAAGTCCATCTTATCATTTATATGACAGAATTGTGAATCTGATTTATGGGCAATCATGAAAAAAAGGTTTAATTTATTCCATTATTTTGTTTTAAAATCTGCCCTCTTTTATATAGTTATATAGTTTTAACTTGAAAGATGAGAATATTTTACCTAAAGAAGACTTGCTTCCACTTTGGACATGTAAAAATATTTTTACTATCAATGATTTTAATAAGCAGTTGAAATCTACAACTGAACTATCTTTTTATATACAAATCTTTTGTGATCTGAAAAATACAATACTGCTTTTACAAATGGTTAAAAAGGTGCAAACCATGTTGTTTCAATTTTAGTTTTGATTGCATTGTACTTTCTGTGAAGCTGAATAATTATTCTGTTTATACCCCGTAGTTTTTGAGATACACAGCTTTAAGAGTGATTAAACTATTGTCGAAGAAAGGCTGTATAGTATTCATCCTGATCATCCAAGAAAAATCATCCTTTGGTATTCATTACTGTAAGATTATATTTCAAACTGCTGTATAATTAATTAATTTTAATGCTTTATTTTTTTACATTCCTGGATATGTATCTGGGAATGGTCAAGCTGCTGTGAACTCAAAAGCAACTATTTTACCATTTCGAGACTTGGATTAAATTTCAGGGCAATGTTCACTTCATATAAGCAACATACCTGGGGCTTGCATCTTGCTAATATATTTTATTCCATCCATCCATCTATTTCTGATTTTAAGGCTGACTTCTTCAGCCATAGATCCAGTCAAATTAACAAGATTTCACATAGATCATACTTATTTCACTAATAAACATTTACTTCATTCCGATATATTTCTAATTTGTGCAAGATGTAGTACTCTAATTTCTGTTTGGCATATCACATGTGAATGTTGTAACATTTTCTAAGAATAAAATATTTTGGAAGAGATAATCCAAATTTGAAAGACAATGGGCGACCCTAACCATGTTTTTTTGTTTTTATCAGACATCAATTTCAGGCGTAATAGCTGATTTCTATTTTTACTTTGTTTTTTTAACTTCACAAATCCTTACTGTTTTTAATAAATTTATATATTTGATATTAACACGAGTTTGGCACAGCATGCCAATGCCCTTGTATCAGAAAAATTCAAGTCAATCAGTATTCTGTTCTTGTTATTAATATTTTTCCTTCTTTCTATAGATGCAGGAAGTGATGAATATTTTCTGTACAGCAGTGGAGGGGGCGATATATTTATCAACAGACATAAAAAAAATAAGCCTGCTCTAAATTTCTATGAGGTAGCTACCCGACCTGTTGGCATTCAGACAAATGAAGATACTTGCACTGAAATTATTTGGAAATCTGATTTCTCTTGTGTATGTGTTGGGACATTGAAAGGGTAAGTAAGATATTTTGCTGTTTTGATAATATTTTTATTTTCTGTAGATTGTTTTTGTAAAGTTATTTAATTAACAGATATAACAAGTAATGATATAAAAAACTAAAATGCTAAAAACATTTTTGAAAAAGTAATTTTGCATATTTTTTTCATTGTCTTTATAAATTGCTTACATAATTGTGCTTCCTATTTTAAAGAATTTTATGTATTTTGTATAATATATATATATATGCAGGTTTCTTTATTTATATTTAACTCGATTTCTATTAATTTTATCTTCATATATGAGAAATATAAAATCGTTTTTATAAACAATTAGTGTCATGAAATGAGTGTAATTAAGGAAAAACATTACTAGAAAGTGCTTAATCTTCTCAATAAGTGCAAAGGAAATATCCTCTTCCTTCTCCTGACATTACCGCTGAAGCCCCAGACTCGAAATTTGGCAGGTATGTTCACAGGATTACGAAAGTACCCACTAAGAACGGATTTTTCGAAAAATCAATTAGTTCGCGAGAAATGAATTAAAACCCTTTAATTTTTTTTAAATTAAAACTTGTAATGCTAACTTTCCGAGTGAAACACGGCCTTCCGGAACAGCGATCACTTATGCGTCCCGTTTCGTCCTGTAAAACCGCGTTTTTAAAATTGCCATCGTTACGCGACCGTTCAACTTATACTCAATATCACAGTGGAATCGGATGGAATTTCTATCCTAGACTACGGAGGTATAATTTATTTTACGAAATATCGGCGCAAAAATTAAATATCGATTTTTTTTAAGGTCCATTTTGACGGGTCTGTTTCTTGAACGGCCCTGTAAAATAGACTCTTTGCTGGAAAAATGCAGAAAATATGTTTCTTGAAAGACAATACGATGTAGTATGCTGCTATAGAATTTTCAAAATTGAATTTCTAAAACTGAATTTTTGGTGAATTTTTTAACGAAGAGACGAAATTTCGCTTTAATATTTAACTACGCCGTAACTTTTCATGATAACTTAATCAATTTTTTTAAAACATAAAAATTGGATAAATTTTTCAAAATCGTGTGAAAGATTGTAAAAATCTGATAGCGAATTGTGCATTTAAAATTTTTCTTTGTCGTTTATTGAGTTTTCCTCTTCAACATTACAAATCTAATCCAATGATAAATAAAAATGAGACTAAACTTTTTTATATATAATTTGGCATTTCTTTGGCACACCCTGATCAATTTTGAAAACGTTACCAGCAAAAATTACACCTCTTATTAAATAATTTCTGATTTTGTGAAGACTACAGTAAAAAATCGATTTTGAGAGGTTGTTTGGTTGGTCCAAAACCGCGAGTGAAAATGCAGTATTATATGGTTTAGAGATTTATTGTGTTTGCTTAAAATGCTTTTGTTAATAATAATATCGATATTTTTTTACACTGTACAATATTTCCATGCTGCCAAATAACTTTCTTTATCAATCCTTCTGTCAACGACCTTCAGATTTCTATACTTATTTTTAATCCCCTTAGTAATGTGAAATTATTTTTCGAAATTACATACAAATGATTTAATTCTTAAAAAAAAAAAAAATCTTTCAGTGCATTTTCAATGTATTTCAATATTCTAAAATGTACTTTTTAAATATTAATTGCGATAAGTAACACAGTTATTTTTTTGTTTCTTCAGTATTTAGAAAAACAATTGTGTAATTACGGAATTTCATATGATATTTCAATTTCTGATATATTTTGGTATTTATCCACATGATTAAAATTTTGTAATTAAGTATGTTTTACCATAATTCAGTTATGTTGTAATAACTGGAGTATGCAACTGATTTGCCTTATGACTGCAGCAAATAAAAGTAATTGTCAAAATATTTCTTTGTAATATTCATGATAAAAGAAAATTTGCCTGGAAAAATGAATTAAATAATACATTTAATTTAGACTTATAAGTAAAAATTTGGCACAAGAATCTTTTGAATACTTTGAAAGAAAGCTCCTATAGAATATTAAGAACCATTTAAAAAGAAATTACAATTAAAAAATCAACTTAAGTTATTCAGGTTAAAATCAAAGCTCTCATTATTTTGCAATCAGATAACGATATAAGTTTGGGCAAGCAAATCAATATTTTAATTGCTGTTGAATTGTTTATATTTTGAATATTGTCAAGAGGGATATTGTACAAATATTGTTTTGTTTTAACACTTCTGTTAACTTTTTACAATGAAATGATGCTTAGGATTCTTTTACAGAGTGAGAGGCTTCGCAAAAATTTATTAGTGATTTTTAAATTAAGGCTTTTTTATGAGCCACCTTTACATTTACTGTTCAGGACAATGAATACGATAAAGTTTCCATTTCCAAAAAATCGTGAATTGTTCTTTCACTTTCTCTTCTTCAGGACGTGTTGAAGATCCTACGAAAATACTTTTTGAAATAACATCTGTGGTTTTTACCATTAAAGACGTACTTTGTGGTGAAATGTTTGGGAACAACCAATCAGATTTTTTTCTAATAACTATTCTAGCATTTTTCTTGACAAGCCAATTTAAATGGAATTAGTTCTCAAACCATTTGAAATCTAAATGACCCCATTTTCTTTTCCTTTCCATTTTTTTTTGCCTTAAGCAAAACAATAATTTTTTTAAAGGTTTCTAATTGTGGGAATAAATATAAAGATCCCATGAAAAAAATTTGTGTTTGAAGCTCTGCTTTAAGTGCTTAAATTTTTAAATTTCTATTTTCAATTTCTTAAGAATATTTAGAACCCTTAACTCTAATTAACAATAATTAGTTACCTTTTTAAAGCTTTGGGAAACTAAACGAGCATTTTAGTTTCTTCGTTTGGCGTATTAGGAGATAAAAACTAACAAACTTGATAAATGGATTAAAATCACATTTATTCTCAAAATCAGAAAAGTAACGGCTGAGAACATAAACAAAATTTTAAAATGCTTAAAAGAACACGGCCAGGAAGATACCTCCTTTCTCCTTATCTCACATTCCCTTCTCATTATCTCGCAGCTTGAGTTTGGGGGAAGCAAAAAGTTTTATCTAGCTTGCTCTGGAGTCGGTTAGTTAATCATGCGGCTTAATAATTTTAGCACAAGAAAAAAACCCAAAACTATTGTATACTAAGAGGTTCTTGCTTAAACGTAAGTATAACAATAAAATATGGATGGCCTACGTTTGCAAAGAAAATCAATACTTTAAAAGGATCGTTAAGGAAAGGGTATATATATATATATATATATATATATATATATATATATATATATATAAGGAATCTAGGGGCCCGGGACCCTCCAAAAATTAGAAAAAGTAATAAATAATTATTATAGAGGATTGTCGTTACTAGGTGTACCAAGCATTGTTTCCCCCTGCTAATTCCATTACCCGAGCAATGCCGGGTACGGGAATGCTAATAATGAAATAAAAGCTTAAGCATTATGTTTTTACCAGATATACCAGTTATAGAATATTAAATGTATCTTGAGAGAAATCCAACTAAAGGGTGGAATTCAATGGAGGAATTTAAGTTAGATGCAGTAGTGTTATGACAAGCTAAGATAACCCTTTTTTTGTTTCACTTTTTTTTTCAGTGTTCCTTTCTTCTGTATTAATAGTCATAGCGATATTTTGTAATTCTAGGATGATTAGCATAAGGAGAAAGCATAAAACATAAATTATACCAAATTTATTGATAACTCAAGCATTGAATTGCTTTATTTTAGTGTTTTGATTGCTGATGAATTTGCTATATCTTGAAAGTATCTATCAATATGCCAATTATAGTTTTAAAGAATACACTAGTTTCAATTGACAAAAAATAAACTTAAATGGTAATAGCTGTAATTCCAGTGTTCTATTACAGTTCATTACAGATTGGATTCTTGTGAATGATATTTTTGAGCAATTCCTTGAGCAGCCTAATAAAGAGGTTTGACCATACTATATTGAATTGTAATTGATTACAATGTATAGCTATATTATTTAATTACTTAAAATTTTAGCTGGCTGAAATAAATTACCAATTTTCAAAGATTGCAATTTATTTCTTTAAGTTTCCCCATCCTTTCAAAAAGTTTCATTTGTTGCATCAATTTTGCCAAATACTTAAAAAGAAAAAACCCTCAGATCTGAAACATTAAAACTTAAAATTGTAAGTTTCTGATATTGTATTTAAAAAGTGTTTAAATTTGGAAACCATTTGTAAACTTTTTAAGTCTTAATTTTGAAAAAAGGTCCTTGAAAAGTACTTATTTTTTCTTATATTGCAAAGACAACATTTTATTCATTTTGTTTCCCCACACATTGAATAAGACAATTTGTAAGGATTTATTTATTGGATGCATCTAACTTTTTTGCTCTCTTTCTTTAACAATGTGCATTGCTGTTTATTGAAATACTAGAACAATTATCTAGAAGGGGCAATACGAAATTTGTACCATTTTATACTTGTTGGGATTTGAACTTGTTTTTTCTTCTCAAACACTAAAAGAATTTTTAATGTTTGATGTTGAAGGATTTGAGTTACGTTTTAAGTATATGTTTAACCTTTAAAGTGTCATTAAAGAATAATTTTCAGTTTGATTCTATCAATGGAAAATAAGAATACAGCTGATATGTTTTTGTTCCTAAGTTATGTATCAAACATGGTAGAAATGCTGTAAAACTTCTTTAGTACATGTACACATTCAATTGTCATTCTCTTGAATATGTTGTTTTGTAGAAAACTTTTGAATGACTTATTTAGTTGGATTTTAATCCACTATACTGAAATGTAACTAAATCACAAATTTATAATGTAATTTGTGATTTTTAATATTTACTTTTTTATAAGATAAACAGTTTTATGTTTCAAAATTTAAGAAAATAAGACAAAATTGAATTGCTGAATGAATTTATAGCATGTATAGCTACTACCTTTTTCAGAATGATTCTTCGCAACATAGTGCAATAAATTCTCATGATTTCATTATCTTCCTTATTTCACTGGAAGGTTGCTGCTCTGTTTCATCCTATTTCTGCCTGCTCCTGACCAAATCTCCTGCATAGTTTTTTTGTTGGGATACAGAATGCTGCTCCTCCATATACTGTTTTGGTTATGCTCTTCTGCTATAGTCCTTAATCTTGACCAGATACAAAATTTCTTTAGATGAGGGATCATAGCTACTTACCGAAACCTCCCCCATCATGTTTGGTGACACCATCCAACTACTTCTTCCAAGTAGATGAAAAAATTCTTTAAAAAAGCTCAGCTCTAAGTCTTATTATAAACTAAATTAAGCATGTGACAATGTCACCTCATCACTTGTTATGTCAAACATCACCTATTCAGCGAGTTCCTTTCTGTAATTTGTTTTGCTTTTTTTATAACGTTTGATTGTAGAACAATGGGAACATTGAAAGGAGGATTCTGAATGGAGTGAATATACTTGTTCAAGTATTTAAATGTATCCTTTTATGGGTTATGTCTAAATTTTTATACATGATGTAGCTAATAAAGTACTGTTGTCTCTTTGGAAGCAACTTTTGATTGCTGAAGGTTAAGTATCTCATATAAATATTAGCTGTTTGAGAGAGATGATTAATTTGAAAAAATATAGATTCTTCATTATGAATATTTATAAATACAGAATCACATGTACCAGCTATTGCCTTTTATTGAGAATTCCATTGCAAGCATTTGCAGTGCATATTAATGATTAATTATAACATTTACAAAAATTTTGAGTACCATTTAAATATTATTGCCTACATCTGAAGCAGTGCATGTTCTTTGGAAGTAAAATTCTTATTTTGTGGTCAAATTTTGGCTGTTTAATCGATCTCTAGCCAAAAAGGGATAATAACAAATGTTTCGTCATTTTAAAATTTGAGTTTTGGATTAAAAAATTAGAAAAAGCATAGTCAGTTACTTTTCATGCAAAATTTTTTTAATTCTAAACTAAAATTTATAATGATAAAAATATACTATCTTTAACAGATATAGATAATTTAAGTTTTCAAAGTTAATTAAAAATGACAGTTGATTAATTTGCATGGATATTTTTCTCTAAAAATTGTGAGTTTCCTGCCAATTGTTTGAAACAATTAGTTTTTCAAATCCAATTTGATAAAAGATATGTCCTGCTTACCCATTATATAAATCCCAAATGTCTGTCATATTTTTTATTAACGAATACTAATCAATATTTCAGGAACCTAATTTCCCGAATTTTTAATTATATAATTTATTACTTATTATTGCACCTTGCTTCAGGAATTATGCAGTTAAGAGCTGATAAAACAATCTGATGTTTATTTGTAGAAATCGCTAGCAGATACAGGAAATGACAGCAGTTACGTGACAATTATGCAGCTCTAATTCAGCTAATACAACAGTAGACAGCTTCCAAACACAGAGGTCTCTAATAACTCTGACAGATAACAGCTTCTGTGCCCTAGACTAACACTCAAGCCTCCACTACTCTCTAATCGTTATTAGTATTTATACCTGACTTGGCATGAAAATCTAATCTTTTTGCCAACATTCTTGAAGGTTCTAAGCTATCTCGCTTAATAATGGTCCTAGAGCTTAGGTGATGTAATCTTCCTGAATTATTTACTTTTCACCAAACTCACCAAATGGTAGCCAATTTGGCAAATCATTGGAAATGCCGTTTTTATGTAAAATATGTCTACATTGTGCGATTTTCGTCCCAGAATTCGAGTATTTCAGATCTTTCTGAGATATTTCAAGGTGAATAAAAATATTTACTAAGTGTGGGAAAATATTAAAGTTGCTATTAAAGAAAGTTACAACTATTTGTTAAACTTGCCATATCACATAAAGAATATTTCAATTAAAATAAGTTTTTTTTTTCAATGATCATTTTCTCAGTCTATTTTAATCCTCTAATATTTATCATATTTATTGAAATTTGTGAAAATCAATATTAATAAAATAAAAATAATCTAATTTAAAAGTTTTTCTGAAACTTTTTGATATGGAATAAAATGTTAACTTTGAAAAAAATGAATCCTCTAATTTTTTATTCCATTTTGATACAATGGATTTTTTTTTTGTTGCAACCTTCTAAAATATTTTAATCTTGCTGAACTTTGACAACTGTATCAACACTAAACAAATGATGTATTTGTCTAAAATAAATGGTAATTTATTTTTGAGAAATATAGAAAAAAAGTCTGAAGTTTTTATTGTTAATCTCACTAAGGTTGACTTAATTTTAATACTGTAAACTTCAATCATTTTCATTTTTTGTTAAAAAAGGATATCTTATTTTAGAGGATATTTAACACATAATAGGATAAAATTCAAAAAGTATATTTTAAATTTCCTTCAAAAACTTTGCTTAGGGTTTTCTGCTTTATAGTAACACATAGAAATTGCTTTTATCTACATATATGTACAAAGAAAGTTCAATTTGTCAAAATTTGTAATTTTTAGTTCATGTGTGCTAACAGTGTCTTGCTATGCATTATGAATGACATTTGATGTATTTATCTTTGTTTTAAGTAAAGAATAAGTATTATTATATAAAATACTTTTTTCATTCTTTGTATCCTAATCTTTAAAATAAGTTGCCAAGGCACTCTGTTTTAAAAAGGCAGAGAATTCAAAATTCTTAAAAACAACAACAACAAAAATTCATAATAGCTAGAAAATTTGAGAACTCCATCCTTTTTCTCAGCAATCTAAAATTGCCCATCTTTGATCATTTCAAGAATGGAAGGTTATAGCTACTGCATCAAAAATGAAACTGCATAATTGTGGAAACTCCTCCTTTCTACTTGCTCCTTTTATTATATATATATATATATATATATATATATAATATATATATAAAATCTGATTTCGATTTCGGATACAGTTTTTCTCTTTTCGTGGGATTCCCTGATTGCTGCTTGTGAGGATCTATGAGACTGCTGTAAATGTATGAGAAAAGGAAATAAATTTCTCTGGCAGGAATAGTAACATTGTTTGTGGAAGTATTTTGTAGGGTTTTATCACTCACATGCAAGTTTATCGAAGGGTTTGTTCGAAGGGGCTAATTCTATACTTTATCGAAGGGGCTAATTCAGAGTATATTACAAAAGTTTGTACTCAATAAACTGCTCAAAATCTGTATTTAATAATAATTGGATGAATAAAAACATTTAACCTGATTTTGTTGAATAAATTTTATGAGAATCCATTAACTGTGTTTTGTTCTCTGTATAAGAAGATAATAGGCTTAAGTAACTTGAGAAATCAAACACTTGTCATTCCAAAGAGGAAAATATATTAAACTGTATGCCATGCCTAAAAAATAATCGATATTGTTTACCAGTCCAATATCATAATCAATATTGGACTTTTTGTCTGAAAGAGTGCAATAGAAGTAGATATGCTCACCCTGAAAATAACAAATTTGATGTCTGAAAATAAGCCAAATTCCAAACATTTTAGTTCAAGAGCTATAATTTAAAATACCTGATCATGATAAAGTTAGTTGACACATTATTCCTTTAATGGCTTCAATGATGTATCAAATAATTTTACCAATGTTTATTAATGATGGAATAGACAAAAAATGTACAGGAAGTCTTGCAAAAATGTTGTACATTTTTTGTTACAGATTAGCTCCATTTTTACCACAATTTCTTAAAAAAATCTATGCACAAACAAATTGTAATATATTTTGAAAAACATTTTGCAAAATTGCAAAATATATGAAAAAAATTATATTTAAAGTTATTGACAGAAGTCAATCAATAGTCTTCAAGATTTATGAAATTAATTTTCTAATGCTTAGGGATACTAATACCTAAGAACTGTTTGAGAATGTTAGTGTTGTATATTATGTTGTGTATAGTATGTTGTATGTTATGTAGTGTATAGTGTTGTATAGTATGTTTTTTACATAGTTATTTTTACAAATTAGTATGTATGAACCAAATTTTAATTGACAATTTTTAAAACACATCAAGAAAGATATTTAGTATGAAAATGGTTGTAAAATTTGTAGATGTAGATACATTTGAGCTATATATAAACCATAGTGCATTTTAGTATGGATATCTACTTTATGGGAAGTAGATGTTACTCTAACAGTACCATGAAAATATTTAAAAATAGATCAGCTGGACATGCTGATTTCCAGAAACTTACATTTTCTTTTGAATTTCCAATGAAATTTTATTCTCTCCTTTATATAAAAAATTTTAATGTTTGAAAATATATTTGTTTTTTTAAAAAAATTAACAACCTAAAGAAATACATGGATTTCATCAGTTATAACATAAATGCTTGTCAGGAAAAATGGTTTAAGTTAGTATCTTTTATATTGGTAATATTGCTCAGCCATTTCTTAAATTTCAGACATCTAAATCAATTGTGCCTATCTTATAGGTTTTATCAAACAAACAATAAAAAAAAGCAAAAACAAAAGACAGCTTATTTTTGATACATCTGATAATATTAAAACTTTGAGATGGGGGGGGACACTCTTTGTGTCTTATGTTTGTGATGAACACTATAAACAATATTTAAATGCAAGCCTACAATTTTTTGGTTTTATAGGCTGCATCTTGTTTTATTCCTCATTTATTGAAGGTTATTGTATTAAGTGAAAAATGAATGATTTATTTTATCTTTTACAAAGCACACATTTCCCCATGATGTTCAAAATGTGCAATTTTCCAATTTGAAAATTTCTTGTAAAAACTTTTTTTTTTAAATGAATAAAAAGAGCAGTTCATCATTTGAAAATTTTATTTAGATGATTTCTATTCTAATATTTTGACCACTGAAAATTTTCTTAATGTTTGAGAATTTGTAAAAAAAATTTGTATTGTCACATAGTAATAGGTCGGTTGAAAATGAATTTAGTGTCAACAGGAATGTATTTATTCAAAATCTGAAAGAAGATTCTGTAATTAGTTTAAAAACAATCTATGATATAAGCAATTATGGAGATGTTTTCTGATTTCAAATGATTTGCTTTAGTATGGTAAATGAACATGTACAAAGTATTATGATTTCTATCAGCCAGGAAGAAAGGGAAAAATAATACATAAATGTAAAATATACTGTTTGCTCATTCCTTTTTATATTCCATGTATGTGTAGTGAAAGTACAAGGAAAGCATAAGGAGTCCCCCCCCCAAATTCGAATGGCAACCCTATTTTTTATTTCTTAAATCAATACTAATTTTATCTTTTATTTACAGATTTATTGAAATGTACAATGACAAATTAGTCTTCTTAACTCTTTGCAATTTGGAAATAAAGTTTGTAGAAAGTTTGAAATGGCACCCTGAAAATACTTATATGTCTCCTACTGGCTCACCATTAAAATTTTGGCTTGCTTGTGGTGGGAATGATAACTGCATTTATATTTTGGACACTTCCAAAATATTTGGTAATTATTTTAATAGTAATATTTTTATTTTACTTCTTTGAAGTTCATTTTGAAAAAAGTCTATTTTTTATTTTGTGCTTTTTTCATTAGAGGGGAAGAATGAAGGCTGTACAAATTGGGTGGTTAAAAAGTTAACAGGCCATAAAAAACGTATCAATGCCATTTGTTGGAGTCCTCATAAGGATGGATATCTTGTTTCAGTATCAAAAGATGGTTCTGCTTTGGTAAATATATGTATATTTATATGTTTGACTCTTGCTAAAAGAATACCTCCTTTCTCTTCATAAAATGATTTAGACTTCTTAATGAATTATGTTTCATTAACAGTAAAGACATGCGCCAGTAAAGTTTTCACACTGGGCACAAAATGAATTAGCAATAATCATGGCCGAAATTAATTTATTTACAAAATGTAAACATTATTAATATTAAACACGTGACACGAACAAACACACACAACACTTAAAAGTCTCGCTGGAATCTCATCTACTGCGCAGCTCACGAACTTCCCTTTGTAAATTCCCTAAGGGATTATCTGAAGGCGGGAAAATAGATGAACCTTACTCCTCCCCCCAACGGAAGAGCATCCGTCTGAAGACGATGCGGCTGAAAATAGACTTAAAAAAACAAAAACAAAAAGAAATACATGGATGTATTTCAGAGAGAAATTAAAATTTAGTTTTGCTAAGAGCCCCAGAAAATATAACTCCTCGATACATACATATAAAATATACCTACATAATATATATACATACAAAATAATATTAAATAACAGAAAGAGAAATCAAGAAAGGGAATAAAAATAAAAAGGAACACTTTACATGTTACATTTTTTTCTCAAATTCTTCTAACCACTGTAGTGTATACATATAATAACTATTAAAGCACAATTTTACTCAGAAATTTTAAGTCTAGAAAGTGCATCTGCATTGCCATGAGCACTTCCCCTTCTATAAAAAACTTTGACATTATACCTTTGTAAGGCCAATGCCCATCTAGTCAATTTGGCACTGTGAGGAGCACTGTTGGTAAGATATGTCAAGGGGTTGTGATCCGATATAACCTGGATTTGGGATCCAAAAATCCAAGTGTCGAATTTGCGCAATGCTTCCAGAAAACAAAATGCTTCGCGCTCGATTGTGGACCACTTCATTTGGGTCGCAGTTAATTTTTTGCTGAAGAAAGCAATAGGCATTTCTTCCATTTGGTCATTATGTTGGGCCAAACAAGCGCCAATGGCAGTAGCGGAAGCATCTGTGAATAGTAGGAAAGGACGAGTTAGATCTGGCGTATAAAGGGAAGGCATATTGATCAGTTCCTCCTTGAGTTTAACGAAAGAATCTTCAGCTGACGATTCCCAAGGAATGTCATTTGGAATGTTCTTTTTAGTCAAGTTAGTTAAGGGCAATACTAACTGTGAGAAATTCGGGATATAATCACGATAATAACTCGTGAGGCCCAAGAAACTTCTAACCTCACTTTTGGTAGTAGGTCGACTCAGCCTTCGAATCGTTTCTACCTTTTCAGGATCAGGAGAATGTTTACCAGAACCAACAATGTGGCCCAAGACCTTGACGGATTTTCTTCCAAAAGCACACTTCTTGAGGTTTACTTTTAGACCTACTTCTTTCAAGGACTTGAAAACCTTGGAGATATGATCGAGATGTTCTTCCCAGGTTGTAGAATATATAGCAACATCGTCGATGTACGAACGGCAATACTTCCGATGTGCGAAAAGAGCATTGTCCATGGACTTCTGAAAGGTACTCCCAGCATTTTTCATACCGAAAGGCATGACCCTCCATTGGTAATGCCCTGAGTGAGTCACAAATGCTGTCAATGGCTTGGCCTCCTCCTTCATTGGGATCTGCCAATAACCTTTCGTCAGGTCCAACACACTTATGAAGCTGGCTTGGCCAATTTCAAAAAGAAGGTCTCTTGCATTCTGCATTGGATATGCATCAGCGATTGTGACACTATTTAAAAGTCTATAATCAACGCAAAGTCTTACGCTTCCGTCCTTTTTTGAGACACACATGATAGGGTGAGCCCATTCACTTTCACTAGGCTCAATCAGCCCTAATTGAAGTAACTCTTTAATTTGTTTATCTACTTCTTCTTGAAGTGCCACTGGTATGCGATAAGGTTTTAATTTTTTTGGAATAAAGTCTGGCATTAAATTCACTGAATGCCCTCTTACTTTAGCAAGCCCTGGAACAGAACTAAACACGTCTGAAAATTTGGAGAGGAGATCTAAAAGTTCATGTTTTTGAGAAATTCTCAAGTCATCAGAGATGTTCATTACATGTTCGCCAATGTCCTTAACGTCGAATTCTACGGTATCCGTAGGCGCATAGTGGAGATCTCCAAATTCATTATCTTGGTCAAAAATCAAGCCGATTTGCTCAACTCTTGCTACATAAGGTCACAGTTTATTGAAGTGGATATCTCGTACACTTCCATCTTCCATTTTTACTCTCGCTTTATGTGGTCTCGGTAATTCAATGATAGATGCGGGACCCATCCATTTTTTTAAGGAGCTTGTGAGAAGATGATGGGACAAGTACCAAAACTTGGTCAACAACTGCCAAACGCTTTTCTCTTGACCTAAGATTGTATCTACTTGCATATTCGGCTTGTGCTTTCTCAGAGTTTTCTCTTGCCATATTATGAGCCTGCTTCAATTTCTCAGTTAAATCTCTCAAATATTCTTCAATGGACCTTGAAATACCAGTGGGAATTTCCTTGTCTCCCGTCCAAACTTCTTCCATTAGTTTCAAAGGGCCGTTTGGTTGTCGACCATATACTAGTTGGTATGGTGAGACGCCCGTTGTGCTATGTGGCACTTCTCTGTATGCAAACATGAGGTAAGGAAGGTGAGAATCCCAATTATTACCATTTTCTTGAATGTTTTTATTCAGCATTTTCTTTAGAGTCCGGTTCCAACATTCTACAGCTCCCATGCTCTCCGGATGCCCTGGGGTAGCGAATCTTGGGGCTATTCCCAAAATTTCCCTGAAGGCTTCAGTCAATTCAGCAGTGAAATTTGTTCCCTGATCTGTGCAAATAATTTTTGGAAACCCAGTTTGGGTGAATATCCTCATTAAAACATCACATGTTGTTTTTGCTGTGATATTCCTAACTGGTATAGCCTCAGCCCAACGCGTGCAAATATCGACTGCACATATAATATACTTATGACCTGTGTGAGAAGTTGGCGCCAAAGGGCCAATGCAGTCGACGCTCCATACTTCAAATGGGTTTTCAGGTCGAACTATAGGTGTTATAGGGATCCTATCCTGGTAAGTGAGTCCTCTTCTAAGCTGACAGATTTTGCAGCTTTGACTAAATAACCTTACATCTTGTTTGAGATTAGGCCAGAAGAAGGAATATTTGATCCTTTGCTTTGTTTTATTCTCACCTAAATGTCCAGCCAATGGAATTGCGTGGGCAACTTTCACGACTACTTCTCTTTTACAGGTGGGAAGAACTACCTGTTTGACATTTTCACCGCAGATTGACTCGGTGTGTATCAAAACTCCATCATCAATTTCGTACGCATTTTGTCTGTTCCTAGCCTGATCCCAAACTAGTTTTAGTGACTCGTCAGTTCTTTGAAGTTCAACGAAAGATGATTTTGCCAAATTTTTTCTCGATATCTCATTCTCTTGCTCTATTGTTAAAGTAGATAGCGTTTACTCACTCTCTAATCGTATACCTTTATCTTCTATGCTTTCGGAATTTCTCTGAATTTCTAAATCAGATAATTGAACATTTTCCAAAAGTATCTCATAAGCTGTGGCACTAATCAACACGTCATTGACAAGTTTCTTAGATACGGCACACATAATTGGAACAGAGCTATGTTTTCCATCATTTATTTTTAAGTTAAATAGCTTGAGAGCAGCTATTTCCCTTTCACCAAATGCCGAAATGATTTGAATAGTACCTTCACCTTCACCACGATCTTTCTTTATTAAATCTTCACGTATAACTGATATTTGTGCCCCTGTGTCGATTACAGCTTTTATGGATGTTTGTCCACATTTTATATCAACAAACTGCAGAGCGTCAATTCCATCTCTCGCTTTGATGGGAGTGGAAACTGGGATTGATATCTTAGCAGTTACCACTTCTTTGGCAGGTTCTAGTTCAGTTCCCTTTGTGATGATTGCGTTACTTCTGGCATTTCAAGGTGACGTTTTTCCCGTATTTTTCGGGCATTCCCGAGCCAAATGTCCTAAAGTTCCACAAACAAAACATTTAGGCTTAAAGTCTCTGTTTGTTCCCGTATTCGACGTCATCGGCATCTTAGCTTTCCTAAAGACGGTTCATCTTTTAGCTTGAGATAGGCGTCCTTACAGTCTGGGATCAACTTGTTAATGATTGGCGGCCTGTGCCTTGCATCATTCGAGTGAGCTCCCCTTACATTAATCCGCACGCTTTCGTATTCATCTAATTTATCAGCTAATTCGCCTGGGACTATTGATTTGACCCAGTCATCAACAAAGTGCTCTCTTATGTCACCAGGGACACGTCGTTTCAACTGATCAGTAATCATGAGGTTCTTCAACCCTTCAAAATCATTTACACCAAGTCCTCCAAGCCATTCTTCGAAATAGCTGGTTAATTCAAAAATAAAATCCCGCCATGACTGAGCTGGATTCCGCTGGTTTTTTACAAACTTTTGCCTAAAATTCTCAGCACTAAGTTTGAAACGCCTCCGCATTAGATCTTTAACGTAATCGTCAAATTTTTCATCAGTTTCACGAGCCATAATTGATTAATTTCACTTGGCATAAGAGCCAAAAGAGCCGACACCCAGTGTCTTTTATCGATATTAGCTCGTTTTGCCTGTCGTTCAAACAAGGTTAAAAACAAAACTACAGTGGGACAAACAATTGAGGATACACCTTACTTTTACTTGATAAATCCAACTTTCAATCGAAATAACACATTAACTAGAAGTGCAAGCGTGTTTTTATTTTCACACGTAACAAAAGGGTTAATTTACAGTAAAAATAACGAAAATCAACAAAAAAATATCTAAAATCAAATATTTCACAAGTATTTGAAAAAAACATAGACAGATCTTTACCTAAAAAAATTGAGGATACACCAATGAAATTTGTGTGACATATCACATACAAAGACAGTGTCAATATTTGGTTGCATGTCGTTTGGCTTTTATAATGTCCTCCAAACGTCTTGTTACTAATTCGACAAATTTTTTGGTGGTATGTGGAGATATTTTATCCGATTCTTCTTGTAACACTTCCTTTAAATTGTCTGTGTTCCTAATTTGGTGTTTTTGGACCGCTATTTCGAGTGTGGCCCCCAAATTTTCTATGACATTGATGCCAGGGGACTGTGGTGGTGTGTGCAATTGCTGTTTACAATGAAAAAGACATCACATTTTGAAATTACGTGCCGTATGTTTGGGGTCATTGTCTTGCTGGAAAATAAAATTTCCATTTAAACCCAATTTTTTTCACTTTCTTTAAGATTGTTGTTGAGTATATCTATATAAAGCTTATGATCCATTATGCCATCTATAAAAACTAAATTTCCTACCCCATTTGAAGCCATACAACCCCAAACCAAGACGGAGCCACCACCATGTTTAACTGTAGGACGTAAATTTTTTGGATCCAAAGCGGTGTTCGGCTTTCTCCAAACGGTGCAACTGCCATCACTTCCAAAAATGTTGAATTTACTTTCGTCACTAAATATAACTTTCTTCCAAGAGTTATCTGTCTTCAATTGATGAGTTTTTGCAAACTCCAAACGCTTTTTCTGATTTTGTAAGCTTATGAAAGGTTTCTTTCTAGCTACTCGACTGCTATATCCAGCATGTCTAATCACATTTCTCACAGTTTCAGCACTTACACTTCTACCCATTATCCGAGAAGTTTCTGCAGCTAGTTTGACTGCACTTAGATTAGGATCAATCTTGATATGTTTCAAAATTTTCCTTTTGGTTACATCGCTCAGAATACTTTTGCTTCCTCTTCTACTTTTATTTTCAATTAATCCATCGCTTTTAAATCTTACAATGATTTTCTGGACACAAGAGTGGCTTCTACTGACAATTTCAGCTATTTCACGATAAGAATTTCCTTTCTTAAATAACCTTAATATAAATTTTCTTACATCAATACTGGTTTCTCTTCGAAGACCCATTTTCCATTTAAAATTGCGACTTTAAATTCACATAACCAACTTCAAAAGACAAAAGTAGAAGCCGAAAAGGTTTAAGATTAAATTGGCCAAACTTAGGCTTTAATAATAGCGAGCAGAACATTTTTGGGGGGTGTTTAAACAAAAATTTCATTGGTGTATCCTCAATTTTTTGAGGTACAGATCTGCCTATGTTTATTTCAAATACTTGTGAAATGTTTAATTTTAGATATTTTTTGTTGATTTTCGTTATTTTTACTGTAAATTAACCCTTTTGTTACGTGTGAAAATAAAAACACGTTTGCACTTCTAGTTAATGTGTTATTTCGATAAGTTGGATTTATCAAGTAAAAGTAAGGTGTATCCTCAATTGTTTGTCCCCGTCTTTCATATCAAATTTGGGTACAATTTTTGTTAACTCGTAGATGCTACCCTTAGCTTCAGGTGTATTAGGTAATACCCTGAGCCTTTCATTCTCTAATCCTAATTTTTCTAACTGAAATTCGCGATCAAGTTTTTCTTTCTCGCGATCAAGCCTTTCCCTTTCGCGGTCAAGCCTTTCTTTCTCGCGATCAAGCCTTTCCCTTTCGCGGTCAAGCCTTTCCTTTTCGCGGTCAAGTCTTTCTTTCTCTCTTTCAATTTCCTGTTGTTCACGAAATTTTCTATCTTCAACAATAATTGTGAGTTGATTTTTGGTAAAGTTCTCATCATAATCTGGATGTATGATAATTAGTTTACACATATCTACCATTTTCATAGTATCCGTTACATTAAGATTCAGCTCCTCGGCTAGTAACTTAAGGTCCTCTTTTCGTACCCTACCTAAATAAGCCATTTTGACTGCTTAGTTTACTTATTCGCTCAATTAATAAAAAGATATACTAAAAGGAAAAAAATATTTTTGTTTCAATTCTTATACTTATTTAATAATATCTTCTTTTTTTTCCTTTAAAAAGATTAAAAATTATTCCTTACAGTATGTAACTAAATTAAAGCATCACAGTTATGTCATATAAAGTTATAATGTATTCTTAAGTACCTAAATACAAAATCAACTATAATTTCAGTATAACGCTTATGCTTTTACTATATAATTAATATCACCAATACAATGTATTAAAATATGACAATCTAAAAAAAATATGGAATGATCAAAATTTATATACTATTAAGTATAAAAGAATATTTCTAAAACAACATTTTATGTATCACAACAACAAAATCAGACTCTCAATCATGTATAAAAAGAATTATTACTTCTTCAAAGCAAATTCAGAAAAAAAAAAAATCGTATAAAATATCGTTTGCTTTAGGATTCAAAATAATAATACAAAAAAAAAATCTATAATAAATAACAAAGTCTACTCAACAGTTACTCTAACTGATTTATAGATTAATACTTTTTCGTTACTCACACAGGAAATGAGATCATCAATCGAGACAAGGGGAAAAAATTATTCAAGGTCGCATATATCATACAATCTCACAGTATTCCTTATACATTCAGGATTCTCTTAAAATAGTTTTCGGAGCATTTACATTTCAACAATAATTTTCCAATTAACACTGTCGTATTAATTATTTGCTAAATTCTAAATATACATGACACAGAAACGAAACTAATTCCAATAATCATAATTCAAGATTATTATCACAATTTGTTGGAACACTGGCGTATTCAAGACAAATTTAGCATAAAAAACTGTATATTTCATAAAACAAAACAAAAATTTGATTCCAATACTTTTAAACACATGTATTATTCATGAAATCTGTCAAATACTGGCGTACTTATAACAAATTTAACATTTAGAACAGAGATGTATTTTGAACAAATCAAAAGGATAATTATTCCCAATACTTAACACGCGTTGCGTTATTTACGAAATTTGTCGGATACTGACGTATCCAAACAAATTTATCGTTTAAAATATTGGTGTATTCTAAAAAAACAAAAGAATAATTATCTTCAATACTTAACACGCGTTGTGTTACGAAATTTGTCGGATACTGACATATCCAAACAAATTTATCGTTTAGAATACTGGTGTATTCTAAACAAAACAAAAGAATAATTAACTTCAATACTTAACACACGTTGTGTTATACGGAATTTGTTGAATACTGGCGTACCCAACAAATTTATCGTTTGGAATACTGGTGTATTCCAAACAAAACAAACAAAATTAGTTAGCACTTTAGCATATGTAGTGTCATTCGGGAAATTTGTCGAATACTGGTGTATCCAAGACTAATGTATCGTTTTGAACAAACGAAAACGGACCTCGTACAAAACGAAAGTAAGCACTGATTTGACAAAAATCAAAATCTTACTCATTAACAGAACTTAAAACACATAAATTAAACATTGCATTTCTCTCTGATTACAATATGAGGAGTCATATGAAAAAATGAGGCTCTTACCTTATTTTTTCCATTTTCGGGAGTCATAACCTCAGCGCTTGTCGCAAACGCTTTAAGTTTTTTTTTCTTTGTTTAATTTAATATCTCCGCGAATATCCTACCGACTGCGCCAGTAAAGTTTTCACACTGGGTACGAAATGAATTAGCAATAATCATGGCCGAAATTAATTTATTTACAAAATTTAAACATTATTAATATTAAACACACGACACGAACAAACACACACAACACTTAAAAGTCTCGCTGGAATCTCATCTACTGCGGAGCTAGCTTTGTGCAGCTCACGAACTTCCCTTTGTAAATTCCCTAAGGGATTATCTGTAGGCGGGGAAATAGATGAACCTTACTACATTAAATATAAATGTTATGACACTTGCAATAAACAAGCTCAAAGTCATCGATCTTAAGCCAATTTTATGCAGAAGCTTCTGAGGGTAAAGGCCCCTGAGCACCCGAGGGCAGAAGTCTGACCTAGTTCATATGCTGATGACGCTCTCACACTTGCTTTCACAACTCCTTTTTACAGGGGTTCTCTTTCACCCACTTCACAGAGATGAGGATAAAGAATAACTATGCTACAGTATAAAGAATAACTTTGCCCAAACCAGTACTTAAACACAGGACACCCAGATTACGAGGAAGATACGCTACCTCTACCCTCTCTACGCTTCCTCCTCCGCTTACGAGGAAGATACACTGTGCTTACAATATTATATAAAAGATCACCATCTTGTATATAATATTGTAAGCACAGGAGAGTTAAATAAATCATTGAATATAATAGGCATTTTGCTTAAAAAATCTGATATAGCCATGAAAGCTGCGCAAAAATTATGTAAGACAAAATCAAAGTTTTTGTATACTGTTTGGTGACAAATCAGTATAATTTCATTTGATTTTGCATTTTCCCCATTCAAAATCGTTTTTTCTTATTTTAATGCTTTTAATTCTGTACTTGTACAGAAATTTAAGAACAATTACATATTATAATAACTAATATACATAAAACTAAATCTACTATGAATTATGTGGAATGACATAACTCTTGGAGTCATATGAATGCAAGGAATGAAGACACTTTTGCTTTGGAAAGGTTTTATTAGGATTCTTGCTTCAAAAGTGTTGCTCATTACCTAATGGCAGGTTGTATGGTGTTACAAAGTTTGGCTATCTGATATATTGTAACATAATTAGTGTCCTGGTTTTCAATTGCTGCATATATAACGGCATCTCTGGTAGATGGGAAGAATTCAAGTCTTGTTGGATAATTAACTTTCTTTTCCCGCAATATTATCAATTTATTCATGTGTGACTGCTTCACTTTGAATGTTAGATTGAATAATATATAGTTTATAGACATAAGTTCTTGGCAGCAAGAATAGCTTATTCACTGAGCAAATTCTGATTCTTTTAATTCATTTGAATATTGAGGAACCTTTTTTTACTGATTCTTTTAACATCGTTAAATTGTAGAAATCATGAGGCATTGAAATTTCTCCTGAGGTCAAATTAACTGTCTTCTTCCTGTTTCCAATCTGATGAGAGAATATCTCAGTTAATCGATTGTTTTGTAGCTGGACCTACGTATTCGTAGTTAAGTTCAGCTTTATTATGTGTCCCGATAAAATAAAATATTTCAAGTGAGCATTTATTTTTTGCCTGAAATCTCTTGTAAGCCATATTAGTACATTCCCAAGTGGTCTGATGTTTCTATGCAGGTCATGAAATGATCAATTAAGAGTCTCGATAGACTTTATCATGCCTTCTTGTGTATTTATTCTAGATTATAAATTTGCATTTTGATAATGCTTTCTGTATTCCAGTTACTTTGGACTTGAGGTATATGAATGTTTCAATGAATTGTATGTACAAAGATAATTTCAAAGCAAAATGAATAGTTATTTTCACTTGGTAGCAATGTTTCAGTTGTTCTGGATGACTTAAGAAAGATTATGTCATTTTGAGATCAAATTGCTACTAGAATTGATTTAATTGGGAACATTTTCTGTCTCGCAGCATCTAAAAGGATTTTTCTTACCCAATTATTGACAATTTCCAATATTTAATCGAAAGTGATTTTTAGCTCTAGAGTTAGTTTAAGAATATTTGATTGCGTTTGTAACAAAAGACCAGATCATGTTGTAATAAGGTGGATAATGTCATGAAAAGTACATAAATTTGAAAACACTTCTAAACCTTCTATTTTCTAAACAAGGTTCTTATAAAGTGCTCAGTTTTTTCATGAAGACAATAAAAGCTTTCTGTTTTGTTTAATCCCCCCAATAAAAAAGTAATTTGAGATCATGGTTGTAAAGCTTCTTTACTGGATGTATCAAAAGAAAACTAACATAAGAGAATTCAAGGCAGTTTTTCAAGGATTCCAGCAGATTTTAAAACGATGCTTATGGATCTTTTAATACTTTCTCCAATAATGTGAATTGCTTTTTTTGGAACTATTATCTGGAAGTTAAAATACTTGAATAGTTACCCAGAAGGGGAAATACAAAATTCTTACTATATAATACTTATTGTGAATTGAAGAACATTTCAATTTCAATTCTATGTTTTAGATATTTGAAGAATTTATTTAAGTTATGCTTAGTAAGTATGTACTTAAACTTTAATGTGTTTAAAAAAAAAAGAGTATGCAATATGGCCTGATCAACGAAAAATATTAAAATATCAGGATGAATTTGATGTGCAAAATCAATATATTGAACATGGGAAAACTGCTTTAAAAACTAATATATTCTATCATCATTCTCACTAATATTTTGTTTTTGAGCAATCATTTGAACTATCTACTTCAAGTATTCACTTGTTCTATATTGATTTGTAATTGTGTTATTCAATGAAGTAAAATCTAGTATTATGAAATTTTAACTTGAAGTCTTAAATTTTCAATGATATTATTTTTTTAAAAAGATTTTAGGTTCTATCATTTAATAACAATTTTCTTTTCTTTTTATAGCTGTTATGTTTAGTATAAAGCCATTGAAGCTAGGAGCATGAAATATGGGATGTTATTTTTTGGGTGTTAGAGGCACATTATTTTTAAGTTTAATTAAATAATAGAATTTTTAACGTCTTTTCATCATAACATCAAAACATATCACATACAAATTATTTTAATGCTGTTTTTTAAAGATTAAAAAAGAATAGCCATAGATTTTGTATTAGGAAGCCTTACATTTGGTGTTAAGACCATATACCAAATTTCCTCCATCTAACTCAAAGCTTTTCTGCGAATTACATAATTCAAAAATGTCTTTTTATGGTTTAGAGAGGTCTAAAGCATATGGATTCCTCAAAATCGTGAGTTTGAATGTACAATACTTTCTCAATGCCTGTGGGAAAATAGTATTCATTTGTTGGATAATATAGATAATCTTACTTACCAGATCTTGTTAACACAACATTATATGAACAAGGTACAAAAGAAGTCAAACAACAAAGGAGCATCAATAACTGAACTTTGGATGGGAAAGGCAATATGATGTTTGGGGTTTTTTAGATAGAGAATCATGGAAATCGATAACTCTTTTTTTTAATGTAAATCAGAAAATTGAACATACTAGCCTCAAAATTAAACTTGTTTTGGATCATATAAAATGCCCCCCCCCCCGTTTTTTTGTTTCCCCCTTGAAAATTATTTTAGATTTGCAATACATTGTTATAATTATCAGCATACGGTCCTTTTAATCCAAGTTTTCTGAAGGAAAACTAAGAATCATATTTAATAAATTATTCAGGATTTTTTCATTTGTTAAAAGACTCAAGGATCTGATAACGAATTATGAGAATCTGAACGTAGTTATGAATCGAACTCCGCACATATACTGTTTGTCTCAGTATCTCAAGATTACTTCTTTTTGGATATTCTATTGCATTAAAGAGTGTATTTCCAGAACTTAGCTTTATATTGTGAAGTTCTTTCATTTTCCCTTTCGCCCCTATTTTCCCGAATTAAAGCCACCCGAATGCATGCACGAAGGTGTGGAGGATTTAGAATCTGCTGACAAACAGAAAGCCTATAAATTGCTATAATGAGTAATGCTTTGTTGAGGATTCTATATTCCTTAAATTAAACTAATTCTGAAAATGTCCAGTTCATTAATTAACTATGTACAAATCTATATAAAATAGATATAAATCAAGGGATCACTCAAAGTCTCCAGTTTCACACCGCACCAGTAATTTCCTGCATTTTGATAATCAAAATTCCTTCAAAATATTTTGTTGAGCAAGCATCGTTTCCTTTAATGAATTTCAATTTTTCATTTGATTTAACAATTGTTTAAAAGAAAAGGATATTTCAAAATTAAAAGTGAAAATCATTTTAGTACTTTATGCCTTTTTGAATTCTGATGAACATTATATTTCTCTCTACGATTAACTGCTTTTTTGTTCAGTGATTACCTTTTCTAATTTATCAAACTAAAGAGAATTAAGGATTTATTAATGAATTTTATAAGACCCTTCTCTGATATCTTTTTTTTTTTGAATTTTTACAATCCATATAGAATTAATGTTTACTGCCATGAAGGTCACTGGCAATGCAGCAACTAATAAAAGTACTTAATTATAGTAAATATGGATACTCATAAATTTTTTAATAATACCATTATTATTATAATGGTTTGAAGAAATTGATGCAATATAGAACATACAAAAATAATTTTATTAGTACATGTAAATTATGTATTTTATCAGTGCACATTGAGATGAATCAGATTGAACACATATCCGAAATCATATCTGAAGAACTACTCATTGAACTTTTCTCGCCGTCTGATAATAGTTCATGTATTTTTGAATGTTTTTGTAAAACTGCTCTGTCAGATGATGTACTTGAAGAATATGGGTCAAATTTTTGTGGGCTAAAAATACAAAAAATGCACTTATTTTTTTTGTAGAACAACTGAATAAGACTGAGAGTAACCACTTAGCAACCGAAACACGATTATTTGAAAAAATAAAATAATGAGAATTGCCTTCAGCCGGGAACACCGGTGACCCCCACCATGAAAGCTGCTCCAAGCATGATTTTACAACCTATTTTATCTGCTGCAAATAATATGTCAGTATAATATACTACATCGCTTGATGAACATCAGTGCCTTGCACAAACCATGGAAAATGCGTCCGTCAGTCAATGTGTTAAACCACTCTAATAGAAAGCACCTTTTCTGCTCTAAAGAATATTTAAGGATTTTTATAATTGTGATTACATTCAAGTTACAACTATAAAAGTATGCTAAACCAAATATTGTCCTCGCATGAATTAACAAATTTTTAATATTGGAACCAACAAAATTATTTATTTATTTTTTTATGTGCATTACTTGACTATGTTGCTTAAAATTTTCATAACATTAAAATAAATTATTTTTTGAAATATTTAAAAAAAGATGAGATGGAAAAATAAAATAAAATATGTATAAAAGTGTGTAAATAAAGTATACATAGAACAAGTTCAGTTCATGATGTATTAGTTTTCATAGAAATACTTGTACATTGGAAGTGTTTAGATGATCACAGCTGTGACATTAAAAAAAACTTGTTGAGGGCAAGGTTTTACAATGTATTAAAAACCAGACTGATTACTGCCTCCATCAATCAGTGGTAAGAGAGAGGGCTTATTGCATATTTCACTTGAAATAAGAATGTAAGGGGAAGTGCTGAATATTATATATATATATATATATATATATATATAAACTGCTAAAAATTAGCTTATATATATTTTTTATACAAAGAAAAATATATGCACCTGAAAGAAGACATCTAAAGAGCAGTTTCCTTCTAGCTGTTTTTGTTTTATTTACATTTTTCTAAAGTTGTTTAAAATGTGAAGCTAAAGTTTTGTAACTTTCAAAAAAAAAAAAAAGAAGAAGAAGAAGAAAGAAAGATTGGTTTGGCTTCTTTCCTTTGTTCTTATAATCCTTCTACTGATTCCTATTGATTTCATTAAAAAATGGGATAGCGAATGAAAAACTCAAAATATTCTTTTCGTAAGATAACATTATGTTTGAAAATTGTGTTATATATATGGCACCCTTAATCTATTAAGCAATTCTCTAAATTTTAAAACTGGCCCATCTGATGCTGATGAATGTGAATTTTGATTATTCATTAATGATGTGTATATATTTTTGTTATATTTCAGAGAAAAATTATTTTATAGCAATAAGGACAATATAGAATCCCCTCAGAGCAGATGTTTCCCCTATTAAAATTTATTTTTTGATGTTTCTAGAACTAAATTCTAGAAAGTATCTTATCTGATGAAAAATGTCTCAATATCTTTACAGATAATGAAACTTTAGCTATTCTGATAATACCAAATATTAATGTTTATAAAATATGTATCAACTTTGTAATTTGGCAAATAAAATGTTAAAATGTTTTTATATTTTGATTTTCATGTATCTTTGTATTTTAATTTTAATTCTTTAAGAGTAATATTTAAATATTTGTCAATCACATTGTTTTTTCCCCTTTTTTCTTTTGTATAAAACCATTTTTATCCTCATTTATTTCTTAATATATATATTTTTAGGTGTGGAATGCCTCTACTGGAAATATTATTGTTTCTTTTTTGAATCATTCTGATGTTGTGAATACAGTTCAATGGAGTATGTTTGATGAAGATATTTTATTTAGTGCTGGACAAGATTGTTTTGTTAGAGTGTGGAGAATATCTGAACAAAGCAGTGTGGCTCCTGCTAATAAAGGTAGGAATGTTTTACTTTTAAGAGTATTAGCCAGAAAAGTGTATAGTTTTCATCCCTGAGCTATAATAAAATAACTAATTTTTTCATTTTGGTTTTGTTTGTTTCGATATTCCTTTAATTGATAAATTTAACTTTCAAATTATAGAAAAGAAGCATTTATGTCTCAACAACATTGCAGGTATCTGATATCTACATTTTAATATTTTCTTTTCTCCTTAAATATTCTTGTTTTGTTTGTTTATGAAATTTATAATTCAAAATTATGAGATCATTTGTTGAGTATTTTTACTTAGAATATGCATACTTGTAGCTCATCTTAATATCTTGTAAAAGACTACTGGGGAGGGGGGTGGGTATATTTTGAACTTAATGAGTTGGTTTTGGTGAAAGGTAATATCTGTCCAATTTCTTAAAATGTAAGATTTTTAAAATTTTGAAACTTAGTATTAAAATTTCTTTATTTACTTTTGAATTTCATTTTTATGGGAATTTTTTCTTCATTTAATAATGCTTTGTTGTTGATTACTTGTTCTATTTTTTTTTAAATATAAAAAAAATAAACAATTATTATTTTTTTAAGTAAACAATTATTATTTTAAGTAAACAATTATTATTTTTTTTTCTTTTGCTATTTTTTTAAAAGTGTTACTTGAAGAGAATGTTTTTACTTAATGGAAAATAAGTAAAAAAAATTTTTCTACAGTTCGCACAAGGAGGGCCCTGAGGAGACCAAATTTGTCATTAAATGCAATTGAGAAATCACAGGACTTGGAAGATGAAGTTGTTGACAAAAATGAGAATGCTCTATTTGAGAGTGATAGCACTTGTATTGAAACATCAGAGACAAATATGAATAAAGTTAGAAAAAACTATTTTATTATATTATTATTATTATTTTCAAATTTTGCTTTATAAGTATACAAATTTTAGTACAAACTTTTAGACTTAGTAGTATATTATTCTCCTTCTAAAATAGTTGTAAAATTTCTCTTTCTATCGTATTTGTACTTCCTTTTTCTTCTTGATTTAGTAAAGTATGGATGCATTTATTTTACATTTGAAAATTTGATGTTTAAGTTTACTATACATTTTATTGCATTTTATGCAGATATGAAGAATTAGTTTTTTATTAATTTGGCTATCATCCTGTCATATATTTTAAAATCACAAATAAAAAGTAATTCATATGCCTTGAGAATGTTCATTTTTAAAAATACTATTATCTATATTAATAAAAATGGACCTCGAAATGCGTTGCTAAGCGCAAAACTGGAGAACGGCTTGACCAATTCTGCTAATTTTTTAAAAAATATTTTCTTTAAGACATGAGGATGGTTCTTATGGAGAGAAAAAATGAAAAAACTGCGAGGAAAATAGTTAATACGACACTTTTCTTACTTTCCCGCCAAAAATCTTCATTTCCTTCCCCCACATCAACTGAGTTAGATAGCAGGAAGTAATAAATTATGATTTGTTTAGAAAGAAATACACGAAGTCATGTGGTTTTCATTCATAGATAACGGGATGTTTAAAAAAGAAAGAAAATAGTTACTTTTATTATTAGTCTGTATGAATATTTAATCTATGCCTTTTCAAAATAAAGTCTGGGCAGGGAAGAAAAAAAATAATAACAAAAGGAAAAAAGGGTATATAGAAAGAAAAGTAGTGAAGAAGAAAAGGAGTGAAAGGATAGAAAGAAGTGTGCAAGTCATCATTATTTCGTCTGTGCGAGGCATTTTCCAAGCTGTTTTTAAGCTTTCGCATCTCTTGAAAACCAATTGTGTCTTTATTTGTTTAATGTGTTTGCATTTATGAAAATTTGAATCATTATTCTATAAAAACAGAATTTTAGACCTTTCCCTCCACCATTTAAGTGAAATATCAATTCCGGGATTGCTCGGATAGAAAGAGAAAGACGAGTAGTACAGTGAACAGATTATCTGAAGAAAATAATACCATAAATGAATTATTATGACTATAAAAATTTGTTTGGTTAAAAAATATTTTGGTAAAAAACCTGTTATGACACAGCTGCATAAGATATTATTTGGAAATTTTAGCGAGCATTAATACTGGCAAACCGACTGGTTGCCAAAGGCGGCTAGTGAGAATATAAATTTAAAAGCTTTATTTAAATTGATTTCATTTGTTTTTATATGTGCTAATATATTAATTAATTTTTTAATATTTTAAAACTTCATAACATGTTTATATATAACGATTTTTTTTAAATAATTTTAACAATGATTGATTAAACTTATTGTGTTTATATTCATTTTATTGCTTTTAATGAAGCATTAATTGAAAAATTAAGTCTCTTTTAGGATTTTGTTTCAAAAATTGTGTTTTTCGTTTGTTGCAATTAAAAGTCACAACAATTAAATTTTCAACTTTCTAAAGTAAGGAAAGTGATTAATAAAGCTTTTTGTTTCACC
Source organism: Argiope argentata (assembly GCA_026289955.1). NCBI lineage: Eukaryota > Metazoa > Arthropoda > Arachnida > Araneae > Araneidae > Argiope > Argiope argentata. The sequence goes on along the minus strand of JAOUZG010001254.1, from coordinate 368,322 downwards.
TTTTCAAAAATAATTATTTTAATGATATCCTTGAATTTCCACATTTTTCTACAGTACTTCACATATTTGAATAAAAAGTCAAATTAACTTCATTGCTTCATCAAATATTCAATCATATGCAATTCTCTTATTGTGGAAATTTTTTTAAAAATTTGTGAATTATTTGCACTAAAAACATGGATAATGAAAAATTTAGTAGAGTTGTCAAGGCATAGGAAAAACTGAGAAAAAACAAGAAATTTTAAAATCATTCAAAAGTATGGAAAAATAAAGGGAAATTCGAAATTTTCATAAAAACTGGAAACATACATTTTTTTTTTCATCCATAAAATGCTAATCTGCACATTGCAAGAATAAATTATTGTAGCTCTCCGCTCCAAAATGAAACAATTATGCAAATGTTGTAACTGAGGGAAAACTCACTGCCTCTTTTTCTGTATAAACCAGTCTAATTTGGATTTCAGACAGTTGTTCTCTTTCAATGAAATTCCCAGGTTGCAGCTAGTAAAGATACAAGACATGTAAACTGAACAATGACCGCAGTAAAGTTGCATGAGAGAATTAGAATAAATTTCTCAAGTGAGAATAGCATTAAATCTGCAAAAGTGTTAAGTAATCAGTTTTTTGTTCTGTTAGGTTTTTAATTTTGTGTCACTTACAGTTAGCATTATATAGGGGTCGATATCCCTTCTCTTTAATATGTAAATGTTGTCTTATTAAACTCTAGGCAATAAATAACAAAATACATTTTTAAAAAGAAAATCCGAGTATTCTTTTAATGTACTATTATTTTGAATAATTTTCAATTATTACTTCCTTTCTTTTTCCAGTCATTGAAACTATGAAATATTATTCCATTATAACTAGGACATAAATGTTGGCTGTGTATATCTTTATATTGCATATACATTCAGAAAAAGACCTGGGATTTTTTTCTTTCAAAATTGAGTTACAAACCTTTTGAAATTATTATGCCTGAGAAGGCAACATAACATTTGGAAATGGATTACTAGTTATGTAGTTAATGTCATCTAATTATCATGGATCTTAAATTGATTAATTTATAATTACACACTTAGAAATACTTTTCTGTGTGTGTACAGAAAACCTTTTTGTGTTTTCTTGATGTTCATGGCAATTATGAACATCAAGCAAAGCATAAGAAATAAAGTATTGTTACAAGCGAGCGGAACGCACGCCAAAGGTGAAAACATTGGCGGCGCGTCAGAAGGCGCTCCGCGCCAGCCGAGTTGACTTGGCGGGAGGAATATTCTGGTAACCCCGAGAGAAGTCTGGCTGCGCCGAGGCTTTTCTCCCTCATCGCCGATGCCTCTCGGAGCTTCCGCCGTAGCACGGCCACGCTTTCGCCCGACTATATAAGAGGCGGGTTGCCTCTTCCTGGCATTCGATCGCTCTTTGAGAAGAGAAGCGGTTTGCTGGAGCGGGTTTTCGCTTGTTATTAGTGAGCGGTGTTTGCGTTTGCTGTTAACGCTGTGTTATTGAGCTCGCTGTGATTGACTGTTGCTGTGCTATACTATAGCTGTTTTGCAAACCGTGTTTATTGTGCGTAAGACTTGCATTTACGCTGTAAGTGACTGATTATTGCTGAATTGTGTTTCCTGAAGTTTTACTTTTCCAAGTCATCCTGTATATACCTGTAAATAGCTGTAAATAAATTTGTTTGTGCTGTCCTCAAATAAAGTCCATTCAATCCGAACCCGCTACGCTAAAAACGTAACAGTATTTAATACCTTTTCTAGTATTTAAACTGCTTTGAATAAATTACAGTTATATGGACATGCAATTTTAAAAAGATATCATTATGCAATATGTATAATTATATCTTTTTAAAACTGCATAAGGATATATTTTAATCTTTATGCATATTGCATTGGAAACCCCCTTTCAAACATCATGAGTAATGTACATTGTGAAAAACTAAATTAATTTCACTTCAATTTTTGTTCATGATTGTTTTTATTGCCATGAGAGAGAATTTCTATTTTTAAAAGTAATTTTGTTGGGAAATTTTGGGCTAGGTGTAATTATTTATTTAAAAAGTAAATTATATTTATCTTATTTTATATTAGTTTTTAAGGTGCTTCTAAATTGTTTGATTATTATGTTGAATTTTGAATTACTGTATTTTGAGACTAACATTCTTATCTATATAAATAATTGTGAATTATGTTGATAATCCCAAAACTAGAGAATGGTTCCACCAATTCGGCCATTGTTTTTTTATATTTTCGTTAGGACAGGAGGATGGTTCTTATGGAGAGAAAAAACGAAAAAAAAGTGAGGAAAATATTTAATACTACACTTTACTTACTCCCCCCCCCAAAAAAAAATATTTCCTTCCCCCCACACCGAGTAAGATAGCAGGAAATAATAAATGATTTGTTTAGAAAGAAATACAGGAAGTCAGTTGGTTTTCATTTATAGAAAACAGGAAGTTTAAAAAAGAAAGAAAATAGTTGCTTTTATGCAGCTGATTATACTGATTAAAAACAATCTTCCAAACAGAGGTGAATATCATTTTGTTCATAATTTGATGGTGTTTCATTTTTTACTGCTTCTATTGATTGTGTTCTGATATTAGTTTATTAATAAAAATGGACCGCGAAATGCGTTGCTAAGCGCAAAACTAGAGAACGGCTCGACCGATTCGGCTTATTTTTAAAAAAATATTTTCGTTAAGACACGAGGCTGGTTCTTATGGAGAGAAAAAATGTAAAAACTGCGAGGAAAATTATTAAAACAACACTTTTCTTACTTTCCCGCCAAAAATCTTCATTTCCTCCCCACACACCAAATGAGTAAGATAACAGGAAGTAATGATTTGTTGAGAGCAAAAAAATACGCGAAGTCAGTTGATTTTCATTTATACATAGCGGGAAGTTTAAAAAAGAAAGAAAATACTTGCTTTTATGCAGCTGATAATGCTGATTAAAAACATTCTTCTCAACGGACGCGAATATCATTTTGTTCTTTTTTCATTTTTTAATGTTGCTATTGATCGTGTTCTGATATAAAGTTGTTTTTTTTATTGTTCTTAAAGATAAAAATTCTTTTTTATATATTAATACAGCATGAAGAGCTCTTAATGTGTTTGTTATTTTTGAGAAGATTTATGTATTAAACGATTCTTTTTATTTTCTCAATGTTTAGTCTGTATGGATATTTAATCTATGCCTGCTCAAGATAAAGTCTGGGCAGGGAAGAAGGGGAAAAACAATAATAACAAAGGGGAATAAGGGGTTGTAGAAAGAAAAGTAATGAAGAAAAAAATGACAGAAAAGAAACAGAGGGTGTGTGTGTCATCATTATTTCCTCTGTGTGCAGCATTTTCCTAGCTGTTTTTAAACTTTTGCTTCTCTGGAAAACTAATTGTGTCTTTATTTGTTTAGTGTGTGTACATTTAGACCTATGCCACCTATAAGACGCAGGGATAGCAATTTGGGTCTTAGAATTCAAAATGCTGTAAACCAAGCTAATTTTCAATCTACTTGGACTGCACAGCAACTTGAAGAACGAAATGAAATCTAAAGGATTAGAATATTAGCACTTGCAATGCTTCATGTTCAAGCTACTTTCAATATTTCACGAACAGCATTCAGATACAATGTTTCCATTGACTACAATTCCTACCAATGTGTTGCTATTGGATCTATGAACTTAGTTTGCCCACATTGTAAGGCATTGAAATACAATAATGAAGCAAATGGATTGTGTTGAGCAAATGGCAAAGTGAAATTAGTGCCATTGGTTTCACCACCAAAGCTACTGTACTCATTGGTTTCAGAAACTGGAACGGATTCCATGCACTTCTTTACAAACTTACAAAAATATAATAAATGTCTCCAAATGACTTCCTTTGGGGCAACAAATATATTTCGCAACAATTTCATGCCAACTTTTAAGGTAACAAGACTTATTTTAATTTTTATCATGTCAGAACATGATGTTTTTGGGAGGGTAGGGTGGCATCAATATAAATTCGTAGATGAAAATAAAAATTTTATTATCTGCACAAGCATCTCAAAAAATTCTGCTTTTAATGTGTTGCCATTGCATTAAAAAAAAGCTCTGATTGTCTTAAAAAATTAGTTAATGACTACAGCAAATAAAACCTTAAAAAATATCATTTTGAGCATGTGATTATATGAAATGAATAGGAAATGTGATGTTTTTTAAAACAATCAATGCGAACCACATTCGGCCATTTCACTAAAATTTGGTGGCTAATTTTTCGGTGAAAATGATTTTATATCAAAACTGTTCCATTTTGTGTTTTGTAAATAAATTGTATTCACAATAGCTATGTATTTTTCATATATGCTTATAGTGGTGTATTTCTGTTAGAAAATGATTAAGAAGTCTGTCAAATTTTCTCAAATTTCTTTGGTGATCGTTCATTTGCGCTCGGCAAACGGGGAAAAAACCCTTATAGTTTTAAGTAATCCCCCCCCCCCGCACACTAATGCGGTTAGATATAACAACCGGCTATTTCAAACGATTCTGTTTATTACTGTAGTGTTTGATGCATTTAAAATTAATCATTGTTAAGTAATAGATCTTTCGATTCCTTCAGAAGTACTTTTGAAAAAAAATAAACCAGATTAATTGAAATTAAAAATTTCTAATCTGCATTTGTTACCCCAACATATGTTTAAAATTCACATCTCATGCATACGGTTTGCTAACATTTTACATTGTGATCAGACTGTCATTTCTCGTCAATACACATCAAAATTTCCATGTGTACAAAGTTGCGGGTAATAGCTAGTATATTATACTTGTTGCAAGAATTATTTTAATTCTCTTATTTATCTTAACTATAAAGCATATTTAATAGTTGATAAAGTGACTTTTCATATGATCAGTAGTAAATATAATGCAATATAAAACAACTTTATATTAAAGATATGGAAAAAAAATGAATTGTTGATTTTAATGTAATATAAAGATATAAATTATTTTTTTCAGGACAAATTTACTGAAATTATAGAAACTGAAAATACAGATCAAGGTAACTATACTTTCATCTTGAAATTTTTCATAATTTAATTTCATTAGAATAATTTAAGAGACATAAGAAAATATTTTTAAATTATTTTTTATAACCTTTATTGAAGTGTGGTTCCCAAAATTAATTATGTAGGTACTTAAAAAAATAAAATTGAAGTATTGCTATATAGTAAATAGTAATATATCCTTTTATATGTTTTTAATAGCATTTATCATAAAATGAAAAAAATGATTGAAACATATCTCTTTACTGTAATATAATTTTAAAAAAAAATTAAATATCCAATATTTATTTTTTTATCTAAGAGAATACATTATTAAATTATTACATGTATATTTAAAATATGTTTTTATTGTGAAAATAGATTATTCTTCTATGTTTTTTAAGCCTAGTTCTTTACAGGCAAATTATTTTGATTACCTTAACTAATATCTTTTCAACCTAAAATACATTAATATACTCCTTATTTAAAAAATCAGGAGTAATAAATTTTGTTTCTCTGAGACAACTTAACTTTTAACATTATGTTTGCCAAACCTATTTTGGATATTTGTCTTTACATAAATGTTTTTTTTTTTTTTTCTTATTTGAAATTTGTGATAAAGCATTGTAAAAATAGAATTGTTTCTTTGAATGTTTTATAGAAAAATTATTTCATTAAATGTGCTAGTTCTTATTAATTATAAATGCTAATAATTTTTTTTAAAAATTAGATTTTTGCCTTTTGTTCTCTCTTTAATAAAATTCCCTATTTAAAATAGCTTTAAAGAATAATTTATTATAATTCTCTTGATATACCTTTTATCAATCTTACTCTTTTTCAAATGATATTTCTATAAGATGAACTTTATTTTGTAACATTCATTGCCAAATTGATCTTGAAGAATCTACTAGTTTATTAAATAGGTAACAATATCTTTCTGTGTTTCAAAGACAGCTGTAAAACTATCAAAAAGAGAAAATGCAGTTGATCTGACTTACCTTCAAGAATTTTAGCTAATTTTTAAAGCTTCAAATTGATTCCTTTCCAATCAGATTTAAAAGAACATCATGCCAAGGTGTTTTACAATCAACAGAAGTTTTATTCTAAAAAAATTATTTGCTTACAAAGCTGTTGCCACAAAAATTAAAAGAATTGAAAGAAAATTTTGAAGGTTCTGGTGTATTTGCTCACTTACTTGGACTATCATTCACTTCCTTGTTTAATTATACTCTATAACAAAAAAAAAATTCTACCAAGATAAACATCAATATGAAAAATAGAAATATTAAAAATATATAAGCTAATAATTCGCAGAAATGAGAGAAATATTCAAGGTCATCAGGTATTTATAAATCTCGAAGTTGTTTTGACTATAAGACTTGATAGTACTGCTTATCTTCTATTAGGATTACAAATGATGTCATCTTTATTGTTAATATCATACAAACTGAAATAATCTCTTAGAATTGTCTTCATTTAAGACAATATCTCCCAACTTCATAATAATTTCCCTTTTTATGTGGTTGTAATAGAATTTCCAAGTATTCCTGCCCAAGCCCATTTCTTAAATGCTCTCAGAGAATTTGTTAATCTTTCTAATGCCCTGTAATGTCACTGCTGTAAAATTTATCTGAATCGTATTCCCATGATGTTTCATATAAACATTGATGTAGTGAGAGGAATGAGATCATTAGAACTTCAGATGAATATGCGTAGGGTTTTCAGCTGACTGCTTTACAATTTTATAGACTATTTCTTCGTAATATAAACAGGCATTTCTCCAAATTCTTCAAGTTTTTTTACCATTCGCTACCAAAAGCCTTCGCAACTAGGAGGGTAGGTGTCTAATCTTCTATTAGGATTAGTAACCACAGAATAATACTATCGACTTACTATACCTACTATCCACTGAATAATTTCTACATTATTCTGTGGATAGTAGTTTTTTGCTTGATTTAATTCCAATGAAGATTCTGTTGGAGGTTTTCAACACCAATCAAACTTTAAATAACATTAGGTCTTCCTCATCTGGCTATGAACCATCTTAAGTAGAGGACGAAGGATCTAGTAGACAGATACTGTACCAATTCAAAATATATTGCATGATACACAACACAAATAAGAAGAAATATCCAGAAATCACCTTTCATGACAAGTTTGGCAGGTGGTAAACCAACTGGTTGAGTTTCACTTGACTGTTATGGTATCTCCTTGTATATTAAAGAATTTTTTTTTATTACTCTTTAAACGAATTTCCTTTCATTTATATTTCAGAACTTCTTTCTCAATTTTGGCAGAATCTGTCAATCAGTGTTTACTTGGCAGAAGCTTAGGATATGTGAAATTTCTGAATTTGTCTTTTTGATTCCATAAAGGAATTAATTACAAAGCGTGAAGTTTTCAAATTGTATAATCTAAAAAACTTTATTCTCTGCAATATTTATATCTGATACATCCATATGTTCTCCTTTTTTGAATCCTTTAACAGGCTTAGAATTACAAAAAATCGAAACATCCATTCCAAGGTTTTAATGATTTTAGAGTAGCTCGGAAACTGATAGAAAAGGCGTGAAGTGCAAAGATAACTGCTTACAAGATTGATTGATTTGTCACATTTCTCTTCAGAGACAGTTCCTTCGTTAATGATGTAGTCAGATTTAGGCCGTAAACTTTCATGTGCACATAGTCATAAGTGCACTCTTGCCATTTTGAACTTAGCAATTTAAGTTCAGCGCATCCATGAGATGGCAAATCTGCATGGTTAAATATGTTTGTCCATAAGCATATTTCCATACTTCAAACACTTACAAATTTAAAGTCTAGTACCAGTCAACAGGCAAAAAGTTCCATTCTTGGTATAGTAATGTGTTTCAGGAGAGATTTAACAGCCTAGTTCTAGTATTCTAGATTTAGTAGCCAACAGTTTAATGATGGTTTCATGAGCTGTGTAATATTGGAAAAAAAACAATTGTTGCATAGAAATTACCACTAACATCACAAAATATATTTTAAATCAGCATTAAAACTACCAAAAATTTGTTATGGAATGTTCAAACGGTACAGTATTTCTATAGATTCTAATCACTTAAGAAATTTTCCCATTGTGTCAATTAATACTTTAGAATGCCCACTCATTTTTGATTTTCAGCTACCTTACAACAATATTTCATGATGTATTGAGAAAGGACAAGTGAATCCAGTTGGATCAAAAACTTTATTAGCAAATGAATATATAGTACATCTGATAGTTATTTCTAGAGGTGCTCCCACTGGCAAAATATCAGAGAAAAATATGTCTTCAGATGTATTCCATAAAAGGACCTAAAACAGGAGTTGGTTTGGGATTTTCTATTCTTGGTGAATGTGCTTCTCGAGTGAATTATCAACATAAAACAAATTCGTCAACTGCATTGAGGTGTCTTCAAGTTGAGTAGCTAAATACTCGTCTAAATGATGATGCATGACAGTACCAAACTAAAAAGAGTTATAGTTCAGTCTAAAATCCACTTATTTGCTGATAAATTCTATTTTATTTCGGTTTTCATTCTTCCATCACAAAATTTTTAAATACTTCCGATCTTTTTTGGTGACAAATATCTGAAGAAAAGATTTTTTTGATAAATGGCACAGCATCTTTATATATATATCAAAATTTACTGAATTTGTCATCTACAGATTTGTTCCTTTCATCAAACAGTCATTCAGTGATAAAATACCTCTTGACTTGCAGGAAATGTCAAAGACTGTTTGGACTTTTCTAATGAAATTGAGCTTGGATTCTCCTCATTGGGGAAGATAATGGCCAAGACTTTCAAAAAGACTCTTCTATAAAGCCTTATTTCTGCCATTCTTTAAAAACAGAATTGTAGATTTCAATCTTATTTTTAATCAGTTGTTAGGGTAAATCAGTCTTTTCTCATCAATATCCCAGTTGCTAGATAATTCGTTTTCTCATCAAGACACTTTAACCTTGTATCTTTCATCTTTTCCAATGTTTTGTATTTCTGGAAAAATAATCAAAAACCTTTCTTATAAATCTGAAATATTCCAATTTTGAATTAAGTTATGTGGGAAAACTGTTTGTTGACTTCAACTTTTGATTTTCCCATAATACACAAACCTAGACAAGTTTCTACAGCAACAAAACCAGATGGCAAATGACATATTTTTTTGTGAAAAGGCTTTCAGCTTAATCTGCTCTTATGAACAGTTTTAATGGCAGTGAGCTTTTGAATTCAATGATTTTGATATCTTTATTCTGTAATTCCATTATCTATGAACCATCTTGTGGTGAAGAAATATGTTTTAAAATAAATTGTCGAGTCAAAATTTATATTTTACAAGAATAATTTTTCTTTAAGTTACTCACTTGCAATTTGCAACCTTTATTTTTCATGGAACTGACATCACCATTAAATTTCACTTTGTTCCACAGTAATTTTTATTTCATTAATTGTAAACTTTAAATATATAACTTTTGTGATATAGTATAAAATAATGTTCTAAAAATTTTGCTTTTCTTACCAGTATTAATTTGTTTCAATAATGTTAGCAAAAGTATTTTTGATTTACTAGCATTACATTTTCACCACTAGATGAGTGTTTGTTATTAGATACTTCAGGATAGTCAAACATTGAACATTAGTTTTGCAAATTTCTCAAAATTAGTAATTAAATCATTGGTTTCAGCAGTGCTAAAATTGTACGAAAAAGTAAAATGCATTTCCTCTGCTATCTAAACACAATTTTTTTCCCTTGGAAATCTTACCATGGAGAAGTAATTAAGTAAGGTAAAAAAAGTTATCGTGGGCACCCTCATGTAAATAAAAGTGCATTGATTAAGAAATAAATTTACATACATCATGAAAAATAGTGTCTCATTTTAATAGCACTATTTTTAATTTACTCAAATATTTATTAGTAGTAAAAATAAAGGTCATTAGAATTTTTTTTTAAAATCAGTATATTTAACAAGCTGCATTCCATTTTTATTTCTAGATCTCTATCATTTTGGATGTAAACTCGAAATGCCTCTTATAAATTCCATCTTTGTAGTCTGAAAAATTTAAATAAATGTTTATTATAGTGTGTAATTTATATTTTGCATTAAATGCTATGTTTATAGCTCTAAAGTGCTCTTTAGAAAATAATTTAAAGTCTTTAAACTCTCAGAGTAAGGAAAAAGTATAGCTTAGTATGCCAACTGTAGAAACTTGTGATTTGTATTAAAACTTAAAGTTGTTTTGATATCTTTATTTTCACTTGGCTTATAAATTTTATTTACTTCTTTTGTTCTAATACCAGATGTAATACCTGAAGTAAATGTGAAAGAAAAAATTGATAGATTCAGTTGGCAAAGCAAGCTTGATCAAGGTAAAGTAATTGTTTCATCCTTTTACAACAAGTTAAGTCATTTTTCCTTATTATATCATGGCTATCTATTATTTTATAATTTAAAAAATATTTAAGAAGTGTTTGTTTGAATATTTAAGAAATGTGTTTTGTTTGTTTAACATAGTAACATTGTTCTCTAATTTTAGGTATCAGTACAATATTCTCTTAAACAATCAAATTGTATCTAGAATAATCTACAAAGTTTTGTTGACATTTCTTTTGCCACAATTTTGACACATCTTACTTTTATTTCATCCAAACGTATTTATGTCAAAACTATTTTAGAAGTAACCAGTGTATGCCATTGACAGATACAGAAAAAATAGATTTCTTCATATACAGAAAAGCAAATTGCATAGTTTCAGCATGCTTTAATTATGTCAGAAGAGTGGCATAATTATCAATTTTTAAAATTAATTTTGAAAATTAAATAAAATATATATGTTTAAGTCCCAGTTGTAAGAAGGAGGAACAAATTGAAATATAGTGTATCTAAAAATTTAAAATTCATCCAAATGGTATTGCGAGGCACACTTTTCAGTGAATCTCAATGTCTATGGGATCGAATTTAGTTATTAACAATTTATATTAAAATTTTCTGTTTATATGTTGTAATTGGCTGCACATTAGGATGGAATGAAAAAACGAACTTTTAATTTTTAAATTGGAATAGTGGGGCAATGCTGCCTTTTGGTGTAGATAAAATGAATTGTCAATAGGAGCATATTAGATCACATCTTGAAGTTTCACAAGATTGTTAACTTTTATAAATCAGCACCTTTTAAAGATTTTTGTGAGCCCCGATTTGGAAATTAAAAGCTTTAACTAGGCATTATGATATGAAAAAGAAAAACAATTTTATTCTTACATTGGTATGACATCTTGGAAGTCGGTCATAACTTAGTAAACTTGTAATTAATAAAAATGGCACGAATTGGGTAAGACGACAAATATCAGAATATCCTGTTTTTGAAAAATTTAGTTATTTTCTTGAAGTTGAGATCTTCATTCTTATTAATTTGTTATGAAATGCTATTGTTATATTAAACATAACCTCAGAATTGCTTTAAAAAAGGATCATCCTGTAATTGAAATGCACTTTAGTTTGCAAAATAGAACAAACCCATTACTTCTGACAAAAGAATTTTATAAATGATGAAAGAATTTCATGCTAAATACAGAAATTTATTAGTCTGAAGCAAAAACGGTTCAAATAAGTTTGGTTTCAACATCAAAAGATGTAGATAAGAATCTAAATATTTATTTGACATTGCTGCATGCATGTCAATGTGGGAATTTTAATACTTTCACTTGTATGAAAGAAAATAAAGTAACAGTTATGAAACAAGAATTTCTGAGCGATTAATGCTCTAACAGGAAAATGTTGATAGGTAACATTGATGTAGCTACTACAAGTGCTTTGCAGAAGAGAGAAGGAAGAAAAAGTAAACAACTTCAGAGAATAGTTAAGCTTAATCAACAACAGGCAAAAAATGCTAGTGTGCTAGAAAAGGTAATTGACAAAGCTGAAGAGCAATAGTGTTCTTTAAGAGAGCACCTACAAGAAGAGATAGACCAACCAGATCCATCAAATAGACAAGAAGAGATAAAACTGTCAGACCCTTAGAAACTGAATGAAGAGAAGAGAAGTCATTAAATTGCTGTGTTAGTTTTTATTACTCATAGTATCAGAATATCAGATAGAGCTGCTGCAGCTATGGCTAATGCTGCTTTACAGAACTTGAGTGTAATTGCAGAAGAAGACAAAAATCTATGTAATGGGCAAGATGAAAATTAGAAGAGCAGTATTAAGAAAGAAACAAAGGTACTCAGATAGCCGAAAATTGAGGTCTGTGTTTTAATGGGAGAAAAGGCATAACAATTGTTCAAGAAAAGAGAGGTAGTAAGATGTATAAAAAAGTTAATTCAGGAATGCATTTTTCATTAATAGAGGAGGTTTTTAGGTTGTGTAACACTTAAATCTGCACCAGAAAAGATATAGCAGGCAATATACTGGAATTTGTTAAAGATAGAGAACTCAACAAACAATTTTTAAAATTTACTGCTGTTGAATGTGATGGAACCATTGTAAACTCTGGTTATAATAATATGATTTCTTTGATTGGAAAAGGAAAGAGGAAGACCTATACAATGATTTATCTGTTTGGTCCATTGTAATGTGCTATCATTACAACATCTTTTTTATCATTTATGTAGTAAAATGTAAAAACTCAATGAGTTTAAAGGCAAAATACGTCGGCAACTAGAAAACTGTGCTAGTCTTCCTGTAGTTATGTTTTTGCCAACTGAAAATAGCCTTCCTCTTCTGAATAAAAAAAAATGATTTAAGTACAGATCAAAAGTATTTATTGGATATTTGTATGTCTGTATCAAATGGAAATTGCTAATAAGATTTATCTTTAAAAAACACTCAAAAACTTGCTTACTCCAGGTGATTGAAATGAGCCAATTAGTTGCTCTGATTGTATGTTACAAATGAAAATTTTAAATTGGTTGAATACATTGTGAAAGTGTATGTGTCTGTCTGATTTAAAATCAATTTATGTTTTGTCCCAGTTTAATCTTATCTCATATTCACTCTATCTCTGACAATCTCAAGAACATTATAGACCCAATTATTCAAAGAAATAGGCACTTTGCTGCTTTAGAAAATGTCCTTTTATCCATGCTAAATGATAAATGTAAAATTTGGAGAACTTGGTTTATAACATGTTTTGAAATCAAGAACAGAAAGTAGAGATATTGTTAGGAAATTCAAAGATAAACTTAATAAGGATTAGGTGAACATGATCTCAAGGTCTGAAAATGACTTAGTTGAGCCCCCATTGTTAAAAATGTTTCCAGTGACTCTGACTTTACACTGAAGGCATTGAAAGGTGAGCTTAATAATATAGTGTGCCTGGTTATCAACTTTTTTCTTCTACTTTGTCACATGCAAGCTGTGGAAAGAGCTGTAAAACTGGTGACCAAAACGTCTGTGGTTCAGTGGCAAGAGGATACATAAGAGCAAAAATTGACTCGCATTTAAATATGTAAAAATTTAATACGAAAAAGCTTAACGTCTCTGTGAAGAAAAAAAAAAGATTTTGAACTATTGCATTTGTAATCATTAACGATAAAAAAGTGAGAAACAAAATTTAACATTGAATATATCTTTATATATAAAATCCTTTTGTATGCGTGTATGTTACTGAACTCCCCCCAAACAGCTGCACCAATTTTTATGATATTTTTTGCGTGTATTCAAGTGGTTCTGAGAAGGGTTTAGATTCACAAAATTTTTAATTATAAATTAGGTGAAATTTAGACGTTTTTTGCGATAACCTGAAAATATTATCTCAGAAAAATGAATTTTATAGGAAGTTCAAAAAATTATCTTTTTAATTATATTTTTTTACATACATAATAAGGTTTTGTTTATAATGAATTTTTTAAGAAATATTTTAATTAAATTTTTTCAATTTTATTTTGTTTAAAACAACAATTTAATCTGCATGAGCATGGCAAAAAATTATCAGCTTGTTGCCATCATGTCAACAAAATGAGAAAAATATAAGTTAGTTATTACTGCAAATTGTATACAGAAATATATAATTTTCAACACATGATTTTTTTAAATGAAATAAATATTATATCTAAAAAAAATGCAAGATAAATTTTTCTATAATTGTTCACAGTATCTATATTATTAATTCAATAAATCAACTTCATAAAAGCAATCACACTTTAATTTATCCAGAATATCCATTCAAATTTGGACCCAAAGCCAATTTGTAAATCTTTAGTAATAGGCATAAATACTGTTTAGCATCACAGTTAAAATCGTCTAAATGAAATAACTACTTTTTATGTAATATGGGTCAATAAATGCTCTGATGAATGAAGAATTAAAAAACTTTTGATACTCTGCTCTTTGAGTTTAATAAAATATTCTTGATGCACTAATATTTTAAATAGGAAAAGTTACACTTCAATAAACTAAACCAATCATTAAAATTGACAGATTTAAACAAAATTAAATCTTACTATTCTACTAAAAATTACAATTTTAGATCTTTCTCTCCACCATTTAAGTAAAATATATCAATTCTGAGACTATCAGTGCCCGAAATTTCCCATAGATTTATCATTAAATGTGTGTGTGTGTGTTGGTGCTCGAGACCAGACCGTATGATATAGAACTACGTAACTAGGTACAGTATACCTTGGAGGGTGAAAATGTATACATAAAAGAGATTTTCTTTAATTAAAAATTATACTAAATTTTGGCATTTTTCTGCTATGAAATCCAAATATATTGCAGCAAAAAATTGATTTTTAAATTATCTTAAAGTTCAAAAAATTACTTTTTTCAATTACATCAATGTTTTTGATAATGGAATAAATAATTGTTTGATATATAAATTGAGTAAATAAATCCTGAGTAATAGTGAATTTAAAATTTTTACATTCATCCTCTACCCTGTGAAACATTTTAACAAAATATTCTTGAGAATCTAATATCATAAATATAAAAGAATTGCACTTCAATAAAGTGCATCAGTCTCTAAAACTGACCAATTAATTAAAACAATATCAGTATTCTATACAAAAGGACAATGTTAGATCACTTTATCGACAGTCTCAAAGAAACCAATCACCAACCAAGATTTCTCAAGAGTGATTAGCCTCGATTATGAAAATGGTGATTCTTATGATACTATAATATTCAAAACTTGATAAATTGGTCAGATTTGATCACAAAAGATGTAAAAATTTATTTATTTAAAAATTGGAGTGTCAATAAAATTATCAAAATGATTCCTTGGAACAAAAAAACTATCTACAGTTTAGTCATAATCTTTGAAATATTATAAAACAAAAAAATAAAATATTGTCATTAGCAGCATTTATATCCTTTTAAAAAGAAAGCTAGAAACTGAATTTTATGATACATCTGTTGAATGGTTCTTTCAGCAGATATTTTGCTGAATAGTTCTTTGAGATGTTACAAATTATGAAAATTATTTTGTTGTGCACATCAGAATTCAATGACAAATGACTCTGCTTTTACTTCTAATATTTTTTATTTAAAAACAAGCTTGGATTCAGTAAAAATATGTCTTTATATTAATTTCAGTTTCATCATTTCCACTTTAATTTAAAATTAAAATTTAGTGGCACAAATAGAAAGGGGAATGAGTAGTACAATGATCAGAACATCTTAAGGCCTAAATAATACTATAAGTAAATGATGTGACTATCAAAATTTGAAAATATTTTGCTGAAAAACATATTATGAGACCAAGTTACATAAAATATTAATTGAATATTTTAATGAGCATTAATACTGGCAAATCGACTGGTCACCAAAGGCGGCTAGTATATATATATATATTATATTTCGTAATTAAGAATTTTTCAAGTTGTAGGACTTATATATGTATTTAAAACCATCTTGTCTAGAAAAATTCTTTTTTTTTTTAAATCAAAGTTTATAATTTTTCAATTTTTTTCAAACTTTCAAGTTTTTTGTGGCACCTCAAGACGTTATAGTATTGCAACCAAATTATAATGAGAGAAAAAAAGAGAGCCTAAAATACCCCTGTTTCTCTCCATTACTATACTTTAATCAAATCAAAATATATATATGTATATTTAAAAGCCCATTTTAAAATTAGTTTTTTCACTCTTCAAATTTTAAGCTCTTTTTGGCGCCTTGAAATGTTTCAATATTGCAACTAAATTTTTTTTAAAATTAAAAGCCATTTTTGTTTCACCCTAGAATTGAAACAAGAAATGGATTTTTTAAAAAAAGAATTCTGATTTTTTTCAAATGGATGGGGATTTATCACTGTTCTGTCATCATATCCACAGTGCCAATAAAAAATTGCCTTTTGACTATTGGCTTGAGAATTTAATAAGAAGTAATATTTATAATATAAGATGGCTTACTTAGATGTATCCTATATTTTATTTGAAATATGTTTCACCAATATATATAGATATTTTCATTATTGGTTATCTTGTGATGCAGAAAATAGTATGTAACATCTACTGTCTGTCCACAAGGAGATCTCTGGCCGACAGTCGTCTATGTTTACGGCGGGCGTTATAGAAACAGGTTATTGCAGGAAGAGTCCATTTCGCAGAGGTAGAAATTCATTCAAGTTTCTTACATTGGCGCGTTTAGGGCCTAATTGGCGGTGATTGATATATTGCCTTTAATTTTCGAAAGCAAATTCGAAAAATAATTCACTGGGCTGAAAATCATTTGCGTACTTGGAATTTTGAAAATACATATTGTTCCTGATAGAATAATACAGAAATTTCTTTCTGATTAGTACAGAAAGAACAGAGTAAATCAAAATAAAACTGAATAATTATTTATATGTCTAACGAGTGCACAAGAAGAAAAAAAATTAAGTAGAATCCAGCATGACAAAAAATTAATTTTCATTTTATTTGTTTTAAATTTATGTAACTACTTAAGATCAAATTCTCCGCAGCAAACGCGAAGTAATCTGTCTGATTCAACATAAAAATAATAACATAATAATCGTAATTATTTCATAATTTTTATAAAAGGTTGCTGTTACAAAGTAAAATATCCATTGTTAAATATGCTTAAAACCCCTCCAAAATAAATAAATAAATTTATTTTTGATATATATACTATTTTTCGAAACTCAAAATTAACAATTACATTTTATCAAATTTTAAGGATAATCAAAAGTATGTTAAGCTGAAACTTTTGACTATCAACATATTGAATAACTGAAAACAATGGCACATTAATGAAAAAATAGAAAATAACAAAAATGAATCAAATAAATTTCGTAGCTTCAAGAAATAAACTAAATAAAATTCTATAACTTACGATTAAACTAATTGAAATGAAACAAAAAAAGCAATTTTAAAATTCACTTTTTATTTATAAAACATATTAATCATTATTAAAATAGTGCAAAACTAGCAGACATTGTGTGACAGTTGTGAACTTTCAATTAAAAGAATTCTAAATCACCGACAAGATTCCGTTTTTTCTGAATCGGAATCCGATTCAGTACTTCCAATCTGAATTACTAGCTCTTCTAAAACCCCATCTTTTTCCCAATACGAATTTTCAGCAAGTTTCAAGCAAAATTCTATATAATTATGCACAATTTTATGTGCTTGTGATTTTAAAGTCTGTCCATTCTTAAATCGAAAAGGCATTTTAAAGGATTTCAAAATTCGAGAGACAAAAATTGTTAAATAATGAAATGCAGTTAATATTAACCAAAGAAAATATTAATAAAATATAAAAGAAGTAAACTAAGCAAATATAAAGATACGAGCAACTGCGGCTAAAGCGAGAGGACGAGTGAGCAATAATTTTTTATCGCTTCTTTTTTTTTTTCGCCAAGATAAAGAATACCCACGCAGACTTCGTTTCGATTCCACCCATTCGAAATGGATCCTCCCTATCGACACCTGTTTCTATAACGCCCGCCGTAAACACAGACAACTATCGGCCAGAGATCTCCTTATGGACAGACAGTATTTGAGGCCCTGACTCTTTTTATATTATACATTCCTTAGTAACAGTGATGAAACTTTGTATTTTTCTGCATTATGCACTATTTATAAATGTACACATATTGTTTATGGTTGATAGGCCAAAATGAAAGTTTGTCTATCTGTGTGTATGATATAGATAATATGCATGTAATATAATTGATGGTAGGAAAGGGTTGGGGTAATATCCATACATTGTTTTACTGTAGGAGGGGATACTCAACTGAATTGTTATTTTTCAAATAATTAGTTTCCTAATATATTTTTAAAAATAACTCTATAATATATATAACTTTTTTTGTATAAATTTATTTTTGAGTAAACAAATGACAATTATACATTTACATTTTTCAGTAAAAACATGACAATTAATACATTTACACCAAATGTTTTACTCTTTAGTGTTTATTTAGTATGATTCATTATTTATAAAGTCTCCTCCTCATTCTGTCATGTTTGTGTTGACTTGTGACATTTTCAAAGAGCATGCAATGAATAATTTAAAAATAAACCATTCGGATTAGTTTGTAAAATTATTTTCTTTCTTTTTCTTTTTTTAGCTTAATTCTAGAAAATTTGAAGAAGGGAATTTTCTTAGACGTGTTATATTTTTTGAGTTTGTTAATTTTTTGGAAAAATACTGTTAAAATGTATGTTTTTAGTACCCAAAATGCATTTCTGCCAAATTTTGTCTCTTAGTTTAATGTATTTAAATGTATGTTATTTTATTATTTTTTGTTTTATGTAAACAGCTTTGTTTATGTTATATATATATATATATATATATATATATATATATATATATATATATATATATATATATATATAATATTTCAATAGCTTTCTGGTTGAGTTCAAGGGCTAGAAGCTCAGTTTCTTTATTTGGAAACACATCTACAACAAAAGAAGAGGATCTGAAAGATTGCATGAAACTTGTAGATATTCTATGTAAAAGAACACAAGAATGTGCTGAAAGTTTTGATCCCTTTAAACCCATGGATGGAATTTTGTCTGATGCTGATGCTATGAAGTTCGGCCTATATACTGATCAAAATACAGCATTAAGAATGGCTGATGTTCGAGGTACTTTGTAGTTAAAATTGCTTTGAAATTTAATTTGCTTTATTTATAAAGTAAATTTTTAAATATTTATAAATCAAATTATGGACCAAGATTTTTTATATGAAATAATTATGAATACACTGAATACCAATATCATTGTTATTTGGAACTTGTAATAATGTAATGTTCATTTCATTTGAACTTACTATTATTCACCTTGATTAGAAATTCAGTGTGATCATCAAACCTATGTTGCCTTTAATGTTTTGAATTTTAAAAATAAATATTGTCATATGGAGAGAATATTCAATAATGTTTATTTTGAGGAATATACAATAGGAACTTGAAATTAAGATTTCATGCTCTGATTTATGGTATTCTATAATTAGCTACTTGTATCATATATATTTGTATATTTTATATAACAACGATAAGGGGTATGCTACTTTTGCAGCCATCTTTATTATTTATAAAAATAATGATATTAAGAATACATTTCTTGGTATTCGTATTTTAAACTTTGTTTTACCTGTCATCCAACTATAAAGAATTCCACTGTTTCCATTCTTATATTTTGCAATTATGTATTAAATAAGCTAACAAGGTACTATTTAAAGCAGAAAAAAAGTAATTAATTAAAATATTGGGCAATTTAAAAAACTACTTAAAATTAAGATGGTTTTCTTAATTATCTCATCTTTCGACTAAGAAAAGTTCGTGAAAGTGTTTGGTAAATAATTTAATAGTTCAGAATTTATTTATTGCACTACCTTTGAATATCAGATCCAAATTGTAGGAAATGCCATAATATATATCATCATATTATGCAGTGCTGCTATTCCACAATATAAACTTTTTGTCTGTTATGAAAAGAAAATGTTAAGCATTTTAATGTGGATGTGGGTGTTAAATTTCTGTCGCTTAAAAAAAAATTATATTTGTATAGTATTGTGGTTTTTAAAAAAAAATTGGCCTGGTGGTAGAGTGTTGGATGCGTACTCCTTAGGTTACGGGTTTGAAGCTCACCAGCCAAAAGATTCCCCGAGTGTGTGGCGATTGGTGCTCGTTAAATCTGTTCGTTGTCGCAAAGTCCTCCATATCGAGAGTGATATCACTGAAGGTACTGGGTCATAGGTGATCGTTCTCTGTTCCAGGTCTAAATTAAGATCTGAGATGTATGATTGCAATTTGCATGAATGTAGTCCGCCCCCTAAAAAGGGTTGTGACGTTCGTGTAGTCGTAAGTCGTACTCTTGGCCCTAGATGGCGCTACTTGTAAAACAAGAGACGTATATCTCCGCTTAAAATCTGCTGATGTATCAGTGGGGCTTGTCCACAGCAAGTGCCATTAGTCACAACACAACAACAATAACAAAAAAAATTGATTGAAATATAAAATTAGTAGATGAAAGTAATTTTAATTTTGTAATATTATAAATCATTAAGGTAATATTCAAGGATTAAATTTAAACAATTTTGTCTAAAACAATTATGTTAGAAAATAAATCATATTAATTATGAGTATTAAAATGTTACCAGTTTCAGTCTAACAATATACTGAAGAGCCAGAAAAACTGGTAAAGCATATCATATGTAAATAATAGAGGTGTTCAACATATCAGCGTAATGCAATGAGATTGGCATTGTGTATATAAGATCACAAATGTTTGAGGTCACTATTTTATCAATTCTTGCTGTTACAATTGCAAGTTATCAAGATTTAAGTGATTTTCAACAGAAATTAATTGTTGGAATGTGAGAGATGGGACACAACATTTCCAAAGTGCAATGAAATTTGGAATTTTGCTCAAGATTATTTCAAGGGTGTATTTAGAAAGGTGTAATATCAGGTTTCTAGAAAAATTCAAATCTTTAACAGCTGTGCAACCAGGAAAGCAACTTTATCGAACAAGATCATCGAAGGCTGGAATGAATAGTTACACAATATAGACATTCAATTGTTCCTCAAATTACTATGGATTTGAATGCAGAACCATCAGTAAGTGTGAGCATACGTACTATGCAATGAACCATAATTGATATAGACTTTTGCAACCGTAGACCATTATTTGTGCCATTGTTGACTTAGCAACACAAAGCTCTGCACCCTGCCTGGACTCGCCAACAGAACCATAAGATTCTTAAGGCTTGGAAAAATGTAATCTGAGCCATGTTTCCAATTCGATTGAGTGGATGACTATGTACAGGTGTGGAGAATATCCTTTGACTATGATTGAAAATACGACCATGATCGATCAGCTGTACACTAACATCCATTCTGACCACCTGCATCCATTTATGTCCTCTATGAATCCCAAAGGACATAGACAATTCCACAGGATAATGTGCCACCTCACAGGTTTATAATAGTCATTGAAAGTTTTGAGAAGCATGCTTCTGAATTCTGTTTCTCTCTCAAGCATATTTGGGATGTCTTGAAATATGTTATCCAAGTGAGATCTCTAACACCTCTCATTCCTATAGCTTTGTGGATTGCCTATTAAGATCCATGATGTGAATTGTTTGCAGAATATTGCTTGAATCCCTGTCACACCTGTTTGCAGCAGTTTTGCGTGCTCATAGGGATCTACATGATATGAGATTTGGTGTACCCGCTTTTCTGGCATTTCAGTGTGGAAATAAAATTATTAATAAAAACAATAAATAAATATTTTATTTTCAGCTAATGAATACAAATCAAAAAATCACATGAGTCAATTTTGTCAGATTTCTGTTATGACAAATAAGATGGAATTCATTAAGGAGGCTGCTGTCAATGGAACTTTGTCAAGTTATTTAGTTTCTTTAGCTCCCTCTGGTTAGTATTACTTTTCAGACATATTATTTTTTAAAGTATTTATATGCTGATAAATGTGATTTCTTTTTATGTTTTTCTCAAAATTTTGAATTTATCATCAAATGAAAACTGAAAATTTATAACTTATTAACAACAAAAAAAAAAAAAAAAAAGAAAAAAGAAAAAGAAAGAAAGAAAATACAAGGGAATTTGTAAATTTTTATAAAAATGTGAAAAACATTTCTGTTCCCCTCCCCCATCCATTAAATACCAATAATTAAAAACTTCAAAAATAATAGATCATACAACATAAAAACAAACGAAATTTCTAAATTTATAACAATACATTTGTAATTATATAATGTGGGAACTCTTTTCTTTTGTATAAATCATTGCAGCTTTGATTTTGGGGATAATTCTTTCAATTCCTACTATTGGTTCACAATCTAACTACACACACAAACATTTTGTTAAAAGTTTCAATCCTTAATAAAATACTTTTTATTCATCCACTCAGGTTCAAGTAAATTTTTTTTAAACTTGTAATGGATGACATTTAATGTTAATACAGTTTTTTCAAAAATAAATTCATTTTTTTATTGATTTATTAAAAACCAACTTTCTCACCAAAAGTCTTATTTTCCCCATCGTCAAAAAAGGAACAAATAGAGCTCCCCCCATCCACACACTAATGAGGTTAGGCTTACCATGTTTTTAGTGATTATTTCAAACGATTCTGTTTCTTTTCTTGATGTTTAACACATTTAAAATTAAACATTGTTAATTAATGGATGTTTTGGATTCATTTTGAAGTACTTTTGAATTAAAATAATGCAGAATAACGAAAATTAAAAACTTCTAATCTGTATTGTGTTACCCCAATATTCTATCAAATCTGTATTGTGTAGAAATTTCATGCATTTATGTGGCCTCAATTGGCATTGAATCTTCAAGTGGCATTAAAAATTTAGTGCCAATTGAGTGTGGTTTGATTTATTTTAAACAAATATGGACTCTATTTTGTTTTTACAAAGTATAATTTTTTGATGAATTTTTTATATTAATTGTAATTATTTAAAAAACAGTAACTAAAATAAAATTTTCTTTGTTGACCTAAGTAGGAATTGACTTGATTTTTTTTTCTATAAGATTCCCTAATTGCAGCTAATGAGCATGTGTGAGACATCTGTAACTCTATTTTTCTCCATAAAATAAACAGTTACAACATGTGGAATCATTACATTGGTGTTCAGTTAACTATATTTGATTTTATTTAATAGTTTGCTTATTATTTGAGAAATTGTTAATTTATACAAAGTAAATGAGCTGCTTAAAATTCTTATTTAGTACAAATTGGATGGATTAAAAAAAAATCTGATTTTGCTGAATAGATTTAAGAAATTCCACAGAATGCATTTATTGCATAGTGCTTGTTTTGTGAGAAATTATTAAGTGATATGGGAAAACATACACTTACTATGACAAAAAAGGAAGTACAAAACTGTAAGCCAGTTCAAAAGGGTTGTCATTGATTTTGATATCTAAAAGTAATATAAGAATAGATGCCTTATCAAATCTGAAAATGACAAATTTAATACAGATTTTGAACTTTTCAGAACAATCATGAGCATTGAAACTTGTTGCATCACATTTGTCTTTTAATGCATTCAATGATATATCAAAAGTATTTTCATATATATTCAATGTAAGTGAAATTGCTAAAAAATTTATGTTAGACCATACAGAGACGTTGTGCCTTATTTGTTTAGGATTAGTTCCATAAAACTGATAGATAACAAATCTGCAGAAATTGATGCCAAAACACTTGAACTGGCAAAAATTAAGAAGTAAAAAATCTATCTGCGATTTTTTATTATTATTTGTTATCATTTAGTAATTTGATGTATGATAACACAAATATGTTGTCTTTTATTTTGCTTGAGTCCTTAATTTTTTGCAACTTAAAATTAAAGATCATGAGAGGTAATATTTCCTTAATATATAAATTTAATTTTTTCTGTCTGTCTGTAAATATAAATTTTCTTTAATATGCTATTATTTCAAATGTTAATTTGTTGCTTCCTCCAGTGTTACTTGCTTTTCCACTTCTTAAAACCATATTCTAACTAGTTTTCTATGTGTAAATACTAACATATGCTTTTGTTATTTGCCCATTTTCTTGTATCTTTATTATATGTACAGAGAAAAGGCTGGGAATGTTTTTTCTAGATTTGATTGGCAACTCTGACTTTTTTTTTTTTTAAAAAAAGGTAGCATTTCATGATTTTTCTTAGACTATTGTGAGGAAAAGTTGCATTTTCTGCATGAAAAATTTAAAAGTTCATTTGAATTAACAATCCTAATTTTGCTAAAATGAGCTCTTAAAATGCTGCTAAATGATGTTTCAGAATATGTAAAAATGAATAATCTGACATACTATTGTAAAGCAATATGTACTTTTTTTTGGTTGTTGTTGTTAAAACAAGGTAATTGTCTTATGTTAGCTGATAGATATTCCCACATCATCATCTAAGCAAAGATGACAATTTCCGTACTTTTTAATCTCTGTTTATTTCATTTTATTAATGAATACAGAGAGTCAGTCTGTCTAATAGGTTTTTACCTATATGGTTTTTTAAAAACTGAAATCTATTACAATGCAACTTTCTATTTTTCTGGGTGTGTAGAATCATGAAATATATTTATATTTGAAAACCATTTCTAAGCATTTTAAAAGTACTTAATTATGAAAGTAGTTCTTTAAAAAGTTCTTAATTTTTCCCAAGTACAAACAACAATTTTATCTCCTCGCATGTTAAATATCATAATTTAAAATCTTGTTTGTAAGGGCATATTTACCAGATGTATCAAGAAAGAAAACTAACAAATGGGGAGAATTTGAAAAAAAATAAATATAATACATGTTCTTATTCATATTTAGAACACTTAATGAGCATTTTCCCCTATTTCCCTTTTCTTCAATAATGAGCATTGCTGTTTATTGAAAAATTGTAATAATAATCGAATAGGGGCAGTACAAAATGCATAATGGTCTATACTTGTTGGGATTCAAAAAATGTTGAAGCTTTAATTTTTAGTGATTTAATGTTGAAGAACTTAAGTTATGCTAGGTAAGTATATATTTAACCTTTTATATGTTCTTGAAGAAGAATACACAGATTGATTCAATTAAGGGAAAATAAAACATTTCAAGATGAATTGGGTATACTAAAGAAGAAGATGGAGTGTGGGCGAAGCTGCTCTAAAAACTTAACCTCTAACTCCCATTGTGACCAAGATGGCTCTACATTGGCATCCACGGAACGGCCGAGGGGCCAAAATGCCACCTGCTTATTTTCTTCCTCTTTGCTCAGCAGGGGCATAAGACGGTGAGAGCTGTTGCTTCTGGTGTGTGATTATTGTCTCTAGAAAATGTTTAAGGGTAGATGCTTAATTTACTCTTTGCCTTTTTCTTTGCACTAACTCAAATCTATTGCATAAATGCTGGGGTATCAGAAAGTTTTGACTGAAGAAAAAAATAA
Organism: Argiope argentata; assembly: GCA_026289955.1. Lineage (NCBI taxonomy): Eukaryota > Metazoa > Arthropoda > Arachnida > Araneae > Araneidae > Argiope > Argiope argentata. The sequence goes on along the minus strand of JAOUZG010001254.1, from coordinate 342,953 downwards.
AATATTGTTTGAAGATAAAATATTATAGAAGATATAGATAAGTGATGATGAAAACATCGGGTTTGAACACGATTTCGTAGTTTCTTAAGGGGGTTCGCCAGACTTTTGAAGAATAAAAAAATTTAAAAATAATACTGCATGTGCTTATACTATGAAATGTATGTACCATGTCTTGTAATTATAAAAGTTAAACTCCTAGCTTATGATTTTTTTTTTTTCATTTCTGAAATTCTGTGAGTATAAAACAAGAACTAGAATAATTAAAAAAAAGTAATAAATAAATGCCAAATTTTTTTAAAAGACAACTTCTAGCATTGGAGCAAAAATTATTTACTTTAAAACAAAATATTGGAAAGTATGTAAAAATAATTTTAAAAAATAAATGAAGTTAAATGTATATTGTGTCATAAAATTGTTTTTAAATTAGTATTAATCATTTTTTGAAGCTCAATCTCCCCATACCAGTTCTTGAAATAGTTTTAATTATAAAAAAAACGAAATATTCCTTCCCTTAAAGGATTTTAAAAAGATCGTTTGAAAATTGCCTGACATATCTTTTGTGCAGTTCTTATATCAAAGATAATAATTTTAAAAGATAATAATTTTTGCAAGCAAACAATATCTTTGGTTAGAAATTTCAAGTTTAATTGCTGTATTTATAAAATCTAACATTTTTTAGTGGTATTCCTGTTTTTTACTTTTTTATTAAACAGCTATTGTAAGTTTGCAGAGTCATTTGGGAGGAAGAGGAGAGTTTTTGATTTAAATAGTTTTGGCAGTATAATTGCAAAATTTTAAATGGTATGTATCAACCATTTTTTTTTTTTTTTTGCCATAAAACATTTGCCCTGTGATACTATTCTGTCATTTTAAATTATTAAATCTTAGTAGATTTTGAAAATTTGCAATACTAATGAAGTTATTTCTTAGATATGGATCTACATCTATCTTAATAAGTTTTCAACATTAGAACAATATCCTCTTTATATTATAATAAATAAATAATAACAATTACTTTGGAAATTAATTAATTAAAAAAATTCAAATTTATAAAGATTTATAAAAGTTATTTTTAAAAATGTATAAAAACTCCCTATGTGCTTACAGTGAGTTATTTATATCAATAACTTTTGAATGGTTAAATTTTCTGAAGCAGCAGTGATTTTAATGAATATGCAAATATACTATTTCAACATTATGCTTCATCATCCAGTGCATCTTTCCATAAATTATAAGTTGTAATCAAAGGCAAAGGTAAAAAAACAGAAAGTCTGGAAAATATTTATATGAAATTATAAAGTTTTATTAAAATTTGAGTACAACTCATTATTCTTCGGCAGTAATTTGACTACAGGAACAGGGCAATATGAGAATTCTCCCCATGTTGCAAAGGAACTCTTGACCACAAAAAGGGGGAGGGAAATGATTATCTATTGTCATTTATACTTTTGGCTGCTTTGGATTTTGAAAGAACCGCATTTCAAAGAGCAAAGGAATTCGGAGGATTAAGTGAAATTTGTTTATTGTATGTCACACATTCGATCGTCATTCTCATTAGTATGTTGTTAGGGCAATACCTTAAATGATCTATTAAATTGATTTTGTTGTACTTAATTGAATTGTAATAAACTGTGGTATGATGCATTTGTCAAGTGTGCAAAGTCTAATATGATGGAATTTTAACTTTAAATTGTAATGAAGTAAGTAAGTAAATGTAGTTCCTATTGTTGCATTTATTTTATTTATTTGAAAATTTAGTTTTAGATATGATTTATAATAATGATTTATATTATGAAATTTTAAACAATATCATTGCTTCTTTGAATTATTGAACCATGTTATATTTTATCATGTTAAAGTTACAATTAAAGGGGGATAAATGATTTTCTTAATTTATTAAAAAATTTTTGTTTGTCTAAAAATAATTCCTTAAGCATTTCATTGAATAAGATGCTTTATTATGTGCATATTGTTAAATTTTGAAGCAATACGTGTATTGTATCCATAGAGCTGATATAGAGAGAGGGAGTCTGTCAGATCTTTTTGTTGGCACAAGTGTATGCAACATGAACCATTTGGTTTGAGAGGACTTTGTGAGTAAAGATACCTTTTTTGGCAACATATCCCAAATCCTGGCAAACTCAAAATCTGTTGCACAATCTTTTGCTTTCTGGCAATTATAATTTTTGGTCGATTTTAATTTCCTGGAATTTTTTTTTTCTTGTTTAGAAATTATTATACTAAGCAAAAATAAGTAAACTGGTTTTGAAAATAATTTTTGTTTTCAAAACATAAATATCTGAGTTTGTTGGCTTAAATCATGTTAAGTTTTTTGCATCAATTAAAAGTAATTATTATTCTTTTTTAAGTAAATATTTTTTTTATTTACCTAAAAGCATCTTTATATTTTACATTATATGTTCAAATAGTTTCTGTCATTATCTCAAACAGATTTTTTAAAAAAGCCTTTATAAAAACAGATCATAAGTCTTTTAAATAAATCTTTTTTCCCCTTTCAAAATACTGTGCTTATGAATATCAATACTATCCATGTTATCAGAGAGAGATTTATTTTTTATAGGCATCTTTTACTATTTTGTATTATTGCAATTATTTTTCAAAGTTTAAAACTGGTAAGAAAATTTTTCTAATATTAAAATGTATATCAAATAGCAAGATCTTGACTCTTATTTTGTCAGAGTTTTGCATTAATTGGTAAATGTTATATGATTCTAAATTGTGATATTAACATAGACAAAAACATGTATTATCAAATTAAAGTTCAAGAACGTTAAGTTAAAAAAAAATACAGAATATTTGGTGTGACCATAAACAAATTTTCATTGACTTAATAAAGCTTATGATTCAGTTAAGAACATCTTTCTTTTAATAAAAAGAACAACAAATTATCACACCAAATCAGTGTTAATGAAACAAAAAGAAAATATTTTATTTTAAATTAAAATTTCTCTGCATAAATAATGGTTTACAATATAAACATAAATTATTAAAATATTTACATTTAAACTAGGAGTATTAATTAGAACAACAATTAAGAACTGCACTGAAAAAAGAAATAGATTCCAACTGTCCGGGCCTAACAGTTGCAATTGCTATAAATAATGGATCGAAAATTATATTAGCATTGAATTTTCAACGTCAATTGATGATTCAAAGTCAATTGTGGCGACACAAAATGCATTATTATTATTATTATACTTAAGTTAGGGTAACACAATACAAATTAGAAATTTATAATTTTCTTTGTTTTGTATTTTAATTCGAAAGTACTTCAAAATGATTCAGAAAAAGTTGATTGATTAACAATGTTTAATTTTAAATGCATCTAACATTATGAAAATAAGCAGAATTCTTTGAAATAATCGGCCAAAAACATGTTAAGCTTTACCCTTTTACTGTTGAAAAAAAACAAACTGAATTCGTTATTTGGTGACAGGGGAAATGAATATTTTTGGCGAGAAAGTTAGTTTTCACTTAATTAAACAAATTAATGTTTGATAAAACTGTATTGAAATCAAATGCCATCCACTACAAGTTTAAAAAAATTTACTTGAACTTGATTTGATGAATAAAAAGTATGTTTATTTCTTGTATTGGTGAGAAAAAATCACGCCAAGGTTTCAGCCAACTGCTTGCAACACATTCAAGCTTAAAATAAAGCCAGTAGCTGAATATAATTCAATTCCATCAGTTTTAATGAACCTTAATAACAAGTTAAATAAATTAAATACAATTAGTAAACTGAACTATGAAATATTATTCAGTTATAACAACAAAATCACTGGGTTACAAAATTTATTAATTAATATGAATAGATTGTTTTATTGTACATACCTGTGAAATAACAGAGAACTGTCCTTAGAAGCTTTTTCTTCGCATCTAATTGCTCTGCATTGGTTAACCATGGCTTAAATAAGCTTTAAAATTGAACAGTTAAAACGAGAAAAGATCTCCCAATGAAATATGATGGGGAATGGATTATGCGGTTACATTGAATACCAATTCTATGCGCAAAGCACGTTTTTATGTTGACTTACTTCCAAGTAAGGTTGCACTCTCTCTGTTAGCATACCAGCTCTATGATTGTATCTCACTGTCTTGCCAAAAAATATTTTAATTGGCATTTTTAAAAAATATATTTTGCTAGCTATAAAGTGACTTTTTTTTTAACTTCATAAATTTGTTTCCATTATTTATGAAAACTAGGACTTGTTGAAGCATTTTCTTCCTTTTGAAAAATAAGTAAAAATTTCCGTATTAAATTTACAGAATGTCAAAAACACACAAAATGATCTTTACTAAATTTCAGAAGTGAGGAAGGACAAGACAATTTTTTTTTTGTTTCTGAATGCTTTTATTCTTTTGTTTATATAAAAAAAGCCTAAAAAACTCATTGTACTATCCTGAATTTTGTTGTAGTTTTTCAAGTCTTATGATGGTAGACGTTTCAGAATTTAGCTTTATAAGAATGCAAATAATTTACTATGTATAGTGAGTAATGTAGGAGAAAATGTACTCTATCCATTCCACCTTTTTCGAATTTTTGCCATTGCATGTATAAAAATTTTGGTCTTTCTATATTCCTACTTCACTGCTAGTATTTTCAGAAATAATGCTTGAATCAAAATAAACTGTCAATTTTGAGAAATTGTGAAAGATTGCTGATCTTATAAAAATTAACTTAATTTTTGTGTATTAATGGGTTGATCATTTATAGACATAATTCACTTTACAATAGAAGATGGGCAAATACAGAACTGAGTATTAAAATATAAAAAATACACATATCAAACCAATTATTTAAAAAGCATTTCAATAAAAATTATGCATTATTTAAAAGAAAAAGAAAACACATTATACTGAAAAATATGCAGTTTATGAGTGCATGCATATGCAATTATTAACTGCTTACTTAATTTTTTTGAAGGTGCATAAAAATACTTTCTTTTTACCCATTTCTCACTAACCCTCTCTTTGTTTCTCACTTTTTATTGTTGTTGCCTTATAAAAAAGTGTTCTTTAAAGTAAACATAAGTATATTGATTTAAGATCTAAAGCAAATACAAAATCTTTAATTTCTGTGAATTATTTATAATGAATTCTTATTTCAGTGTCATACTCATTTTGGCTTGAAATGTGTGAAAAATATGCAATACAGCTTATACAAGAGCAACAACCTTTTGTTGCATGCAATTACTTTTTAATGTGTAATAAAATTTATGAGGCTATAGATGTTCTTTGTGGGAAAGGAAAAGTAATGTAAGTATTATTTTAAACTCATCCATTTAAAAAAATTGAAATTAAAAATTAAAAATATACTATGCAAAACATATTTTGTAAAGTGATATCAAATAAAATTTTACATTTCAGTTTAAAAAGGTAACAATTTTTAAATTTCCATTTTGCATTATTAAAAAATTTCTATTGTATATTCATTGATTTATTGCATATCATTTACTTATTTCCAGTGGGTTATCTACCTGACAATGATTACAATTATTTTATATAACAGTGGATCTTTTAGTTTACTTAAATAATTTAAAGAAAACATAAAATCAAAATTGGGGAAACAAATATATTTAACTGTATGTAGAATTTTTAATGAAATGGACATTGTAAAATGACCAGTAATTTTGGTTTAATTTTTATTTGCTTTGATAAATGAATTCTGTTTGTAAGTGAATAGGCTCAAATTTGTATGCAAATAATTAGATATTATTCATTTTAGAATTGAACATAAAGTATGAAGAAAAAAAGCCTTTCATATACATAGTCTAATATGTGTAGGCCTTCACAGTTGTGTTCATACCTATAAAGAGTGATTTTTTTTCCTCCAAACTTTTCTGAAATCTTACTCTTTATTACAGATTTTAATTCTTAACCAATTTTATGATGCTTTTCCAAAACAGAGCTACAATTTTGGTGCACCTTTTCGTGAAGTTGTTATATATATTTTTAATTGAGTTTTATTTCTCAGCATTAATCGTTTACTTAAGACATGAGGCTTCTCTGAATAATGACATTTATTCCTTAAGGATTTACTCATTTGATGGCATTGATTTGAAATGAAAAAGAGGGGAAGGGAAATAAATAAATGTTATATTATATTTTCTTATATGGAAGAAGAATGCATTTGATGGCAGGATAAACTTGAAATTGACTTTTTTCCCTTTATAGCTCATATGATTCATAATTTGTCCACCAATTAAGCTGCAGTAGCCTGGTTGTAAGGTCTCGGCTTTTGAACCTTAGGGTTTCAGGTTCGAAACCAGATTCCACCAAAGAACCATTAATTAAGGGGGTCTGCTGCATGTTAAATCCATCAGGGACAAATTTCTTCCTATTGCTGTGGTGTGTTGTGGAGAGGGAGTTGCCAACTTGGGTGTCGTTCTTGTCATCTGACCACAGTTCAAAATTACGAGATCTGTTCTAAAATGTTGCTTTAAAACGGGATGCTAATATTACTAAAACTAAAAAGACTTGTCCCAATTATTTCATGTTATGAAGTTGTATTGCAAAAGATTTATTGAGACACAGTTACTGTCGACCCCATCACCATAACCAGATCAATTTAGGATCAAACCTGAGCAAATGAAACTCGCATATTTTGGAATTACTGTATTAAATTGTTAAAGATCTGGATAATATTAATTTGTTCATATTGTGACTGTATATAATTAATATTCATTAAAACACTGAATAAAATAATTATTCATCTTATATTATGTCATATTATTAATTTAATCTTATAATATTAAATATTATCAATTGATATTTCAATTAGCTTTTGTTTTTTAAAACCTGTTTACTTTACTGCCCAAACATATCTGGATATTATTATGTATGCAACATTTAGTGCTATGAAAATTCAGACCAGTGTGTTTATATTAAGTTGCAATCAAATTTTTTCTATCAAATTTGTTTGTTTAAAGACAAAACAATTTTTTAAAAAAAATGTTATATAAAAACTGTATCTGAAATGTATAAATATTAATGAAAATGGTGATATCTGATGTTTTATTCTTTTTGGTAGTTACATTATTTCCTCTTTATGTTATCAAATTTTATTTTAGAAAACTAGATTTTTATTAATAAGTCTTTTGAAAATTTTTGCTTGTGAGTCTATTTGAATGGCATGTTTAAATACTTTGTTAAAATACATTAATGTTATAAACTGTTAGTAAATTAACAATCTATTTATTTTTCAATTCATAGTGATGCACTTGTCTTGGCTAAATTACGCCTTCCGGAATCAGATCCAGTAATTTTCAAGTTAGTCCATTTACTTTGTCAGAGATGCAGACGTACATCTGATTTAGTTGGAGAAGCAAAATGGCAAGTACTAAAGTCTTTAATCTAGTAATTTTTTTTAAGCTTTAAAAAATATATCCAATTAAAATTTATTATTTTTTAAAGAAAAAATATAAAAAATCATGAAGCTTTTTTAATATCAGAATTTTAAAATTTGCAACTATCACTCAGTCATGGTCTGATGTTTTACTAGCTAGTAATATCTGTATTAACTAAATTTGTGGTGAGGATATACTTTAAAAAGGCACGAAAATTTACTTATTAAGAGTAACCAATCTTTGGGAATATTTCAAAAACTAAACTTTCCTCTTCATTTAATTTCAAATATTTTTATTAATTTTTTTAAATGCGACTAAATAATTGCCTTATCTCAAATTATATATGCTTTTACTCTATATATACGATGATATAAATAAAATCTCTCTTTTTTTATGTGATTAAGATAAGCATTTTTAGTGATTTTAGTATATGTCTGCTTTTAATTTGAACCTTTAGTCAAAAAAGTTTCAGAAACATTCAAAAATTAGTTTAGTAAACATATATATTTGTTTAAAAAAAGTTGTTAGAAAATGTGCATTTAAGTTTTATATTTGAATTGTGTAACATTTTCTTTGCATATAGAGAGTGCTTGAAACTTTTTATTGCATATTCTGTTTGTGAAGGAAAGCAAGCTATTTCTATTTCTCTTTAAAACTGAGAAATTATTTTGCTATTCAGAAGTATACACTTAATGTATGATTATTTTTATACTTTTGAAGGAGGAAATTTTTCTGAAATGAATTAACTGCTCTCAACATGTTGAAAGAATTTTGAATAATTGTATTTGTAAGAAGAGGAAGTAAAGTTTATATATATATATATATATATATATATATATATATATATATATAGTGTGTGTGTTTTGCAGTGCTTGCATTTTTATCTTTTTTCAGTACAATTCTTACAGGTTTTGATTCAAATTATGATATGAATTGAATTTGTACTATATTTAATATCCTGCATCTGTAAATTTATTTTCACGGGATAAATTTAGTAATGAAAATATTTGAGTGTATTTACATTTTCATTTTCTTTCCAAATTTGTTTTAACCTCCTAGGGTTTTCTTTTCTCTCCCTCCCCCCAATGTCCTATGTTTTTTTACACTTATTTTCCAACATGACTCCTTATATATTGTTTCTATTGTGTTATTTTATCATTTCTTTCATCAATTTCAGTTATCTGGTTTTGAATGAGCCATTATTGGCTATAAAAACTTTAGGATCAATGCCTGATGCCAATTGTATCAAAATTGCTGCATATATTTGTAAAAAATACAACATGAATGATGATGCTGAGAAATATAAGTTTATTTTTGTACAAAAATGTCTTATACAGTGTGATTGGGAATCATTGAAAGAATTTACAGATGAAGAACCCGATCTTCAGGTAATTTTTTTGAAATCATGTATATTTTTTTAGCAACCTTTTGATTCATGGAAAATATTAGTTGTTCTTAATTTCAGTTAAATTACTTATGCTTAGCTTGAATTTTCATTCTTTTTTTTATTGAAATCCTTTATGTGTAAATTTAAATTATGATATACATTTAATTCATACTGTATTCAACATCTTACTGCTGTAAATTTATTATCACTGGATGAATTTAACAATGGAAATATGTGAGTAAAAAATTTGATAAACATTTAAAATTATGCTTTCAATTTCTAGAATTTAACAATGGAAATATGTGAGTAAAAAATTTGATAAACATTTAAAATTATGCTTTCAATTTCTATAATGAAATAAAGATTGAAATTTTTTTAAAGTTTTCATATCTGATGATTGCAGCAGTTCATGCTTGGTGCATTGGTAAATTTCAAATGGAATTTAGATTGCATAACTTTTTTTAATTGCAGCTATTCATTTCATTATCTCAGAATTAAGCTATATAAACAAGGACGATTATTACTGACTGTTATGCCCGTAGACTAGATAACTGTGAGGATCATGCGAGTATTTATTTATTTGAATATCTGGAATGTTATGGGTGTAGTGCTCCAGTATTCACACTTAAGTTTGTACTAAATCGATCTATTTCATCAAAATTCTGCTCTATAGAGAAAGACATATCTTTCAAGTGCAAGTGATACAACCAAGCAAATCATCAGCATTTCCCTAAAACATACACTCTGACACCATTTTTGAAAATGGGGCAGAAATTTTTGCTGATATCTGATATTAAAGAAAAAAATATATATATATCTTACTAGGCATCCAAAGGTCATGTAAAAATTACTCATGAAATATTTCCTATAATTGCATTTCAGAAACAAATGTTTATTCATGAAATGGAAAAATAAAAATACAAAATTTTTGTGAAGTATATATTTTGTGTAGAATTTATGAAAGTGATTTAATTTAATAAAATTAATTTACTAATTATACCAGATTCATATACTTCTGTGATTTGTTTTATTCATATTTAAAGCTACATTTGTGTCTAGCTAGATAAAGGGAAATGGGATTAAGAGTGGTTTTTTTAAAATTTATTCCAAAATGAGCTATCTCCAAATCTATCAAAATTTGTGCAGTATCAATAGAGATAAGTACAAAATTATAATTGAATGTTAATATTAGCCAATTTCTCCTTTATATGTGTTTTGTAGAAAATTAAAGATATAGTTACATATGCAGTGTACATACCTTATGAAAAAATTTGTTTAAAAAATCTATTCAATCATGCTGTGTTTTGAAATAACATTCATTACTTTACTCTTATGGATGATAGTTGATATGCTTTTACTCACTGATACAATCTCAGTATCCATGCAATTGTTTCTTTTCTTGAGTTTAAAAGAAAAGAAAAAATTATTCTTTAAAATGAGAACATCAAGTCTCTGTGTTTCAGTTTAGTCAGATATGGTCTCATCCCTTCACTAACACATCAAGCTGTGCTGACTGCTAAAGAGTATATTAGATAGATTCCTTACTGGAAGACTACCTATTGCAACGGTCCTCATGACAAGACTTTGAGAAAATTTTTGCATCTTACCAATCATAACCCCTAGAATCCCAAACCACCCTTTGTCAATAGTTTATATATATTTAAATATATGTAATACATATCTTTGTACCAGAATTGTGATGGAAGAGGGAAGACACTTTTAGATTTTAAGTTTAATTTTATTCCATCCCAGTAGACATAATTTATGTACAAGCAGTATGCGATGAGGCACATCAATCGACATCGAGACACAAGAGAAAAAAAAAAGAAGAAGAAGAAGAAGAAGAAAAAGTCAAAAGCGAACTAAATATTTATTCTCATGATTATATAGTGTGAAATTCTGGTATGGATTTCTTTACATATGTAGATTTAGGCAAGAAAAAGTTAATGTCTTTTAAAAATATTTGCTTTTCTCAACTGTTTTTTATCCCATTACTCAGAGCACGTGAAAGTGCAGATTTAATCATTTTCATAATGCTTATGTAGTATTTAATAAATAAAGACAAATTGGATCAGTAAATCTTGGTTAAATTAAGATAAAAATTAAGAAAATAATTTAGATTTGAAGATATCATTGAATATGTATATTATTACAAAACTGTAATTTTGCTTCCCAGCATGAACAATGCCATCATAAGGAAGGCCATTTTACGATCAACACTGTTGCATTCTGAGTGGGTGCCGCATTAGTGATGTCAGGGTTTTGCGACGAATTTGGTGGCATTGGCGACAAAATGGATAATACTGGAAACTTCAAGAATTTTCACGATCAGTCTAATAGCAACCGAAATGCACCCTGATTGGTTTAGAAGGCTCTCGGCCCGCCTTCCAGGGGCCATAAATGGACATCAGTTTCAATCTGAAGGATGAATTGATTTTAACTGGAACAGAGTTGGAGTAGAAGGCAAGTAATGAGTCTTTGAAAAGATAGTGCAACAGCAAAGTGCTATCTTTGTTTTTCTCAAAACTCATTTGAAAGTTTAGTTCAAATGAGTTTTGAACTGCTGTTTGCCGAGTCATGTTGTCTACTGTGGAAGCAGCAACTTGTGTGGAATAGCCAGAGTGTGTTGGTAAAACGGCAGCTAAAGTGAGGAGACAGTGACGAGTTCAGCCGTCTGGAGAGACCGTAGAGCGAAGCAACGAGGAACCCTCTCTCTTGCCGGATTCTATCTATGCTTTGAGAACTGTGGACGATTACTACGTGTGGTCTACTGTCTTCTTCTGTCCTATGTTCGTCTTGACTGTACATATTTTTTATCCTTATATTCATTGTCTTTGTGTTATTGTCTTCGTGTGTGAATAAATATTGTTGTTGTTTTTCTTCTGAGGATGGTCGATTGTGTCTTCACAGCATATACTTGCCTACCACTATAATAAGCAAAACCCACCCATCAAGAATTTATTTTGTGACAATAGATATCTATATAGAGAGAGAGATTTAATATTTCTTTCATGTTATCTTGTCAACAAGATAACTTGAGTTTATTTAATTGGCTTAAAATATGTTGTAAGAAATGTGAAAGTCTAGCTCAAAATTTTGAGAGAGGGATGGGTCTATCTCAAGTCCATCTAGTTCAATAGGGAGGGGAGTAAAATTCTTATTAAATTTTCTTATGAATATCTTTGTTAATGAATTTTGTTAATTTGTTGGTCCTTTGGTTCGATGTTTGCTTCATCACTAAGAGTATATCAAATTTAAAAAAATGTTGAAATATGACCATTATGACTTTAATCCATGGAAGGATATTTTTATTAATGGGTAACAGTGCCGAATCGAACCCCCCCCCCCAAAATAACCACCAAATATATTATATTAGTCTATTGATTATATTCGCCTAAGATATGTGGTTAAACATAAATTTGCAATGTCCTTGCAATCAGTACACAATTGCCAAATATTATTTAAAAAATAATAAAATAAATGATAAATTTCCTTTTACTGCCATTAATAATTAAAATCGAAATGTTGTAATGCACTTAAGATAGCATTCAACATTAAGAAAAGCAGATGATTTTATTTCCTCTTTTGATATAAATAAAAAGTTTATCAAATTAATTTGTAATTTCTGTCGTGAAAAGCTATTGTTTACATTTAATTGAAAGAATATCATTTGCAAACAATATTTAATTTCTGCAGATATGTTAAAAATGCAGGAACAAACTTTTGTATCTTGTTGAATAATACAATCTGCTGGCATTTGTTAAAAACTTAAAAGCTTTTGAATAAGGAAAAACAAGCATAGATTTGTATATTTTTATAATATTTTTTGCATTAAATACTAAATTGCTTGATAGCAGTATAAGTGTTGTCTATGATTGCTTCACTATATATTTCATTTTTATGTTTATAAAATATAGGAAAAAATTTGCAATTTTCAAAAAGTCCACATACAAAATTTTAATGAAACGCTTCATTTCGATGCTTCCTAATTCTGAAAAGCTTATTTTTGTCATTAGGGCTCTATGTGAATCAATATGTATGTGACAAAGATACTCAAAAATGCTTTTAAGTACACAAAAGCATGAATTTCCACCTAATATGCATATTTCTATCAAATGAGAAAAAAATGTGTTTAGAAGTTTACCTATGTTTGTGTGCAAATGGACTCAATAATTACAAAGCACGAAAAGATATGCAAGTAAAATGGTACATATATTTGAGATCTGAAATAGATTTTTATCAAATTCTGAACCAAATTCTAGTGGTTGATCAACTGTGTGTCCATATTTTCTCCTGCATCTAAATAAGATCATGTATAATGCTGTTATTAAATTGAATGATGTTCATTATATTGTGTTGCTACTACAATTGTAGTTAAATTTGGGTGGGAATCGATTCTCAAAAAGATACTTAAAACATATATTTTCTTCATGAATTCAGTAAAAATGGCAGATTCACACCAAATGTCTGCACTTTGTAACATTAGCATACTACTTTGCATGACGTTAGTAAATGCTATTTGAGGTGCCTTACTCAAATGTCCGCAATTGTATCCAATGGGCAGGGAGGTAACTGGAGGATATTCTAGAAAGTTGCAGGAAGATTATTCTCCTTAGGTTTGTTCTGAGGATCAAAAAGAATTTGAAAATAGTTAACTTAAATGAAAAACAAAAAATGCCTTCCTTTCAGCTTTCCCAAATTAATTATCTTTGAGTTCATAGTAAATTTTTAAACTCTCTTGAAAATTGTAACATTACACCCAAGGTTTATCTATATTTGCTCCATCCTTTTAAAATTTTGTCAGACTTTTCTTAAGTTTATGTTACAATGACCTCTTTTTATTATTATTATTATTATTATATATATATTATTGACAGGTGTATAGTACCTTATTTGCTGTCCATGAAACTTTTTATAAACATCTACGTGATGTAAAGATGCAAAGTGGTAAGTTTTTCTCTTTTATTTAGAATCAAAAAAGGGAAATTTATAGATTTATTATTTTCAAATGAATTTAAATTCGAAGGCAGATTTATTTTGTAACAAACTTGCTCATTTTCATTTTTTTAATGAGTGATTGAAGTTATCTTCAATAACTTTTTCATTTGTGCAATTAGAAGTCTGAAGGATCTTACAAACAAGGATTTTTTTAATAAATTTTAAGCATTATTTTTTTAATTTTCCAGTGTTTTAGATAATGATATTGTATAAACTTATTGCTTGTAAGTGTTCTTATTTTAATTTGAGCTATAGAAATGCTTTAATTATGATCATAAGATACAGAACTAACTTAATTTTTTATATGAAATTAATATACATATAGTATTTGTAAATTGGTAAATTTTTTCTTTTTTACTTCAAATTAAATGTAGAATTTATTGATTATATAGATTTTACTTTCTTTGTGATTTTATAGAATTAATTTTTGAGTGTTGCAAAGCTTTAAAAAAATAATTATCCTCAAAAATCAAAACTGGTGCATAATGTATTGCTTACTTAACACATCTAGAAGATATTACACATATGATAGTACGATTAAAAATATCATAAGGCTAGATATAAAATAATAATTTTTCAGTTATTATGATGAAGGGAGCATCCTTAAATTGTTTGATGTTGTTGAAAAAAGTATTCAAAGATTGTGCAGTGTAAGAGGCTCTAGATTTTCAGTTCACTGATTGTGACTATAGCCATATATTGTCTAGTTCTTCATACATCATAGTATTTGTGTGTATAGTTACAAATCCTTTCTTTTCCAGGAATTTTCTTGAATGAAATCTTTTCTCTGCCAAAATCTAATGAGGTTAAATTTTGGAGTGGAACAACATGCATAGGTTCTGATGAATCCTTCATCCAACACGTTTGCGATGTTTTAACATCTAAAAACTTACTTCCCACAACCAAGAATTCTGTTGAAGCCATGATTAAATCATTGGATAATTTTTCTTCGAAATGGAACATTTCAGAGTCTTCTTCTGATGTAAATATTGTTTCTCACTTCTCCTAAGCATTTTCTGATCATCATAATAAATTGTCATATTTGTTATATTTTCAATATTTTATGTATTTGTAAGTGTTGTTAAAAAGTGCAAAAATTTCTTTTTTGCTTAAAAATTCTTCCATTTGTAAATTCTATTTTAATCTTGCAAACGGTTGTAGATCTCCTTTAACCCTATGACTTCTTTTGCTCTTTGAAATGCAGTTCTTTTAAAATCCAAAATGGTCAAAAGTATAAATGACTGGAGATAATCATTTTCCTTCCCCTTCTTGTGGTCAAGAGCTCATTTGCAGTGTGGGATAGCTCTCGTACCTCCCTGTTCCTGTTGTCAATGTACTGCTGAAGAATAAGGGAGCGTACACAAACTTTAATAACACTTAATAATTTTGCTTAAAAATTTTCCAGATTTTTTTTTTTTTTACTGCTGTGTTTGATAACTTATAATTTACAGAAAGACAAATTGGATGTTGAAGATAACTTTGAAAAAGTACATTTCCCTATTCATTAAATTCATTGCTGTTTCAGAAAATTGAATCATTCGAGAGTTCTCTCTATCTCTCTCATCTTAAGAGTTATTGATAAAATTACTAACTTGTAAGTACATAAAGATTCTTATAAGTTTTTAAAAATAATTCTTATAAATTAACAAACTTTTAATTTAATTAATTTTCACAGCAATTGCTTGTATATATTTATCAAAATTCAAGGAGAATAAAGTTCTAATGTTGAAAACTTATTAAGATATGTGTAGATCTACACTGAAGTGACAAAAGTCATGGGATAGCAATATGCAAATATACAGATGGCAGTAGTATCGCAGCGAAACAGTATAAATGCGCAGTTCGTTTTCCAGAGCTTTCATTTGTGTTCAAGTTATTCATGTGAACTGGTTTTTCGTGATTTATGGTTGCACGACGAGAATTAACAGACTTTGAACGTGGAATGTTAGTTGGAGCTAGACGCATGGGTCATTCCATTGTGGATATCGTTAGTGAATTCAACATTCCGAGATCCACAGTATCAAGAGTGTGCCGAGAGTATGAAATTTCAGGCATCCCATCTCATCATGGACAGCGCAGTGGGCGACCACCTGCACTTAACTACCGAGACCGCCGACGTCTGTGTAGAATGGTCAATGTTAATAGACAAGCAACACTTCGTCAAATAACTGCAGGAATCAATGTGGGACGTACGGGGGACGTGTCCGATAGGACTGTGCGACGAAATTTGTCTTCCTTGGGCTGTGACAGCAGAAGACCGACTCGAGTGCCTTTATTGACAGCACGACATTGCCTGCAGCGACTCCTGGACTCGTGCGCATATCGACTGGTCCCTAGACCAGTGGAAAACCGTGGCGTGGTCAGATGAGTCACGATTTCAGTTGTTACGAGCTGATGGTAGAGTTCGAGTGTGGCGCAGACCCCACGAAGGCATGGACCCAAACTGTCAGCAAGGCACTGTTCAAGCTGGTGGTGGCCGCATAATGGTGTGGCCTGTTTTTACATGGCATGGACTCGGTCCTCTGGTTGCAACTGAACCGATCATTGACTGGAAATGGTTATGTTCAGCTGCTTGCAGATCACTTGCAGCCATTCATGGACTTCACGTACCCACACAACGATGGGATTTTTAGGGATGACAATGCGCCATACAACCGGGTCAGAACTGTTCGCGATTGGTTCGAAGAACATACCGGACAATTCCAGCGCATGATCTGGCCACCTAGATCGCCCGATATGAATCCCATCGAGCGTTTATGGGACATCATCGAAAGGTCCGTTCGTGCCCAAACTCCTGCACCATCCACACTTTCACAATTTTGGGCGTCTATACAGACAACATGGCTCAATATTCCTGTAGAGGACTTCCAGCGACTTGTGGATTCCATGACACGTCGAGTTGTTGCACTTCGCCGGGCAAAAGGAGGACAGACACGATATTAACAGTCATCCCATGACTTTTGTCACTTCAGTGTATATCTAAGAAATAACTTCATTAAAAATGTAAAATTTCAAAATCTACTAAAATTTAATAATTAAAAATGATTGAACTGTAACACAGGGCAAATAATACTTTATGGAAAAATATTTTTCTGATTGATTTATTCCAGTTAAAATTTTGCAGTTATACTGCCGAAACTAATCAAAAACTTTTCTTTTCTTTCCAAATGACTCTGCATATCTAAAATTGCTGTTGAGTAACAAAATATAAATACAAAGGGAAAAAATGTCAGAATTTTATGAATACAAATTGAGAATTTCTAACCAACCTGTTTGCTAGCAATATTCTTAAATTGTGATTTTTGATTTTAGCTCTGCACAAAAGATATATCAACCAATTTTCAAACAATCTATAAAATCCTTGAAGGAAAGAATATTTAGGTTTATAATTAAAACTGATTCAAGGACTGGTATGGGGGAGATTGAGCTTCAAAAATTCTAGTTTAAGCATAGTTTTCTGAAACAATAAGCATTTTAATTCATTATTTTTACATACTTTCTGATATTTTGCTTTGAAGTAAATAATTTTTCTGGAATGTTAGAAGCGGTAATTTTTTTTAAAAAAAATTGGCATTTATTTATTATTTTTCAAAAGTTGTTATTCTAGTTTTTGTGTATATCCACAGGATTTCAGGAAAAAACAATATAAGCTTGGAGTTTATCTTTGCATAACTCGAAGCAGCACGTGCATTTCATATTTATATGCCCAAGCAGTCTAATTTTTTTAAAAAATCTTTTATTGTTCATAAGACTAATGAAGTTCTTAATCCCCTGAAGAAACTACAAAATTGTAAACTTATGTTTGAATCCAAATGATGAAGGAATATAATGAAATGTATATTCTACACTATCACCCATTACTTTGTGTGGGAATAAGACTTATTCCAAACATAAGATCCTCCTTCTAACAGCTAAAACTGTTATGTAAATTTGGATCATTTCGCTATAACTAATTTTATTTTGAGAAATTCTTTTTAGTGGCTAAGTAGGACTTTTGCTTAGTTTGAAATTTAATACTAATAAAATAATACTTAAACAAAAAAGAGATAAGAAGCCATTGACCAGACAAATAAAAACAATTATCTGATATTAACATTATATAGAATGGGGTATATTATTGAAATTATCTTTTAAAAAGCTGTAATTGCCTGTTTTAATAAATCTTTCTGAGAAAAGAAAGATATAGAAAGTAGAAATATTTTCTTCTTGAAAAGAGTTTGAAACCTCAAATCCAGCATCTTCATAATCTCTTATATCTAAATCAGATTCACCTTTACCAAACAATATTTTATTAGTTTCTTCTTGAGTGAAAACTTTCTAATATATGGCATTTTAGCAAGAGAATTTTGTAACTTGCAAGTGGAAAGTGTGCTGTAAATTAAGATCTGCACTTTTTGCAGACATGAACCAACAGGCACATTGGAAATTGTAGCAACCACCGTGTACCGATTTATGACCCTGCTGAGAAAAGGGGAAAATAAGCTGGTGGCATTTCGGCTGTTCCGTGGATGCCTAAATGTCGAGCCGTCTCGGCCACATTGGGATTCAGAAGGTTAAGAACAAATGAACACAAAGCATTTCTGAGCAACTTGCCCATTTAAAAGGTTAGGAAACATTTATTAAGTGTCTGTGTGTCATCTACTGACCTTCAGAAAGAAATGTTACAATCTTATCAATTAGTTTCTTCACCCTGCTTTTCTATTACATTGCTATTACCTGCATTTCGATTTTCTTGAAAATAATTATGAACAAAAATCTTATAAAGTTGAAAAATTTTTTAAAAATGGTGGGAGGAGGGGGGTACATTTTGCATTTGCAACAAATTGTACTTAAAATGGACAAAAACATTTAAGAAGCATGTCTTTGTGATTTTTAAAATTGTTACCAATTTAATCGGACACACTCTATTAAAAAACAATACAAAAACCAGACCATTAAAAATAGTCCTGTGAATATACATTATATTGTTCATATTCATTTATCAACTTTTAGAAATATTTTTCTATGATAAAGGAAAGCATATCTTAATTTCATATTAATGATTAGTTTCTTTTTTTAGTTTTGTTGTTTTCTGCCTTTTGATATCCCATAATTGCTGGTTGAAGAGGAACTTCCTCTCTCCCCTATATTGTTAGAATTATTAGTAAGCAAAAGGGATTTTTGAAATATGAGGACTGAAAACTTAAGATGGGTAATAGTGGGATGAGAAGCATATGCAGAAATTTGCCTTCAAAGTGATATTTGAGCTGATAAAAGATATATGTATATATTATAAAGGGCAGTTCTTATTTTACTACTAAACGATGCAAATGTAAATATTTGTTTATTAAGAGTATAAAAATTTTTAATTTATATATAGACATTTCCTCATGAGTTGGGAAGTATTGCATGAAATGGTTTGTTACATTTATAAGAAGCTAATTAAAATATAAAACCTTATATTTTTGTTGCAGGCACATGTGGCAATTGCTGTTTATATTACCAAGTTCATTCTTTTGGCTGCAGTAGGAGATTCCGCAGCAGCAACTGCAAATTTCTTGAAAATTTTTCATTCATCATGCAATATAGTTTTCTTGCCTAGAGTTGTTTTTATGCTATTTTTTCCAATGAGTAAGTTATTTTTATATTTTTTTTTCACCCTGTTACTTCTGTAATCAAAATATTACTAAATAAGTTGTTTCAATTCAAATATTTTAAAAATTTTAGAATTCAAAGTCAGTGATTCCTTGTAATTAGGTCAATTTTAATACTTGTTTTTTTTTTCTTTTTGTCACAAATTACAGTAAATGTAGTTTAATTTTTTTTAATGTAAAATGTTTTTTTTTTTCCTACAGTTTTACAAATTTTTCATTGTCACCTTATTGAACCTTTCATATTTTATTTACATTTAGGAATTATTTTATTTTATTTTTTGAAAAACAAATATAAATTTCTCATTCTTGATTAAAGAGAAATTACTTAGAAGAAATTTTTAGTATTTATAAAGCAAATTTAAAATACCTATGCCATCCACCAAAAAATTATCTGATTAATACTCATTTCTTGCAATCTACAAATGCTAATAACATGCAAAATATGTAATTTTTTTACCATATTGTTGTCTTCTGTAAGTTTAAGTAAATTGTATTTGTATCAAAAATTTCCTTTGTATTAATTTTTTATATCTTTTCTCAATAGCAACCCTCAGTTCTTTAAATTTTCTGAGAACACTCTAAAAATGTATTTTTGTGTCTAAAATGTATACTTAAGAGATACACTAGAGAAAATGTTTAGATAAGTGCACATAAATACAGAAAATTGGGTCTTCTATTTAAAATATATGCGGGGAGAGAGACTGCAAAGACCAGAAAAAAAAAACTTTTTTATTTCCCCAGAATACAAAAAACTTGCCTTTAGAATTATCTCTATCTGTGATTACAACTATTTAAAAGTTCTTTGTGCTGGGAGGAGGATGAAATTTAATACAAGATTTTAATCCTTAAATGGAGAAGTATGTTTGACCACTAATGAACTTTTGATCACTCCTATCCTATTTTTAGGCCCTTTGAAAATAATGATCTTTCAGCTTCGGGTTTCATGACATTCACTACATGTGCACTTTTTCAACTGGTTTCATAGATCCTTTATGTATATAATATATATAGTGCAACATCTATGAAATCATACCTTTACTTTAGCATTCTAGTATTATAGAGGGCTTAGCAAATGATTCTAAAACTTGATTCTTGAAATATCATTTGACCTTCAGATCCTCGCAATGAAGTAGATCTCCAGAGACTTTTAAATGAAACAGAAAGTGATTTAAGTGATGAGGATAATTGTGCAGAAGATTTTTTTTTTTGAGAGCTTGCATTTGATTGATTTTTATATGTGTGTTAAAATATAATTACTTTTTCTAGTGAAAATTCATTTTGAAAGATCTCGTAAAGTATATTAATATACCAAGAGAAATATCTATAAAATTTACAGACTGATTTTTATACTAATACTTATTAATCTGTACTTGACAAGAAAATATATGTTCAAAAGTAATTGTATTTTTCAATGATAATATATTTTGTAAATATTAAAACCTATTTATAAATCAAGAAAAATAACTAGAATATATTAGCAGATTTTCATGCTAATACTTTCATTAGAAAATTTCTGTGTAAAGAAAATGCTATCTTGAAGGCTGCACCAACCCAGTTAAAGTCTACATTTTTTTCTCTTTTCACTTCAAGAGTTAAGACCAAGTTTGTAACTTTCTGTTAAATTATTGAGCAAAATCCATTCAGAAGAATTTTCGTTCTACTGCCTGAATAGATAGCTACATAGCTATCAAATGAAAAAAATTAGAAGAATAAAATTATGTGCACAGATTTAGCATCTAAAGAGATCTGTGACAGATTTGTATCCAAATCTGTAAAGGTGTTCTACCCTAGCCCAACACTCACAATTTATGAGTTGGGGAGGAAGGTTCTCTCTAGTTAATTCATTTTTATATTTTTAGCTTTTTATTAGTTGACTACTACAGCACTAGTAAATATTATTAAATAACCCTTATCATTACAACCATTCATAAAAAAAAAGTCCTGTAAAGTTTTTACCAGATACATCTAGAATATGTCTATGAATATAGAATTCTGTCAGGAGTTATTGGAGCTACTACCTGTTATCCAGTTTTATCTTAAAACTTCTACATATAAGACAGTCACTGAATACTTTTTTTTACAAATTGTCTATTTTTGATGATCCAGAATTGCTCACGCAAGCAAGTTAAAGTATTATCAACACCTAAATATCCTATTTTTAAAAGAGCATCCTATGTCGGTAGTTTTACAAATGTATCGTTAGATGGGAGAAGCCAAGGATTCATCACCCTCACATCACCACTTGAGAACTGAAGATGACCCTTCAATTGAAACAGATTATTTTCATCAAGTTCAGGATTCAAATTATACACGCATGAACCCTTAGAGATGATTCTCTTGGAAAGAAGTTGGTGAATTTCAGCTCCAAAATGTTTATTTTGAGTATCCTTAATCCAAGAATTTAAGGCTTCCTGAAGTTCAAAAGCACTAAGATTTAAAAGAACGAGTTTTAAAATTGATCACAAACCATTTCACAAAATCTAACACATAAAAGTTTGCAAAAAGGTTGTATTTATCAATGTTGATACAGCTTGAAATACAGTCATAATTGGTACCAACAACCATTGTGTTGACAGTTTCAGTTCTCCATTGCTCTGATGAAAATATTTCTTTATTACAAATGGAATCCCAGAATTGACGAACACTGCTCAGGGCACAACTATACCGGCTGAGACAGCCACTCTGGATCCGTCCACCAGAGAGAACGTGAGAGAAATTTGTTCGTTGATTGCCCTCTTGTTTTAAATAAGCAGGGTTTTCTGATTCACTGCAGTGGTTCCAACAGTGCATGATGGCACCTGAGTAAACAGTAAATGATGGCACCCGAGTTCTCTTTTTCACACAAAAGGTTTTCATATTTTTGGCAATGATAAAATCCCAATGGATAAAAATTTCCGAGTCAATCCACAAATACTTTTAGTTAAAGATGAAAAGATGTCCTGTAAGTATTTCGGTAAGTGCCAATGAGAGCTACCATCAATTTCAATCTGTGATGTATCGGAATTATGCCACAGACGTGTAGGCTTTAGGACTAGTCACAAAAGATGTGAAGAGAAATGTCATTTGTTTTTAATTTCAGGAATAGTTTACATTCAATCAGCAAGTTATCTATAGCAGACAGTTCAAAGCACCAAGTGTTTGATTTTTCTTTCAAATCTTGTGGTAGCTGCTTATTCCATTTGAGACATTCTTTTCCATAATTCTTGAATGGAATTCTTAACCATGATTACAAAAGGGCTGATTAGACCACAAGAATCGAAAAGTTGAGAGATTATTCTCAGCACATATCTTTTAGAAGTTCCATTGGTGATTCCAAGGAATTTGTAACATCCATTAAATTCAACTTAATTTCATCCTTAATTGGATCCCAATTCAATCTTAAGAATCCTAATCCTTGTCCGTGATCAGTATTTTCTTCATACTGTTGCGTCTTGGGCCGAGGCTTCAGGTTAGTTGCACCCGAAAGCAAAATTCAGCTTGTCAGGTAATTAAACTCAGATTTTATTTATCAGCTATTATTTATACATTATTCAGATTTACAGACACATTTCTTGGTTAATAGTCTATAAGCAATGAATTAGAATTAAATCAGAGTTCCACTAGGGTAAGGTCCTGTGCTTCAGATAAGAAAATTCTCCTTGAGATGAAGAGATAAGAACGGAGTGCTTTGGGAATTCCTGCAAGATTCAGCCTGAGATTTGGAGTTTAATCCAATATTTCGATTAACTTGCTGGGTTTGCAGAACTTATAAGTTGATGAGTTCGAGGGAAGATGGTGGATGATCAGCTTAGAAAACAAGGCTGTCTAAATAACTGAAATTCTGACAAAGCTTGGATGAGCTTTCACACTTCCAATGAGAGTGTATGAACTGGATTCGCGAAATTCAGATGAACTTCACGTGGGCTCAGCCTACTGGGTGAGGTTGTCTATGATACAACACAAACCTCTCACACGGAATTCCAAACTGAATTTCCAAGGCTTTAAACATTCATGATGAGTGATATTTTTAATCTGCTCTCCCTGCTCACTTGAAAGCTGACTTATTTTGTCTTTTCCTCTTGTTTTTCTCTTTACATCATTATTCTCCTCCTTTTTATTTGGTTTTCTAGGCTGGTCTTCAACGACAAATGGCCAATCAGCAATATTCCCCAAATTTTATTTGACCATCTAACCTAAGATATCTTCCCAATCAAATGAGATTGGAAAGCAACAATTATCAAACCACAGGTGGTTGAAGATCACCCCTTGATGCAACCACTAGATGAAAGAAGGATCATTTGTATCCAGACCTCTTTTTGTCGCTCTAAATGGCAGGCCCCTTTTATATCTTGGAAAGGGCACGTTTCTTTCCTCTGATGCTTTTCCAAACACCGGCCCATTTCCTTTTATCACTAATCTATTTTGTCAATATTGCACTTCACTCTGTAGCTCAGTTTATTAAGACCTGCTCTTTTGTAGATGCCACACAGGCATATTTTTACTTAGATCGAAAGACACAATTTGACTCACTTAACCAGATGTACAAATTATTTTACTATCAATAAATTCTTGAGCTATCAATATGCTTCTTTTCTCATAGAAAGCGTAGCTCTTTAGTTTTCTAACCGTTGCTTATCTGAGGTCGTCACAATACTCATTCTCTTACCAAAGTTTATTTAGCTCGACACAATTGGTTCTTAATTCCTTAAATTAAACCTGGCAGAGCATAATATATCTACATCAAATTTTACATACAAATTTTAGAATAGAACTATGGAAATGCAATATAAAATATTTCCTGCTTGTAACCTTTAAAAAAAGAAAAAAAGACTACCAGTATTTAATGCATATTTGGACAACACTCTTGTATTGGCAGGTATATCTACATAGAAAGAAACATTTTGCTTTATTTATAATATAATAATCATGCAATCATATTTGTAATCCGCAATAACATGCAGATTCCAGAATATTATAAATTTAAAATTGTGCATCATTATAGTTAGTCAGCAAAACTATAGTAAGTCAAAAAATGTAGTTATAGTTAATAAAAAAAGATTTTAAAAACTTAATAAAATTTAACTTTTAATTATAATGAAATTAATATTAATAATAATTATTTTAATTATAATTAAAAGAAAATTGTTATTGTTAATAATAATAAATTCCAGAAGTTTCAAGTTACTCTTGACAATAGTTGATTATCTTACAATGCATTCATTTGCCCTCAAACAAATACTGTTGAACAAATACTGCAAAAAACTTGCTTTTTTATTATTAATTCATAGAATAGGTATTTATATATAGTGTAGGTATAATAATTATTGTATTCATGCTTTGTACATTTTTTTTGTTAGAAGCTTTTATTTGTAATCAAGTAGACACGACTCTAAAATTGAAATAAAAATCCATGCGATATTAAATCTATCCAATAAATTACTTATTATTTCTGTCATGTTTGCATTTACATTCATATATACTGTTTTATTTGGTGGGACAAATAATTAAAATTGAGTTCCAAATATATTTCTACACATTATATAACATTAGTTCTCTTTTGATAATATTTGAAATTTCACTTCCTATTTTTGAAAAAGAATATTTAATTTCATTTTTAAAAAGTTTGCAAGATAGGTCTTCCTATTCATTCTACTCTGAAAAGCCAGAAAAACTGGTATAGCAGGTCATATGCAAATAATGGTGTTCAACCTATCAGTCTAACACGGTGCAGCCAATACTGTGTATATAAGACAACAGGTGTCTCAGAGGGTTATTACATCAATTCTTGCTGTTATAATGGCAGATTATCAAGATTTAGGCAATTTTTACTGGTGAACAATTGATGATGCACGGCAGAGGGAGTACAGTATTTCCGAACTAGAGATGAAATTTGGATTTTCGTACCCAACCATTTCTAGGTTGTACCGTAAATATTAGGTTTCTTGTAAAACTTCAAGTCTCTGCTGCAGTGTGTCTTGAAAAAAGCATTGTTAAAACAAGATCGACACCTGAAAAAATTGTTACTTGAGATAGACGTTCAACATTTCCTCAAATTGCTGTATGTTTGAATCAACAAGTGTCAGTGTATGTACTATGTAATGGTGTGGGCTAATCCAATTGGTGTGGGCTTTTGCAACCGCAAATCATCTTGCGTACCAAGGGTGACTCAGCATCACAAAGCTCTGCACCATGCTTAGACTCGCCAAAGGACTCTTAATGATTGGAAGAACTTTGTTTGGTCTAAGGATTCACGTTTCCAAGTGTGGCTATGTGTGGGTGTTTAGAAAACTCCATGAATCAATGGATTTCTCATGCTTACAAGGAACTGTTCAAGCTGGTGGAAGCTGTGAGGGTGTGTGCAGTTGACAAGAAATGGAATAGTTGACGTGTGTAGATTCAACCACAACAGGTTAGTGGTACCTTGTATCCTTTCTGGGCCTCTGCAAACATTCATGGCCTGTTTGCATTCTGTCAGAAGTTGATAATTCCAACAGGATAATGCACCAGCCCACAGTAACTACTGAGTGGCTTTAGGAGCATTCTTCTGAATTTCTTTCCGTCTTGGCCACCTAATTCTCCTGGCATGAACATTATCGACCAAATATATAATGTTTTGCAATGTGCTCTCCTTAGATCTCCCTCCCTTCCTTACACTTCCAAGGTTTTGCCATACTAGAATCATGGTGTTTATAGAATATCTTCACAAATTAGTTGAATCCATGTCACACCAATGCTGTGCCACTTCTGCATGCTCATGGGGGCTCTACATGAAATTAGATTGTTGTACCAGTTTCTCTGACACTTCAGTGTATCATAAAACAATTTTACTTTCTCTTGTATTGGCTAATTTATATTTTGATTAAAAAAATAGTCTATTATAAATTGTAATTATGTATGCTGTGAATTTCATGTATTACTATTTAATAGTTTGATAACTTTACAATATTTGTTTATCAAATTACAGATTTACTGTGGAGTCGAAACACGAAGAGTATTATATGCCAAAGTAAAGTACATAACCTAGGGAGCAACACAAATAAGGTTGTAACACAATATGAACATATTCTTCAGTGTGTCAGTGAAAAAATTATGACTAAATCTCAGCCTTTTGATTTAACTGTAGTTTCTAAAGAAAGTCTTCAAAATAACCTGCATTCAGTAACTGAAAAAATTGCTGCTGCAATATCTCTAAAGGATTGTGGGGAATTTATACTAACTTATTTTGTTTCCTATATTATTCATGATTTATCAAGAATTATGGATAAAAAAGTTATAGCTTTAGAATGCTATGCTGAAAAAATGAATTCTGATTTAGAAAATAATGTTGATGAAAATGTAGTTGTTGATAAAACTATGGCTGAAATTCCTTCTGAATGCAGTTTAATTTATGAAACAGAAATTCGAAAAGAAAAAGAATCATATGAATTAGAAACTCTTATAAACATTACTCTTAAGGAAGCAGATGAAAAAATTTGGTCTTTAACTAATTTAGGAGCAAGCATTGATTTAGAAAATGCACCCGAAAACATCCCAGATTTATGTTCTAATGAAATGTCTTCAAATGATGAAACAATCTGCAAGAAGGAAGTTATTCCAAATATAGACAATGAAGAACCCGAGAATTCTCTAAAAAACAAATGCTGTGATCAAATTTATTCAAGTGAAAATATGTTGATTTTAGAAAACTCTACTTCTCAAGTTCATTCTGGTGATGGTAATTCACATGGCAAATGTTTAGCCAGTATAGATTTGTTTTATCATGTGATATTATTTCTAATGTCTAATATATGCAAAGAAGAATTCACTTTGTTGTATTACCTGAAAGAACGTTTAGAATCTTTACATCTTGCTAAAGCATCACATGAGCTCAACAAATTTTCTGAAGCTAATTTAAATAAATCTAAGCTTTGTTCAGAAGTAAATGAAGGAAAAACCAAAGATTCAACTAGTAAAACTGATTTATCCTCATTAGTTCTAAGTCACAAGTCTCTAGATGAAGTACAAAGCACTGAAACAAACCAAGTTGAAACCTCTATGGATGGTGATGATAAAAATAAATATTGTAATTCATTAGCAGAATTTAATAAAATTCAAAACATAGCTCAAAATTATAAGAATGTGATTTTCAATTCTACTATGGCATTTACTAATGAAAATATGCTTAGAGCAGTCATTTCTAAAGATCATAATTATTCATCACCTCAAGAAATTCACAAGGCAGCAAATAAACTTGATAGGAATTCAAGTCAAATAACAGATGAAAATTTGTTAAAGGAGTTGCCAGAACTTATCCATCTTCTTGAATTGAAGGAAAAGGTAGGTTTTTAATATTTTACTATTATGAAGTATTATTGCACAAATAATCAAATATCAATTTCAAAATCCCTATTGTTACATCATAAAAGTTAATAGATCTTTGCCTTTTACTTTTTACAAATATTTGGAAATTTTCACATTTCATTGTATATGTACATTTTGGTTAAATTAAGGGGCTATCTAGAAAAGTATAATGGGCATTTAGAAAATAATAATAATAGGGGCATGGAATTTTTGCTAGACCATTTTTTTTTTTCCTTTTGATAAAAAAATAATAATAATGTAGAATCAAGTTTGTAAAATTTTCATTAGCCTCAAAATTTTGTTGGACAATGCTATACATATTTTCAAGTTTGTGTTGTTTATATTTTAGAACAATCCATATTTGTAAATTTATATTTGCGAGTATGTATGTATTGTTACAAGCGGGCGACCGGACGAAAACTCGCCAAAGATGGCGACGTTGGCGAGGAGCCTCGCGCCAGCTTGATTGGTTTGGCGAAAGGAATAGTCTAGTAGCCGCTAGATTGTGCGCGATGTTTTGAGAATTTTCACGAGATTCAGGTGCACGCGCTTTTCGGCTATATAAGGACGAATAGCCGGAGCGAGTAGTTAGTTGCTATAGTGATTTGATCGAGTTAGTTGAGAGTTTGCTCTGAAATAAAAAGCGTCTCGCTGGACTACAGGATTTGTGAGCTGTGTTTGCGTTTGCTGTTAACGCTGTGTTATTGAGCTCGCTGCGATTTACTGTATCTGTGCTATACGATAGCTGTTTTGCAGTCTGTTTTTATCGTACGTAAGACTTGAATTTACGCTGTAATTGACTGTTGACTGCTGGATTGTATTTATCTGAAATTTTTACTTTATTAATTATCCTGTAAATA